>JAYKAV010003354.1:1936095-2440014 GCA_035582835.1 Phoebastria nigripes
GGCGGCGGCGGCGGATGGCGGCGGAGCGGTGTTTACATCGCCGCGGCGCCGCTCGCCCCGGCGGCGAGGGGTGCGCGGAGCCGGGGTGACAGGGGCCCCGCCCGCCCTGCCGCGCGGGGTGTGTTTGCCGCCCGTACAAACTTCCCCAGCAGCTGCCCAAAGTTGTTGTAATTGTGTCACACCGCGAACCCCACGCCGCCACCGTGACCCCCCCTCCCCGCCCGCCCGCCCGGGCCCACGCAGCCAATCGCCGCCTCCGCGGCGCCGCACGTGACCTTTGTTGACTTACGTCAGTCATAGCGCTCTTCCACCGCTGCGCTTCGGCTTGGTTGGCCTTCGGCGCCCGCCTCCCTCGTCGGCCTCATCCCATTGGTCGACGTCTGAGGGAGGGGGCGGGGTTTCAGGGACTCGCGGCTTCTGAGAGGTCGGAGGGGCCGTCAGTCAGAGGAGCCTTTCGATTACCCAGCGCCAGCAGGTTTGGCGTGCGCCTTTAAAAACCGGAGGACGAGAAGGCGGGGGAGGGGGGAGTTTTCGGGAGCGGCGGGTCGTGGGGGKGGGTGGGAGGGAGGAGGCGGAGGAGGGAGGGCTGTGCTCACGGGCGGAGTTGCGTAACGGGGGCTCCGGGCTGGAGTGGACGTCGCTGAGGAAGCGGGCCTCGCTAACGCCTCGTGGGTGGGGGCCGCGCTGTGCCGCGCCGCACTGGCTGGGGGAGAGCCGCGCTCGCCCGCCCTGCCCTGGCTTGGGCGCGGGGCGTGGCGCTCTTGGCACAACCGGATAATAATGGCTTCCCCGCACGGGGAGCAGGGACGGTGCTGGCTCGGGCCCCGTGCGCTTGTGCCGCGGGAGGGAGGAGGAGAAGCCGCCGCCCGAGGGGGTGGTTGGGTGGCGGGTAACGGTGGGTAACGCCCGTGCAGAAGGGCGGCGGAGGCGGTGGCCGAAGCGAGGGCAGCCCCCGTGGCGCGGCAGTTGACTCCACCCGCCCCAGGAAGCGGAGGGGGAGGCGCAGAGGCATCGCTGTCCGCTCTGCGGCTTTCGCCGCCCGCTCGCAGCGGGGCAGGGACTTCTCTGCCGCCGSTTGCTGCGGGCGCACGCGCCAGCCGCGGGGGAGCGGCTGTTGGCCCGCCCACGCGGGCCGCCCCGCCAACGGAGGAGCGCGTGGCGGGCCTCGAGGCGTGCTGCGCACGGGTGGGTGTGGGGGAAGGGAGGGGAGGGGCGCCCGAGGGAAAGCCGCCCCTCCCCGGGAGCCAGTGACAGGTGGAGCGGCGCCCGCCGGCGCGAGCCCCGCGGCCGTCACGTGGCGCGGGGGTGGGGCGGGCGCCGCGCGGCGGAGGGGCTCGGGGCAGGCGGCGCGCGAGAGCGCTCTCGCGAGGCCGCGGTGGGCGTGAGGGTGGGGAGGCCGGCGGGGCTGAGCGTGGCCGCCGGCTTCCTCGTCCCGGCCGGGCGTTGCGTTACGCGGCTCGGCTGCGGCCCCAGGGGTGCGGAGCGGCGGGCTGGAGGGGGGCTGGTTCGTAGGGAAGCGTGAAGGACCGAAGTCGGGCTTCCGGGAACGCCGGAGCTTTACGTGAGTAAACCTCTGAATTTCTCTGGACGTTGGGGGGGAAGGGGCTTCGCGTGCTCTGCTTGCTTCCCCTTCTTTATAAGGCCAAGCCTACCCGCAGTCTTCCTTGCAGCTTAAATGTTACCTGGGCATCCTTGGTTCCTCGACCTTTCCTGTTTTCTCTTTACAGTTCCATTAATTTGCCCATACAGGCAGGAAGCTGTAGGGTTTTCTCCACGAGGTTTTTGAAAATCATTAGATCTTGCCTCTGCTGTCATGCTTATGAGGAGATCAGCCTTCTGTAGGTATGTGGTGGCACAGCTCACTGCTTATACCCATTTTGCTGAAAATAGATCAGCACCAGTCTTCTGTAACGTCGTTGTATCTCTTCTCCAATGTCTAGCTGAAGCCCCATGACTGGGCAGACTTTTTCTCTGCCAGTTGAATCTCCTCCCATCAGAAAGGGGCCTGTTTTATGACTGCCAGATGCTCAAAACCATCAGTGAAGCTATTAACTGCCTTTGGGAATTAGATTAATAAGGTCAAAGGCCAAACTTTGCGAGGGATGTTCAATCACAATGCTGCTGCTTGCTGGTTCTATCCTTTCTTTTTTAATTGCCGCTATCAAATCATGTAGTCATGAAATGAAGCATGTTTCTGCCTCTGTAGGTGTTACAGCTAACATTTACATGTCAGTGAAGTTTTCCAAATGGATCCTGAAATGTTTTCTCRTCCTGATGGTGTCTGTAGCACAGTGCAGAGATGCTGGCAGAAGTGTGCAGGCCTGCGCTGCTTCCCAGCGTACTGATTGGAGATCTGGTCAAGACAAAGTCTTGAATAATGCAAAAGAAGACTCAAATTAGTATGTCCTTGCTCCTCTTAGAAGCAGAATCTTGTCATGTAGCCATGCTTCCTGATGCAAATGCAGTTAGAACAAAAGAGCACCTGAGTTTACTAAGGTTGCATATCTTTATAAAATAGCCAGCAGCCAGTTGGTTAGAGTATTGGTATAAGAGACAGGCATTTGTGTTTCAGGTACTTTTGAGTTTGGAGTCCAGATAAAAACCAAGTTACTTCTGGTTCTGGGAATGTGCCATAGTCTATTAATAGTGAAAACGGAGCTATGATCAAACATCTATCTTCATCTATATTTTACATGGCTTCTCAGTCACGTATTTTCTCAGCAGTGCTTCCTTAGGTGCCTAACTCAGGGCCAAGGACTCTACTGATTGGTAGTGTGCCAAAAATAAGGTATTTCAGCGCAGATTATTTCTGAGGATCTTGACTATGAGGTCTTATGTTTCCATGTTGCAGTATCCTGAGTATAAATCAATGGAAAGGATAGTAGACGAAACTATTTCTCAGTACAAGGAAGGTAGCTTCCAAATTACAAAGCAATTCAAGAGACTTCATAGAAGCATACTGATGCCTTAGTTTCTCGTTATACTTTCAGTTGAACTTCCGTGCACCTGAAGTCACAACACCCAAGTTACTCCTCTAGTACTCTCAACACCACTCTTGCCTCCTGCATCCTGCCTGTATTGCTTGAATTGAATTTCCAGTTGCTTTTTTTTTAAGTTTGAACTACTGTTTGTATGACTTAGATAGGCCTTTATGGCACCTCTTGTTGTTTCTTCAAGATGTATCCAAAGCTCAGCCTCTTTAATAATAGCAAGAAAAGCTTGAAAATGCATATTGAAACTTAACACTGCCTGCCCTTGCAATCAGTTAGATAACAATTTTGGGAGCTAACATTGATACAGTATCACCTGTATGAAAGGAGAGAGACTGTTTCAGACAAGTGTGATGCTGGCCTCCCACTCTGAGATATGGCCTGGAAGCTGACCCCAGAAGGAGTATGTATGTCCTTAAATTCTTAAGAAGAAAGAAGGAAACTTCAGTGTTGTTCTGTATCTATCAAGTATTAGTTAACTCATTAAGTTTTAGCTTAGTTTAAATTCCAAAGTCATCTGTGAGTCTCCAGAACCACTTTGCTACCTTCTGTGTGAAAGTTGTGGACCAATAAAACTCTTAGACTGAACGGTACTCTTTGGATCCCCCTTTCCTGTATGTTTTCACCCCCATTAATTTTCCATGCAAAGTTTCTTTGTGTATTCCTATACACCGTGTCAAGTGTTGCCTTGTCATGCTGCAAGACTTGCCCTATCTGTTAAGAGATCAAACACTGTGTACAGTTGCAGAGTAGTTTATGCCAGAGAACTCTGTGTTCCAGGTAGGTGTTTGGCATGCTGGTCATTCTCTGCAGCTTGAAATTGAGATGCAAAGTTAATGTGCCACTTCTTGAAAAGTAATGTTAGAAACAGCAAAAGCTAATTCTAGAGTTCGCCTTATAAATAAATATACATCACCTGACACCTTATTAAGCTGAAAAGCAACTCCTGAAATCACTGCAAAAAAGTTGATAGGGAAGAAAGATTAAGCTTTAACACTGGGATTCAAGCTGTCATCTCACTTGATGTCAAACGTAGTTGTGGTATCTCAAGCATCCAGGTTCACTGGCAAATAGGACAAGCCTAAGCACATATATAGGAACTCAATCTCAGGAAAATAATTTCATGTAGCATGAAACAGGGGAAAGGTGACCTGCTCCAGATCTACTTTTTCTTTTTACTCTCACATCAATATTACTTTTCACTGCCATCAACTCCAGCAATCAAGTGCTTAGCTTGCCATTGTTAATTAAGGGAGGACCTTTTTAGAGGTGGTGGTGATCCTACCATTTTTTTTATGAGCAAGAGTATGGTAGTCTGTCATGAATGTTCACCACAAATTCACTGTAAATCTGTTCATACGAAGTCCTGACTGGAGGCTTGTTTGCTACAATAAATACTGTCTAGTGTCAGGAGTGCTGCTTCTTGCAAAGCATGAAGCTCCTTGCTGCAAGTCTCCTGAATGACAAACACGTGAGGCCTGATCTCCTTTTTCCTATGTCATGATCTGGGACAAGACAAAGTAGCAGTTCATTAGCGATCGGAGCCCTGCAAATTCAGTAGATTTTTCTGGAGGGAATTATACCTTCAAAAAAGACTTGGTCTTCAAAATGTAAAATGTTTTGGGCTGCTTATATGTAAAATATGGGGGAGCAAATGGACTCATAAATATTAAAGTTTTAATGTGTACATCTCCTTAAAAAAGACAACGGTGGATTTAAACTCAAAAGGGTTACCTGGTGGGAGTATACCACACTGGTTCATTTTAGCCATACCTAATCTTCTCACAACTCAGGGTGTGGAGTGTCCACATGCCTTCTTTGTACTTGCTTTTGGACTTAAAAATTGAAGAGAGCTTTTTTTTGAACTCTCCAAATGTTCTGTATAGCATCATACAAGAATAATTTTTTTTTTCTAAAGGCAGTTACTTCAGTGTGTCATCTGCAGGCTGAACTTCCTTACACATCTTTCAGCATGGACAAGCTGGTGGAGGAACCACTCCTCCCTGTTTTCCTTTGACATGGAATTCTTCCTGGACAAGGCAGCTACCACCAACTCACTTTCTCAAAATCACATTCTTTGCTGGACAAATCTGGCTTTATTTTCTGTGTCTCTATAGCTCTTGCTCTCCAGAAGGGCAGAGGTTCCATGCAACACTTCTGTGGTCATATCAAGTTTATTGGAAAGGCGGACTTGCTCCATGAAGATTTTCTGGGTCACTGTGTGTTTCCATGGACAACTACTATTCTCTTACTCTCTGACCTCCTCATCAGATCCATTCTCAGATAGGTGCTTATTTTCAAGAATAGTGATTAACAGAACCTATTGGTTATTATTAACATATTTGGTGTGACTTCCAAGTCAGGTAGCAAATTTGAATGGGCATATCAGTTCAAATTGATCTTTCATTCCTGCTTTTTTAAGTTCTTTGCAGCTGCAAGCTATGAGCTGCTAGGGAAGTGAGGGTAACAGTCACCTCCTTACCCTGTCACACAGGAGTATGAAGCAGCTCAGGATGCACATGTGATCTCTACTGACATTGCTGTTTAAAAAAAAAAAAAGTTTTCCAGGTGTGGAGTCAACATTATGCTTTTAATAGCTCAGAGGACTTCTAATTGTAAGGCAAATCCTTTTGCAGTAGCCCAGGAGAAATGTGACAAGACAACAATCTTGGATTTGTGTGGCAAGGTGTACATACTGAAAAAACAGCAAAGAAAAAAGCAAGCTAACCAAAAGAACCCACAGGATGCCATTTTGTGTCTTACAAAATATAAATCTAACATTGTGTTATTGTCACCTTGCCAGATTTTAGTCAAGCTGCCTGAAATATGTGACTATTGGGCATATAAGGGAAAGCAGCATAAACTAACACAACCTGACAATAGGTGGTTAGTCAGGAGAAAGTAGCCCCTTTGTTTAACCTTCCATATTCATTAACAGTGTTTCTTTCTGCATCTTTTTCTTACCGCTCTTTTCTTCATTTACTCCAACGTAAAATCAGAAAAGCTTAAATTACTAAATTACGTTGTTCTGGAAATTTGAAACAAAAAAAACCTGCAGTACTTCATTTTTGTATTTTAGCAGTAGCTCCCATATTGTCCAGGAGTTTATAATAAAGTGATCTGCAATTTGCATGTTCCCTCTACTACCCTCATTAAAGTTCTGACGCATGTTGTGCGATGATCCATGTTACATTTTGACAGTGGATGGTCGTCAAGAAAGCAGGGGAAACTGATCTAAAACCCAAGGGTTTGGGTATTTTCTCCAAAATGCACAAAAAAGTCAAATGGTTTTGCTAGCTATAAACAAACCAAAATGTGTGGAAGTAATTATTGAAACTAGAAAATGTTTGAAAAAATGTCTGATACTCTTTATCACTATGTTGATGAACAAGTTGCTCTTCAATCTCAGAAATAACTTACTAACTTTGAGTGGGGAGGGGAGTAAAAGTGAGCTAATCTAGGAAACGCATTATTACCATGAAGATATTTTTTCTTTATGAAAGTGTTAGAAAACTAGTAATTACTAAATGCTTTAGTTATAGACCTTACTTAGTATCACTCTGTCTTGCTTGAATCATATAGTCATTTTTGTCTCTTGCCCTCTCCTCCCCTTGGTCAGCTTGATTTTAAAACCTGGATTGTATCTGAAAGGCTTAATGCGTGAATTCATCTGGAATTTAAGTGGTAATTCATAGTCATAAGAAGTACACACAGCTATCAGTTAAGCAGTAATATCTGTCACTGTGCAGTGTGTCAGCAGAAATCATAAAATTTCCCTTGAGCAATAAAAACTTCAAAGGAATTGTTACTTATTTAAAAATAATAAACAACATGTCAACAATTCAATCTAAACATGGAAAACCATGAATCTGATGCATAACCTTAACTGTATTTTGAGCTGTTTCATGAAATTCAGAAATCAGTTTTTTTGGATATTCTGTAGATTTTCGGTGTAAGAGAGACTAGTTCTCTGCATGCTAGCATGAACACACTTACCTCTTTGCTTAAGTTCTACCAGTAGAAGAAGCGACTGTTAGAARAGCTACCAATGTATCATATTTTTTGCGCTCTATAGATCTCTAATATTATACTAACTGACAATTTCTGCAGAGTTGGAGAAATAAATAATATGAAAAATTAAAATTGTCCAGGAAGTGGTTCCTTTACGGTGCTTCTGTTAGTAGATTTTTTTTTAAATCCCACCCTTTCCTTCCCCCTTGCCCCCCACCCCCGGCAGTTTTGGCTGTGTCCATTGGTGTGTGTTCCAAATGTGGGCATGCTTTCATTTATCTTAATAGTTTCAGAAGGTAAGTAGGTGAGTGTCCGCCCTCCCACTAGGAACTGGATGTGGCAGCTTATGACATACCAGCTTCCAAAGAAGTCACCCATTTGACAGAAGATGATCATGAACAAGTATCTCTGCTCTTCAAAAACAGTGCAAAAAAAGAGATTTCTTGCCTTCGTGACTATGCAGGAATTTAATTCAACTGTTGAAAAGTTGATAATAAAAATACTGTGTTTATATTAACTTGTCTTCATCTTTAGATTGACAATTGTAGCTCCCCTGTAGCTTTGTGGAATTTGGCAAATGTTGTCAAGGAGGGGAAAAAAAAAGCAGCTTTGTGTTTCTATGGCTAGGTATTTATGTATGTATTGACTTAGTATAAGATGCCAGGCTAATACCTTTGTAGCCTGCTGGTTTTCTGGCTTGTAAGTAAAAACAAGTAAATAACATTTCTAGAACAGCTCTGAAGCAAAGTTAAGGTTTTTTGTGTAAACATTTGAAAGGAGCTGTTCATGATGCTCAGCAAACTAGATGAATGGATATCTTGTTTACTTTTGTAAATCCTGGAACAGAATGCAATATTATCCAAGATACATTATTATCTGATATTTTTGGTTTTCTTCTAAAGCAGAGGATGTCACGTGCTCTTACTGGATTTAATTTAGTGCTTTATAGACAAATCTTTTCAAGAAAGTATCTGAGAGCTATTTATTTTTAAAAAGCCTCAACTGTTGTGTATGTTGCTTTTTGTTAACATTCTTGTGGATGTCTAAAATGATAAAACCTTCAATAACCAATCTGAAAAACTATTTGGTTGTAGTCTCTGAGTCTTTCCTATCTATTTCCTACTACATCTGCCTATGCAGCAACTTTTAAAATCCAGTAATTTGCACAAGTAATGGTATATATTAAATCTTGTAATCATGTACAGATGAAAGTTTTAAAGGTGCAAATAGCAGAAGGGGCTCTGTGACATTGGGTATGTCATGTCCAGAGTTAAGGCAGTGGCTCAAGAAGCTCCATTGTACACTTGTTAGACACAGACAATGACAATTCTCCATCCTTGTCTAAACACTGTTCAGGATCCCCTTAGAGCAATTGGCGAGTCAGGGGCCATTTCAAATAAAACAAAACTTGATGCTTAAATTTTAAGACTGTTGCTGTAGGGCATGCAACTCTATTTCTTCTCTTACATTTTAGAATTTTATCAAAATAAGGTGGTAACCCATCAGTTTGATGCATAGGACTCAGGGAATAAGGAACAGGGTTGTACCCTGTACATATAAACTTGTTCATCATGTGTGACTGGAAGATAAAACAAATAATAGACAAATCCTATACTAAAACACCAAACTGAAATTTGAATTTTTTTTTTTTTCTTCATAAAATTCCTACCATCAAGAGGTGGATTCTATTTAGAAGCTCTCTAGTGGTTCGCGCTCCACTGTGCCTTCTGCATGTCAGTAAGAGTTGGATCAGGCCTCTATCAGAGCGGAGAATATCACGAGGGCGTGAGGAAGACAAGTAGTTTCTACCGTAAGCTTGACGTTCATAAAACCAAAAGCTAACCCTGCCTTTAAGTATACACTTTGCCTTGCTTCCCCCACCCATCAGCTGCGTTTCACTTGAGAACCTGTGAAACAGGAAATTGCTAGTTTAGGAATGGTTTGGAGAATTTCCCATCTTAAAATTTCTTAAGGTATGATTTGGTCTCTATTTGAATGTTTGCAGTAGTGTATTTGTTTGTGTAAATATACTCAGTACTACTAAAGTCAGTTTGTGAGCAGTTCTTCTCTAGTGAGATTTTTTTTTTTTTTTTGGTCTGTAAATGAGTCCTGTGGTGGTTTACTCTTGTGAGGAAAGTTAAAGCGTAGTGTTTCTTTCCATGGATATATAGTCCCAAACTGAAAGCCAGGTGAGAGGAAGGAAATTGCCATTGGTCTCAATGGGAGAATAGCCTCTAGGGAAAGGGGGCAGCAAAGGGCAGCTTCACTAAGAATGGGCAATATTTTCCAAAGCCGCCTTATGTTTAAATCAGTTCTTTTTCTACTAGTAGTGGATACACAAAATTTTACTGTAAGTTGTGGATTTAAATCTTCATACAACAGAATCAATGTTTGTCCAGTGGCTTCTGGAAAGTCCCTTTAATATTCCTCCACCAATTAAAAAAAAAAAAAAAAAAAATCCCCTTCCCCTATTGAACTCACATGCTTACATGTAAGCATCCAAGTTTACCACTTTACTAGAGTCTCAATAGCATGAAAATACCAATGCAATTGGCACTATTTTAAAGACATCACAGTTTTGTAAGTATGTGGATACACTTCTTCTTCTCTTCTCAGGGGTAGTCTATATAAAAATGACCAGGGCATAATCCTAAGAAATTTACAGTGGTCCTGCTCAGGTTACAGTTGTTCCCTGTACAAAATGTTTTATTATAAAATTTAAATACTATTGTTGCCAATCATGTCATTGGTTCTTTTTTTAATAAATGATCGGGTTTGCTTTTATTACACATCCCTTCGATGCAGGCACATTGAGTTTCTGCTCATCACTTGGCAGGATCGAGTCCCCATTTTTAATGGATCATTTCAGATAAGCTTGCAAAGTTTGAATACTTATCAGAACTCCTTTATTCAGGAAATTGGGCAAGAAACAGGTTTTCTTGCAAATTCAGTGTTGTTCCTGGTTTCTGTTACATCAGTCCATGCTAAAGGAGACATCCTGCACTGTTTGTGCTTCTGTTCTCTCTGAAAACATAGTTGAATGCAGTATGCATTATTAGTGAAGAACAATTCTTACCTATCTACTGTTAAGCCTCTTTTATGCATCAACTGAATTTTTTCAAGTGTATTCCTATTTAGGGTTATTAATTTTGCAATGTAAATGCTAACTGTCAGTGRCCTGCAAAAAATACAGGGAAAATACAAGCAGGATGATCACAATTTCTTTCTCCCCATTGGAGGAGTTTGGTTTCGAATACTGCCGTGCGTGTGGGTGGTTTGGCAGTGTGCAAGAAATGGAGATCACGGGAGCAGCTGGAGAATCACAAACAAGCAGGTGAGGAGAGGAGAGAGCCAAGTGCACAAGGTGGATTTGACCACCGGTTGAATAGAGGCCTTTTCTGTGGCCGAATTCTTGACTAGTCACTTACTCCAACTCTCCTTTCTGTTGCTGTCATAGTTTTCCACTAGTTGTGTAAAACATGAATGTTCTGTTAAAATTACAAGGTGTTGGGCAAAAAGCAGAAATTATCAGATGGTTTGTTTTTTGTTTCCCAATCTCAGTCAAACCAATGCCTATGGCAGCACTTTGTCACAAATTACGCAGCTGTGTAATGAACATGAAGGTGCCTCAGAACGTGGTCACATGACATTTATTCCTTAACAGCAACCCCTGCCTCTGAAGTCACTTCCCACTCACTGTTACCAACCCTGCCAACCCTGCCCTGCAGTTTGCCCCAGCCGTCCCTCAGCAATACTGATTTAACTGTTTGCAATGCCATGCTGGAAACTGAGGCAAAGTCACTGAAGTAACCTCAGTCAAAAAAACCAAACAAACCAAGCAGTGCTGCCCCCCTGCCAAAAACAAACAAACAAACAAAAAAAAAACAACAAAAAACCCCCAAACTTCCAGAGGAAGGTGAAAGCCACTTCCAGACAACTTTTATGGTAATTATTCACACGCAATATTGTGTAGCACGCTGAAAAATATATAAGAATAACATCATTTTAATACGAAATTAAATGCCAGAACAGATGATACAGTGATCATATTATTGGGTAGCATACTGAATTCAATTAAAACCTGTCTTGTTAATAAATCTTACATCATTGCTGGCTGCTGCTGTGAAGAATCCTGAGATTCTTTTCTAAGGAGGTCCAACCTCTCCATGACAGTGCCTCAGGAGCTTGTTGATTGATGCACAACACAGGAAGATGATTGTGTCTTGTGATGTTGACTGGAGATTGCTATGACAGGAATAAAAACCAAGCTAAAAATTACAAAAACCTGGCACCTCTAAAAGCTTATGAGCCATAGAAATGACCTACTACTAACTCCTTACTACCTCTAAGTAATTGTTAATTTGGTTGCCAGTTAGATTTTAAGTTGGAAGAGTTGGACAAATTGCTGTTGGTCTTTATCACGAGCTCTCTCTTTGTACTGTTCCTGTACTGATGCAGCAGCTGTTGCTGGGAATCAAAACCCCTGATCCACACAGAATGAGGAATAACTCTTTTTTCAAGATAACACTTTTGAATGCTGTGTTACCTGTGCACACATCTCTGTCCTAATGGAGCATGGTCAAAAAGGAGCACAATTCTGCACAGTTGGCAAGGCTAAAAAGGAAACAGCATCTACCAAATGATACAATTAGTAGATTATATAGGAAAATAACCCACATTCTTTTTTCATTCTAAAGAAAACTCTTACCAGGGTTTTCTCATTTGATTACTGTTCATACACTTCTTTTTTTAAAATGTAGTGTGTTTTACAAATCAAATCATTATTTACAGAAACTTTTAGGAAAGAACTTGTGTCTTACATATTAATTCTTAAGTTCAGAAATATAAAGATTATCTTATTGAACTAATCACTCCCTCTTAAGCCCAGCTTTGAAATGTTTCCATTATGCTTATGCAGAAGTGTAGGAATCATAGCTAAGATGTCAATTCAGGGAAGTGTTTAAAGTAATGATAAATAAACAATAAATACCATAAGGGTTAAAGATAAAAATTAAACTTTTAACTACTATCTGCTTGTTTTGCAGCCTTAATACGTGGGCTATGATTCTTGCTCTACATTAACAGTCAGAAAGTTTTTCACCATGAACATGTAATTGTTTGTATTAGAAGCTTAACTGTTGTATGCGAAATTAGAATCATGCCTATGGGTATTTAAAATGGAAGAATAATACCAGCTAATGACTTCAGTGTAACTAGTAAAATTACATCAGGGAGAGTACTTCAGATTTTGCAGATTGGCCAAATTTATATTGATGAGAAATATATAAGATTTAGCTCAGTAAAATTCAATGAAACCAAGCATATATTGAGGAAATGAAAGTGTACAGGCTTATTTGTTGCAATGTGTGGAAATTGGTTAACTTTTTATTTTGGAGAGAAACGAAGTTCTGCTGTATGGAAATTTCTGATTATTTTTCTGAAGCATTGTTACTTCTTTTGACATAAACAGTTACATGGTTTTGCAGATAGGTTTCTTTAGTAAATTAAATTTATGGAACTTGCTGTTTCTTCACAAACAAACATATTTCTTTACCAGGAGTACACAGCAGCAGATTTCTTTGCAGAAAGAACTGAGTCGTTCTGAAACAGAAGGAAACTAGAAGAGCTTCTGTTCAAAGTTCCAAGTGTTTTCTAGAAAAATGCTCCATCACTTTTCTGGCTGTTTTCAACGTTGTAACATCCTCTTCTGCTCAAAGATACGTAGACCCACTCTAAAGAATACCCAGCTCATTACGTTCAGTAATGTCAGTAGGCTCTAGCATTCAGGCCCTGGTAAAATTCATTTGCATTCCTCATCTGGCTTGCCATGTGAGCTATGATTTGTATCATAGGTTTTGTTTCAATTACTCCAGGAAGTACAACTGCTTCTCACTTCTCTCCTCAATATGTGGTGTAACTGCATCCTCCCATTTCAGCAAAGTTTTGCTTAATCTAAACTGTCGGGTGCTATAAATGACTTCTTGCTGTGAAAGGTATGAGATAGAGCATTTTGGATCTTGATATTAATTGCAAAGAACCAAGAGGTTCAAGATGAAAATAGGACTTCCTAGTGAAGATAAGGAATCTGAAAAAATCAGAATAGAATTAGTTAATGAATTCATTTATTTATTTAGTTACTTGTTAATTAATAGAATTAGTTGGAGGACTTACAGTAAAATACTGGAGACTTGAAAAGTGTTAAAAAAAGAGAGATGCAGATTCAAATACACCTGTGCTTTAATGATCCAGATACACCTTTCAGGCAATCAGTGGATGCATGAGTGCTAAAATAGAATGAGATAAATCTCATTTTTAAAGTTTATTCAGAGATTGAATCAAATTAAGAGCGTGTGTGTATGTTCCACTAGCATAGAAATAGTATAGAGAATGAACAAAAAGGTAAGCCTAATAATGTTATTCTCCGTAGAACATCTGAAAGGAAGTAGAACAGAACAACATGTTTTAACCAAACAGCTCACAAAKCAGTCCTCTGATATATCAAAAGCTAATTAGGACAGAGTCCAACAATTACAAAAGATATTTAGTTGTAAAGAGATACCCAGCAATGTTTTGTCTTATCTCTTAAGCAGATCATTAAAGGCTTCCTGCTATATTTCTTCGTTACTTCTTTTCAGGAAAATCTATTACCCTCTCCTCAGGAGGAGATTGAGACCTACCAGAACAATTCATTTGGCCTACTCCCAGCCACCCCGTCTTCTGAGATACAGCCGGGAATAATAATAGCCTGCATGAATAGTTCTTGCAATAGCAATCTGCTCTGATTGTTGCCTTTCCTCATTTTCCTCATGCTGCACAACATAGGTTGAAAATTTTGATCCAATCGCATCTGTTGCACGTGTGCAGACAAACTTCTGAATGTATCAGGGAGGTCATCGCAGCACAAAGCTGCACCATGAGTTTTGTCATAGCAGCGAGTTTGGGTACTGCTGGCGTAGCATAGTCTCAAATTCCTGAGGAAAAGATAGGAATTATCTGTAACAGCTAATGCAGGGAGAAGCAGTGCTGGCACCATACGAGAAGTTTCTCAAAGTCTTTCTGTCAACACCATCTTTTGCTTTCATATGATTTTCCTTGTGATAGTGGCCTGATAGTCTGGGGCACAATCCTTAAACAAAACAACAGCAACTCTTTTTACAGTTAAACAAAGTCTGGATAGAACAGTCCTCCAGCTGCTTATTGGGGGAGTCGGTCTTTCCTGTACATACGAGAAATGGCAGGGAATAGAGGTAATTAGCTAGCCTGTATCCCAAACTGATGCCTAAAGGTATCATTGTTTATTTTTACACATAGATAACCAGTATTTTAAAAATAACTTTTCAGCTGAACCTATTCTCGTGCTTTCAGTTGGCGCTTGTTCTTTTGTCCTTTCTTGGTCTTCCTCCACAGCCTTCTAATGGAAATCACTGCACAGTTCTTGTTCTCCGCTCAGCCTTTGGATTTCTAACTCAAATTTATCACTCTTTTTGGGGGAAATGTGTGTGCTCCACAAGTATGTTCTTCCGGGCTTCCTCCTTGTCACACTGCAAAATTGATGCAAAGCATGTCCTGCCGTTTTTCTAAGCAGAGGGAGAAATCGTATAATCTCTCCAGAACAGATGCTTCATTGCCACTTGACCTGTCTGCTGTCCACTGTTCTTAAGTCCTATCCATAGGTAATCTTACTTTTTAATGAAAAGTGTCTTGGACTAGAAGGCGGCAGATAATGTCTCTGTGGTTTTCGTGTGGGTTTTTGCCCCCGCTTTATTTCAATTTATTCTTCAGTAACGAAGCAACTGAATATAATATTTAAAAATCAGTTTGAAATCAAGCAAACTTCCTCCAGGCTCTAAATCCTGACAGTCAGTTCTAACATTTCCAAGTACACACTGAAGAAAAATATTTTGACATCTAGGCTGTCAGATAATCTGTCAGTAACAGTTATATCATTCAGGGAGAGAAATTATAACTTCCAGAGTAATTTATTGGGAAAATAATACATTTACTGCAGTGAAATACCCTACTGGATGCTAGAAAAGTTACTTAGCATTTTTGCAGGGGAAGTAGTTGGCTTCAGAACATGGGTTATTCTCTTGTGACAAAAACACAGAAAAAGAACTACTTGCCAGAAATCATCGACGAAGAGTATGTCCCTGCAAACAGCAGTATGTTCACATACGTTTAGGAAGCATTAGGAACCTCACGCTGAAGGAGGTAATGCATAGAGAAAAGGGAAGGAGTGCTCAGGATTGTACTCCTTACAGAAGAGGCTCGTGGGGCACAAAGGGTCATACACCAAATGCTTTACTTGGAATAATTTTTAAAAGCTAGAGAAGTTCTTAGCGCTGTTTTGCTGTGCCTGGAAAAACAGCGCTGTCTTTGGGCAGAGGTGTTTCCTGGCATGATGCAATGACTGCTCTGTAGGGCTTTCACAGCTGTTGGTTTTACATCTTCCAATTTTGCTTCACTGACATTTTTCATTTTTCTTTGTCTGTTAAAAAGTAGCCTTGCTACAGTAGAGAAATGTCTGAGCATTATGTGTAATGATGGTAGTAATCATTTCCAAAGTGCTCAGAGGACTGAAGCCCAGGTTTTGTCAGCTTGCATATTGCTGTTAGATGGTATCAGTCTGAGGCTACATAGTGTGTCTGCTTTTAATCTGGCATAATTTGTGTCGCATGCTGATTTACACATAAAATTTAAGTAATAATTATGGCTTCTTGGAGAGAAAAWAAGGGTTTTTTCATGCATTTTATCATGTAATTAACAATTAGTAAATTTGTTACCCAAGTTACTGCTATTGTTGGCAATGATGACAATAAAAGCCATGATTTTGCAAGAATAAGCAAGACCAGGTCGTATAGGAATATTGGCAACTTTAAAGATTATTCAGCACTTAAAGAAAYGTGTTTGTAACATAGGCAATCTCAGCTTTCAAATTCTTCTTAACTCTGCCCCTGTCTAATTAGTCAACCAAGTCTCATTGAAACTTACCTTTCCCTTGATGGTTAATACCACTGGCAGTGCTCCATTAAGCTGCTTCTTCCAGAGTCTTTTTTTCAGTGCTTTTCCTGATGCAGGAGATGTTTTCCCTTTTCAGATAGGCTAAGCCATTAGATTCAGTTGATGAAATTTACTCTGAGCTTCGTGTGTTCTGAGTCACTTGTTAGAAATTACAAAATAAAATGTGTAAGACATGATCTTAGATTGTTACATCTTACCACATCTACATCAACCTTTTATTCTCTTGTCATTTTTAGTGGAAAGACAACCTAGCAAATTATTGTGGAACTTCCTTGTTTTATTGTTTTCATTTATCTTCAGTGAAAGTAAAAAATGAAAAACTGTTGCCTTATTCACCTTTATTTATCCTCCTTATTTTTTCTTCTGTATTTCTTCTTCTTTTTCTGAGGCAAAACAGAAGAGGGGGGAAGAGAAGGCTGAGGGTGAAAGGAGGAAAGGAAAGGGTAAAAGAAAAGCAAAACCAAGGAGAAAATAAAAAAAAAAGCTTTGATACTTTTTCATGGAAACTTTTAACTTGAAAAAATATCCTATTTGAAGGGCTTACAGTTATTCCATATGGAATAACAGCAGTTTTGTCTTTTTTTAAAAAAATCTCTACCATTTCTAATGTAAATCAGCATAGCTCCACCAAGGTCAATTGAGGACAAGTTACACAAACTTTAGCCACTGTATTAGCCCATACTTAATATGTTTTAAAATACTTCATCGGAGTTGACAAGATGTGCACATGGTATTTGAGTTACTAGACTGAAGGGCTGTAGCCTTTAGCCTTCCTCTCTGTCTCCTCACTGTCGTATTTCACTCACAATCTTACTGCATCAGACATAGATTATCAGCCTTTTTTTTGTCAATAAAGCATCCAGCATACTAAAATGTTTTAAATTTTAATGTTTTAAATTATTAAAGTTTTTTTTTGCAAAATCATAGCCAATTTTAAAAATAAGCAGTTTAAGCTTTTTGAAATGGATGTAGTCATGATTTATGTGCAGACAGTTATTTTCGTATATATTGAAAAAAACCAACAAGTTTCTATCTCGCATTTCATAAATCAGATTTTTCTGTATACAAAGCACATGTCAGAAATTAGTATCTAAACAACATGCCAGTTAGCTTCTCCACGTGGCAGCTTGTAAACAAAAATATTTGGGGACTGCACATTTGTGACATGATGACACGTAATGCAACGTACAAACACCAGTTATTTGGAAGTATCCTGTTCCCCTGCAATGAAAATAAAATGATAAATCATGCTTGCATTGCTGTATCACGGTTCAGCTGGTGGAACTTTCCAAATTCAGGTGGTCCTGTTGTTTTTTTCCAAATAGGCGTACTGAGAGGTTAAATATTTTATTAGTGACCTATCTTTGCATCAGAGTGATACATCAAAACTGACATGGTGTTTTGTGCGTTTATCTTTAAGCTATTTGGAGGGGGTTTTTTCCCCATATTAATTGTGTTTTGATCAGAGACAAATTCTGGTTGTACTGAAATCGGCGAAACATTTTCCACTAGCTTCAGTGGGATCAGGAATCAGCTGTCAGAGGATGGGGAGGAATACTGCTGCCTGCTGAAGCTGATCTAAAACCGCGCTGTTGCCAAAAGGGGAGGTCATGTTCTTGCTTCCACCGATGGCCGTATTTCTGGTTGCATCTCTCATGCAGGCCTAGCAATCATGTGGCTGTGCAAAAAGCAAGATCAGCTTGCTGATCCGCCTGAAAAGTATCACAGGAAAGAAAAAAATGATTCTTCTTGTGATAATTACTAGGGAAAACAGTGTCAGCTATTGTTCACATAGTACAGATTCCAAGCTGCGAATCAACATCCATGAGATATTTAAATTCAATACGATAAGAACTGAGAACACAAAATGCAGTACTGCTAAGGTATTTTATTTCATGAAAACCAAAACAAACAGGCCGAGTCTAATGGAGAAGATGTAAAGGCACATTATTACATTTTTCCAATATAAATGCAGCTGGAAAAGGCTAAAGAAAATCATATTTAAAGCACAAAAGGTTGAGGAGGATATAGGAAGAAAACTAAAATTAACTAAAAGTAGTTGTTACCTGACTGAATGGCTATTTAAATAAGCCTTGCAGCGCAAAAGCTTTCAAGCAGGGTTGAGGATCATCAACAGGCCTAACATTAATACACCATAAAGTACAGTGCGTAAAAGTAATTTAAAATCCCCAAGCATTTTTATTATTAGTTAGTCAATTATGTATATTCTTTTAACATTTTATCCATTTTTTGTTTGTTGTCAAGCCTGCAAATATATTAAACATTTATAGGATCCTCTATAAAATTATTTCTTGTTGTTCTTTTGCTACTGCATCTAGTAAAATAGTTTCACATTTATGTTTATGTGTCTTGTTATTTTTTGCGCCGCATCCATTTTTGTGAAATCAAGAAATACCAAATAAGAAAAATACCATTAATGAACTGTGCAAAAAGGTAAGTAGCTTCCTAGTGTGGTGACCAGAGGGAAAAAAAGCTGGGTTTATTCCCCAGATATTCCCGTAAGTCAAAGTAATCATGGAAGTACCTGAACCTTATATCCTTAATTTGCTTTCATAGGTTTCAAAATCTCTCTGTTACTTTCAGCCAAACATAAATTAATAATGCTTCCAAATGCCTATAACTTATTTAATTAAAACAGAGTAAGTTCTTTCTGCTGTTTCAACTAAGTGATAAAAAATAAGACATTGTAGGGTGAAGGCCAGACTCCAGATTCTGATGTTCCTGAAACTTACTTATTTCAAGAATTTTAATAATTCTTTATTGTTTTCTTCTTACTGTATTAACACACTCTTTGGTGTTTTCTCTTTACCGTAGATGTCCAGAATCCCAAATTATGTTTCTGTCTAAGTTTTTTTTGGTAGTTGAAATGTTCTTTTGCTGCTTTTTTAAGTCTGACGATCTTCCTAGTGTCTTTCTGTGGACTTTCTGTAGTTCAGACTTATTTGTTTAATTGGTAAATAGTTTTGCATACAATTTTGTATTCCCAGTTATGCATCCTTTGCATAGCTAGTTTTGTAATTATTTCAAAAGAAGAAAACAAACTTGAAAAACTCAGTAAACCTATCCAGTTACATGACTACCAAATAGAGAAACACAGGATTAGTCAGTGAAGCAAACGTGGCAAGTAAAGTATAACTGGGACTTCAGTGGCACATTTGACAGCATGTCATTCAGTTTTACATGGATTAAGTAAAGATTGCATGGAATGCAAGCGCTCTCCTAAACCAGGGATGAGGATAAATGTCTCAGGCTGGAAGGAACGCTGGGAGACATGGAGCACTGTTACGTCCTATTTGGTATCTTGGTAAGTCATTCAGAAACAAAGGAAGGAAGTTGATTATTATCAGTTAGCATGAATTCTAACATGCAAACACCAGAGAGGAACGCAATAATGCAAATGCAGGCCTGAAGACAACAAATGACAGAACTCTTGGACAAGTGCGACTTAGTGCTGCTAGGGCAATGTGACCAAGAACAACGCTGTTCCAGGGGAGGGACAAACCTGAATGACAGAAATGCTGAATGAAACCTAGAAGCAGCATCGGGCAAGTATATACAGCAAAAGACCAATGCAATTTTGAATAGCAGAGATACGACCTAAGAGACCAATGTGTATTGCCTTCTTTTCATAAGGCTTTTGCGATCACATTTGAAATACTGATTTCAGTTTCCTCTCGATGGCAGAAAAATAGCTAGAGGATTTACAAAAGAACAGAAAACTGACAGATTAGAAGTTATGATTTAAACAGCAAGATGTAAAAAAAACCAAACAGATGAAACTGTTACTGATTATCCTAATTAACAATCTCTTGAGGAGTGGAGAGTGGAGTGGAGTTAGTAAGCTCCCTAAGGTTTGGATCCCAAGGTTTGATGTTATGTGTTTAGTTTCAGAGACTGAAACTGTCAGCAAAAAAGGGAATATTGACCATGTTTATTGTGCTTCCTGGTTATCCCATTCCCAAAATTTCGCAGATGCTTGTGTATTCTTCTAAAACAGGTTTAAGTATTCAGGATTGATAGACAATTGAAACATACGAGCTGCGGAAGCCCTACAGCATCAAGAAGGGAACTAGAGTGCAACTCATTAAATAAAACGAAAGAAAATAGATGCAATTTAAAAATATAAGATTCAGGCTAATTATTAGCAAACATTTAGTTACTGATGTCTACATGGCAGCATAAATCATTGCTTTGAACATTTAAAACTAGACAGGAAGAGACATGGAAAAATCAGTGATTAATTCCTTATTGGTTGGATGTATTAGGATGACTAATAAAATAGGTTTTTAATATCTAAAATCTGTACTGCATCCAGGAAATTGAAACTGCATATACATGCATGCATGCAAGGGATACCAGAATTTGACCCTATAATTGGTGAAATCCAATTACTTCAATTTGGCAAGACAATCCCAAAGTATTCTATGCTGCATGAGAATGAAGACTATAAATAAGTAATGTATTTATTTTTAAATAAATGGGAAAGAGTAAATTTTCCCGTAGTCCTAACTGCTCATAAATCATTGTGATTTACTGTGTCAGTCTTATTTTTCAGTTCTGCCATCTATTTCAGTTCAGTTTAAAGGCTGTACATACGGAGAGACTGACTACAAGATTTTCAATCTCTGGGAATCCAAATCTGCTGGAAAAAATTTTCTGGAGGCTGAGCTTACCCATTTACCTACAGGAAGAAGTGGCAGCACTTTTAATTAGGCATTGTCCCAAGCAAAATTGCATTCTGTTTATTAATTCAGGGTCTGGGATATAGCTATACCTTTGTATAAAGATGTATGTTGAGGATTCACTGGAAGGAAAGCAARTAACAGGGGTCAATAGTAACATTTTACGTAGTTTTGATGCTGTGGAGGCGGGTAGCTTAGTTGGAGATTACCCTGTTGTGGGAAGGGACCAAGCAGCGCACAGAACTGGTTATCGGTTAGCATTTCTGCTGACCGGAGTGCTGGGAGTGAATAGGGAGACCGGAGCAGAATTTCAGCTTTATAGTGTGTTTTCTATAAAAAGCTCCCTTTTGATGTCTCTCTCAGTTTCATTCTGCTCATTTTTCATATCAAAGCTAAAACTTCCTTTCCCTTCCTCCATTTCACATCAGTTTGCAGCAGAGTGAATTAACTCTTCCAAACCAGGAGTCGATAACGTCTTGCTTCAGGAGATGCCTAATCACTGTGATGAATTGTCCTAAAAAATCACAGACCTTTACAGATGACATTTTCATTTGCAGTAAGTTGAAGATGGGTTTAGCAAACAGCTGCTTTCCACAACAGCCAGGATTAGTCATCTTATTCTTACATCAAGCATAAAGTAGTTATTTTATATGGGGAATTATGAAAGAGCCAAATAATTCTGGATTATTGATCTGTTTGTCTGCTGGGAGGTTGGGAGTGAAAAATCTTTTGCTCTGTTGTTCTTAATTCCGATGCCATTAGTGTAGAGGTTACCCTAGGATCGCTATGAAAGAAATTGATATAATGCCCACAGTGCTGAAAAAAATGTTTTTTTTCCAAATAAAAATAAATGGAAGTTAACATAGAAAAAAAAAATGTGGTGTTTGGTAACTTAGAAACCACAATGTTTTACAGTAGCAACATCAATCAAAAGCTGCTATAAAACACGGCTTAAGACCTTGTAGAATTGTACTTAATACTTTGGACATAAACAGCCTAACTGCAGTGTAATCAGTAATTATTACCCTGTCTTCTAAAGGATCTATTTGCACTTATTTTCTTTGACTATCATCATAAAAGATAGACTAGCTCAATTTTATGTATGGTATAAATATGCTTTTTCTGATTTCACAATAACTGCCTGTGGTCGTTTAATTTGTCACTGTGATTGAGATCTTTCCTCATTTACACTTCCAAAGTCCTATTGGCTTGATGTAACAGTAACATTGTGTAACTATGAAAATTAGTGCAGGGTATGACGCAGCGAGTAGCATCGGCAATAAGAAGTGGAACATAATTTGCCCTTATTCATACCCAAGTAATTGAGAGTGCTTTGTAGTAATTTCTACAGTATGTTTTTCTATATTTAGAAAAAACAACAGTGTATCTTTTATAATAACGAATAAGAAACTGCAGAAGTCTTCCAGCTCAGTGCAGGGTTTTCTTACAGCTTTTTGCCTCTCTCCTGACTTACGTGGTGCCAGTTTGCATGACAGACGAGTCACCTTCCAGCACGCACCTTTCGGGGGTGCCCCGCTGAAGCCCTTGAATGCGCCTGCCTCCCTAGATCACGTCACGCTCCCGCTGCATCCCCTTGCTTGCTCCTCTACTGTACTTTGCTGCCTGTTTTAATTTTTTTCACCTGAAGAGCAGAAGCAATTTAGCTTTTTAATTTTACTACCTTTTTAAAGAATTCGTCATGCTTCTCTTTATGGCTGAGTAGTTCTAAATGTCAGTTCAAAAACAGGCCAGAAGGTGTTTTGGCCTGATGGGAGTGGTAGGGTCCTGTGCTTTGTTTCCCAACCAGCTCTATGCGGCCGTGCTCAGAGGCGACCATGGGGACAGAGCATCGTGCCCGACCGGCCGTCCTTCGTCAGGTAGCCGCCCGTGGGAGCACGCGGAATACTTCTTTAAATAAAGTTTGTTCGGTGTAAATTAGAAGCAATTTGTTTTCAAAATGCGCCTTTATTGGTAGGTACGTCTGTGTTTAAAACCAGTAACAGGAAGGGAGGGACTGCTGAGTAATGGTCGCAGCCAGCCAGGAGAGCCTTTGCTGACGGCAGGCACGCGTGCAGGCCTGTGCCCCGGGGAGCTGTGCACATTCAGGAGCGAGGAGCGGGAGTAGGACCGAATCCGTATGGCCCATCGAAGGGGGAAGAGGCACAGCAGGTTGCTAGACCCAGAAGGGAGGGCAACTCACGAGAGAGAGAATCCTAGAGGCCCCTCAGAAAGTGGGTCCTGGGACTTGTGGGTAAAGGAGAGGGTAGAGACTTTCAGGAGACACAAACGTGAGCAGGTAGAATGGTTTGTGTGGAGAAAAGGGCTAGACAAGACCTCACAGGTGTGTGTGTGTGGTTTTTGTGTGTGTTCGGGGCGTCTTTCTCTAAGCGCTCTGGATACCTCAAATGGTCAAAGAAGAGAGGACTTAAGAGGCATCTCAGGCTGCTGGAGGTACCTTCTCAGATCCTTCACACCCTTTGGTTTCTCCACAACAGACCTTTATTTACATAACTCCAGTGGACAACCTGCAGTCTATTCAAACTGTGCTCAATTCTACCACCTGCTTTGGGCAGTCCCCTGCATGGAGACTTGCTTCTGTGTGTTACCTACATCCACGTGATCCTGAGTGTGAAATGACGACCCTTGGTTTCTCTCTGAAGTTCAATTACGCGCTTCCATTCCTTATTTCAATATTGTTACTGCTTGAGCAACTTTCATCACAGTCTAGCGCTAGATACAGGCCTCAGCACTGCACAGGAATCTCAGTAGGAGTTAAGAATTTAAAGAGATTTTACGAAATGCTATTCAAATTCTTTTGATGTCAGCATAAATCAATATGCAGAAGTGAAAAGGCATGATACTATATGTTAAACAAGACTGCCCTTTAGCCAACACAGTTACTCAGAGCAGACTGCGTCACTGCTGTACGTGTAAGGTACCAAAGGACTTTTTTACGGACTTTATTGGAAAGAAATAAAATTTCATATCTCATTTTTTCTTTATTCTGTGGAAGATGCTGTTTATTTTGTAAACAGAAAGCGGCTGTTTGCAGCACTAGATATTAAACTAGGAACCCTCTCTGTTAACTAAGAGCGTTTAATAATTTCTCAATGTGAGTGCTAACGAATGAGTTGATTTTAATATGTATCACATTTCACTGTAGAAACATCCTTATGTTTTGTCTACCCACAGTTTAATTTTATCCTCACTTGACATTCCCAGTAGGCAAGGCCAAAAGTAAACTGGGCTAGCCAGTATTACCAATCCAGATAAAAAAAAGAACCCTGGGATAAATCTGAGCCAGCTGAGAGGACAGAGAGATGCCTGAACCCAAAGCAGCACTGCCCGGCTGGCGAGGATGAAGCACAGGATCACCTACCCCACCCCAAAAGCATGACAGAGTGGTCAAGGTGGGCACTCGCTGGAGGCAAGCACAGTGAATTTCAGGCTGAGAAAGGGAGACGTGGGAGTAAAAAACAAGGAGGGAGAATGGGGATCAGTTTTTCATCAGATTTTCTGACCGCTTGGATTTGCCAGTCCTCCTGCTTGCCAACCGGGGAAGTCCCCTGTTCCCTGCTTCTTTATGCTCATTCCCAGCCTGACTTTGTGCGGCGAGGCAGCGACGTTGTTCATTGAGGGACAGATTTGAATTATTTGATCTTAGTATCCTAACTTTGCATTTGCCGGGTAATTAAAAACAGATAAACATGCACGCACATGTTAAAATACAGCAATGTATTTATAAGTGTAATTGAGCTGTGATTAATTCCTCACATTTCATTACAAACTAATAAAAATCTATTACAGGGCAATGAATGGATCCTGCTAGGAGCAGGCCCATATCTCCTCTGTTCTGCATAATCTGTAGCCACATAAAACTTTGCAAAGAATGGGCAAACGCTAACAGGACGATTTGGCAGTATTTCTTATCTGCGTTGCACGTGTGAAAGCGACAGTGCAAGCTGTAAGAACATTTAGCATCAGAATACCAGCAGATCTTTTAAGTCTTACGTACACTGCTGCCTCTGTGTAGGATAATGGCATTTCTTCTGTTCCTGAGATAAAGAGAAACTCTCTTTTCTCTCCTTTCCTTCAAAACGGACACTATAGGGACAGAGGGATATGATCTTCTTGCCAGTGGCACGAAGGCAGCATCTCGGGTATGGATTACCTCAGAATTACCCTTCTTGACAAGTAGGTTATGAAACCATCAGTTAGTCTCTTGGCAGGTCCCAAGCCTGCCTTCACCCAAGGAACCCTGAGCAGCTGCTGCCTTCTCTCTACCACTGACTATATGTACACATTTTCCTTTCCCTTTGCTATCCTGTGCATTTCAGGGTTTTTTAATCCATCTGGTGCAAGGTATGTAACTGCATAGAGCGAGCACAGTTAGAGGGCTTTATCTGCTCCTTGTTCGGTTAGCTCAGTTAAACACAGAGGCACCTGCCAGCTCTTCCACCAAAGCCACAGCCCATCTGCACGTAGCTCTAGCTAAGAAGTTCTGAAATACCCCTTCTGTGCTAAATATACTGATTCCCCAATGGCATCTTGCACCATTTGCTCCTGCCCCCAACTTCATGCAACGGTAGCATCCAATTTTGCTCCTCTAACATTTGGGGAGGCAGGGAAAGGCACAAAGAGGAAAAAAATATATTTTTAGTTCCTTTTATTGCATTTCAGTATGATCACTTTCTGGTTTTAAAGGAAATGTAATTGAAACCCAATGTGATTTTGGAGTAAGGAAAATGTTAGACAAAAATTAACATTTTAAATCAGGGAAATTATTTGTGAATTAAAATACTTTCTTCTTGTGGCTTTGCAGAATCACCTTCCCTTTGCCTTCAGGGTAGCCAGAACAATTTTCAGGCCAAACCAATATTTGAATTCTTGTTCTTCGCAAAGAAAACTAGTGGGTGGGTTTCTGTCTAGGAGCTAAACCAGAAATTTGCCCTAGGGTTTAGCTGCAGTTCAGCTTTGGGGAGGCCACCATCCTGTCCGTCCTGCTGGCTTCCACCAATAATGGGCACACGGTGCCATGTAGCAGACACAGGGATAGCATGACACCAAAGCTGCTGCAATACCTGCTTTCCTGCTAATCATGCTAGAAATATAGTTCACAGCAAACACAACTTCATTTTCGTAAAGGAGTGATCCACTGCTGTAGACTTAACAACGCTCAGCAGTGTCTCCAATTGGCTGTTCTGGCTAGTACAACCCAAAAGGAAACAGTGGGAATATTCAGCAAGAAAATATCCCACAACAAGCTCAACGTTGCTTTTTGGTTTTTTAAAGTTGCTTGTCTTTTGCCTATGACACAGCCAACTAAGGGAGAGGGCTCTGTTCTTTGGTTTGATTAACAAATATGAACAACAACATTATAGTGACTTCCAGTCTTCTGAGCAACTGGAGCTGGCAATGTAAGTAAGTGTACCATACCAAGCCAAGCAGGGAAGGGCTATAAGATATGCCTGGTGAAAAAAAAGAGAAAAACTGCTGTGTCTTTTCTTGATGTGTTTCCCTGCACTAAACCCCTTTTTGGGGCAGAATGGCTTTCGGCTCCGATCCCTTCTGCGACCCGCTGGCAGCACGGCAATGCACGCTGCAGCGCCGGCATGAGGAAGGGCCGGGAAGCTCCAGTGAAGGTTCGGGAGCAAGCGGCTGCTCTGGGGGGGGCTGGCACCACGTAGGCTGGCTTCCCTGCGGGAGGAGCAGCCTTGCGAGGCTGTGTCCCAGGTTCCCAGCCTCATCTCCCTGGGAGCACGGAGACCCGTGACTTTGGTCCTCTGGAGACGGAGGTTTCCATTTAGACGTCTGCAGTGCCCTGCGGCAGCAGTGTGAGAATACCCCAACGTGGCCTGACTCATTTTTTAAGTCTATTGCACTTGACCATAATGAACCTGGATCAAAACCAATGCAAAGCCAGGAATACAACTTCCCACTCCTCAGTCAACAACCATAACAGAGTTCTTCATTCACACTGCCTTTCAAACCCCATGCTACGATCATTGATATCCCAAAAGTCAATGATCAGCAAAAGATATTCCTGCAGGCCAGGAAACATGGAGCAGGAATTCCCACAAAGGAATCCTTCAGAAAAAATTACCCATTATTATTTTGTTCATCTAAGGTATCTAGCTAGCCCTGATCACGATGGATTTGAGTTTTTCATTCTTTAAATTATTTATCCTCTTAAATTCTTTGTGAGATATGTTGCAGCTAAGGCATAGAGACCCCCACCTAACATGATGCTGGAGGTCTGAGGCAAAATAACACCTGAACTCAAATCCCAGGCTGTAGCTTTGACTACCGGGCCAACTTCCTCTATAATCCTGCTGGATTATGGAGAAAAATAAACAGTTCATTTCACCAATAATCTAACAATATAGATTTTACATTATATATATTTTTATATACATAGACACACACAAAATAGAAATGCATGTACATTTATTTCAGGTAGTATTTATAACCTAATGGCATGGTTTATATAACATTTAAATTACATATATGCATATGTAATTTCAAAGTGCATGAGTATGACACTTAGTATGACATGTTGTCTCTCACTGCAGAATTAGTATTTTCTACTTTTTCCCCCCTGTTCACTTCTTATTACAACCCACAAGAAAGCAGCTTCATCAGTAACTTATTTTGGCTGACATGCACCTATAAATGTGTAGCATTTATTTGCCATATTGCTGCTCACAAAAATGTTGCCATGCTATTGCACTCCTTTGTTTAAAGTTTGCCTCTAAAAGGCTCTCCGCAAGGGCTGTGTAGGAGGCTTTGCAGCAGGGAGGTTTGAAATTGTTTTTCTGAAAATTATTCTGAAGAGTCTGTCCTTTTCAAGGTCTTGGCCAGCTGCACAGCTATTTTCCTCTTCATTTTCTTTACGTCTGCAGCACTGAATAATAGTCCCTATCTAATATTTTATATAGAAAATGTATAGTTGAATCTCTACCATATACTTCCCTCTTTAGCAGCTTTTACTGAGCACTGAGGCACTTTCAGCGATTCGCCTTTTGCCAGCAGAGTATTCAGTGCCTTAGAGACCAGCCAATTTAGGGACCAATTTTACCACCTTTACACTCGTCGTGCATTCCTTATATTGCATGTAGTCCCCCAGATGTCAATGGGTCTCTCATATTTATGGAGTAAATTGATACCATCTATGTCAAAAACTAGTCTTCAGCAGTTGTCTCTTGCTCACCTGCGATGCCAAACAGCCTCACAAGGTATTTCCAGGAACACTGACCAGCCAGCATCAGTACAGCCGCCAGTCCCCCGGCAGGAAATTCCCTCCAGTTTTGACCACGGTCATGGAAAGGACAACCAAATCCCCCAGCACCGGTAGTCCATGTGGGGTCTTACACTCAGCCTCGTCTCAGCAGAGAAAAAGCACTAGGCGTTGACTTACAGCCAACCTTTTTCTCCACATGTTGTAAAGTAGGTGTTTCACTGGGTTGGCAGCCAGGAGTTTGGTCCTACATTCCTAACGGATAGGAGCCAAATGGCCCACAAATGAAAATCCTTGTCTGCTTCAAACTGCGCCAGTTCCTTTATTCATGGAGGTCACAAGTATCCTACACAAAACTCAGCACCGATCTGGTTCCGGCACACCCCCCTCAGGCGATTCAGCCATCTGAGCAGCGACGCTTTCCTCAGCCGGCTCACCTGGGAAACCTACCTATGTTCAAAAGTCCTTGTATTATAACCGTCCTCAGTTATGCTGTGGCACAAGGCATTTCACATGAAGACAGGAGCAGCCTTAAGGTTTTTGCATACATTGACATATATGTGAAAAAGTGGATACTTTCCCTCATTCCAGGCACTAGGACTATAAATCCGTAGAGAACTTGAGTAAACATAACTTCCTTAGTATGTTAAAAAGTTCAGACTGTGGAAGGAAGACATTTCTGAGAAACAGATTTTAGTCTTTGAAATAATTAGACTGAGCTGAACAGATTTTTGGCATTATTTGTAAGCCAGTCATTGTTCAGCCTTTGTACTTAGAAGAGCAATTATGACTCCTTTGGAAACATCCTTAGTTGAACTCTTAAAATAATAAAAACACTCCTCCATAAGACCACATCAACATATGGTTTTCGTAATGACAGCACAAACAAATCACCCACTCATCAAACACATTTAGGAAGAAGACAGGAACAAACAGAACAAACAAATTTTCTGAAGATTACTTACTGGTCGTGATCAATCAGGGGAAAAAAAAATCTAAATTGAATTCAGGAACTGCCTATGGGATATAGAATACACACAAAATATGCAACATACAAATAAGCAAAAACATAAATACCACCAAACACTGTAAAGCAAGGTTTATAGATAATATGCTGCAAAGTTGTATTTCAAAAATATTGAGCTGCTGATGCCCAGCTTTATGATCTACTCACTAGTTTACTTTTTAACTTTGGTGATACGTCACGAGTAAGCAAGAAAGAGATAAACTATGTCTACACTAGTGATCATTATCAGAACATCCCCCCTGGTTTCACCACCTTCCTGGTAACTCCAGGGTGAGGTCCCAGCTGAACAAGAGCTGGTGGGTGATGTGCATCCCTGCTGTAGTTCCCTCTGGTAGATGCTGCTGCGTGGTAACTACATGGGTGTTAACTATTTTGAGATTCACGGACCCCTGTCACCTCTCTGTGGCTCCAGCCAGCTTGGCATAGCTCTGTGGTGCATACTGATGAGTTAGTATCACTTCAGAGAAGCAGAGTCCCAAAGCATATCTATCTAGGCCTCTGGAGCTTAACGCTAACACCGAAAATACCCTGGCAACATAACCATGCACGCTTTCCAGGAGCCCGGTCTTGGGGCAGTCCTGAAATCAACCACGTCTTTAGAAATGTGGAAGTTGAGGTAAATGGACACAGAAAGGTTTCGAACTATAAGTCACTCCTGATCTTACCTCAGGTAATATATAGAAATGTACATGCACACACACATACAGAAGGCCTATAYCTTTTCATAGTTTCAATTTTCTCACCACTTCTGAGCACCTTTTAGGTACTAGCCAGGTTTTTCCGGAGCCTGGAAGGACTCCCCTTCTCCTTTGGACCACGACGTCTGTGTCTCTGCTTACTGCCTCTTTTTATGCATATGCTGGAGACCATGCCCAACAGCTGCTTCTTCATAACCTCTTCCTCTGCCAGGCGACGTACAGATCAGTCCTCCTGCATGGCCTATGTCCATGCAGCACACGTACGGCTTCCTGGAGCTGAGCACTGCGAAACAACTTGGCTGCCAGCAGCGGCCAGTGCAGCTTCCACACAACTCCCTGTGCAAACTTCAGCCAAACCTTCATGTGCAAGAAAAAGGGAGCAAACAAGCTCCACATTCAAAATGAGGTTTGCCATCTGACAAATACCCAGAGAGCCTTCAGTATGACACAGAATTTAAAAAATGAACATAAGCAGATTCCTCCAAGAAGCAATCCTGCCTGCATGTAGGTCTGTTGTTCTTGCTTGCCCTCTTCTGAGTGGGTATGTGTTTTGTGAATAGAAGAATAGACTGGAAAACTCTACATGCTAGTTTTGATTCCAGTTGGGAAGTGGATCAAGCAAATCTCTCACACTTGTCATCCTCCTCCAAGTAACTCTAGGCGACACTGAATGAGAACAGCATTGAAACACTGATAGCTGAACTGGAGTCCTTACTACCATGCTCTCACTGTTGCTGCAGCCTGTGGGACTGGGCAGATGGTATCAGCGCCAGGAAATGTTTGGCAACCAAAACTTCTGTAGATAGAGCCAGAGTGTCTTGCTTGTTGTCAATGCAATGAGTTAACGACAGGAGGAGAAACTAGGTTTCCTCCTCTAATCCCTACCCGTGCCACTTTCAGGTTCAATCAAACTCAGGATTGCTGCTGCTGCTACAGATGTTTAACTCAGAATTCTGTCCCAAATAGCTTCAGCAGACGGCACTGCCTCTGTCCTGCCATGTGCTGAAAGTTCTGCATAGTAGTGTTTGGTCTTCTTTAGGGGGGCGTAGCTCTCACTCTGCAAAAATCATTGAAAAGTCCTTGGAGAGACCATACGTGCTGAAGATGATCAGTGGTGATGAGTCACAGCGGGTGGAATACTTCCACGGAAACAAATATTAATGAAAATCAGGCAGAAAAGGTGAACATTATCTGTCTTTTTGAACAGTTTTATCAGAGGCAATGTCTGCTTTCAATTTTTGTCAAACTGTGTTACTATTTTATCAGAGATCAAGATTTGAGTATTTAAAAACTGGAAAAATTAACAGTGCTACTGGAAACAATGCTGTGATATAGTCTGCTTTATTGAGCTTTGAAAGGTAACTAAATGACAGTCTGATCCTTTGCGGAATTTCTCAAGACTTAATCTTTGTCATAAAGAAATTATTTAAATTTTATTTGACATTGCTGTTGTGAAGTTAGGAAAAGTCTTGGTGACGAAGTACTGTTACTCTGTACAAGTGCAATAAGGAATGCCTCTCTAATTTGTCAGTCTGCCTCCCCGGTTGCCAGGGGCCTCAATCTTTGCAGGAAAATTACCCTTGAAAAACAAATCCAGTTCACCTAATCTCGGAGCTGCTAAAGTAAGCTAGTCCTTTGGGCAGAGAAATGTTATTCTGAGATCTGCATCTAGGAAGGGGATACAGCCGCAGGGAATGGGGCAGTTGGCAGCAGTCCTGTACTCCGGGAGTCTCATGTTTGACTGTGTTGGCCATGTGCATGTTTTCAGTTATCTGGGGGAAATTTATTTAGTTTTATTTCAGCCAAAAATAGGAAGCGCTGAAGAAGCTTTAGGAGGACTCTTCATAAGCTTGAGGTGAGCTGAGAGCAGCCAGGTGTTTCTGTGAACGTTACCTATGACTAGCAGAGTAGTATCTGATTGAAGGTTTTTCCTTGCCAGCAGTGATGACTCACATGAATTATCTTTTCTCTTTGCATACTGTCTAGTGTTTACTCATTACAGTTCTGTATTGTTTTTCATTTCTTGCAAGAAAATGAAAAACATTATTACCACATTTCCCTTCAGTTTAGGATTTTTAACCTTTTCTTGGTGCGGGGCTTCACGAACAGAAAAGTCTGAAATTCTCTGGGCTCTTTGCTGCTCAGATGGCATTTCTGGAGGGTCCTCAACTTTTTCAGTTCAGGATTGTTTCTAAATCTGCCCTGCCCAGTTATTATCCTATTACTGTTAGCTTTGTAAAAAACTATGCAAAAGAGTTTTATTTTTCTCTTAATTGTTTATGTGCACTTACACTACAGAAACTTAATAGGAACATCTGTTAACTGTGGAAGTGGTATGTGTGATTGATTCATCATCATAGCTTCTCTAAAAAAGTAATTCCTTACATTTTCTTTGTGAGACAGACTGCCAGAAGGTCCTCTGTCCGTCCATGTTCTCACTCTCTCCATTGGTTTGTCTGAGTACTTGAGTGACAGTGGCAGGGAACTCCTGAATACCTACAAGATATAACAAGGGAATCAGATATTTGTCTCTGAAGGACAACTTAAAAATAAAATATATCACTATATTCATTATCAGGACTAAGAGCTGTTTAAAAAATTTTCCTAAAATAATACAGTACTATAGTCAGTACCCTTTTCTGAAATTTTATAATATGGATATACAGTAGATGAAAGGTTACCTCCAGAAAGTTAAAAACCTTTTATTTTTTTTACTTCTATCAAAACTAAAAAATTAAGAACACAAACTTTGCAGAACTCTCTAAAAAAAAAAAGAAAGAAAAAGTCACTTCGCATATACATGAGAAAAGTTTTTAACAAGAATATGACAGGAACTGCATCTCGTTGAGACCTGTATCACATTAAAGACAACCTTCCAGTGCCTTGCAAGACTTTCTGCTTTTTTAAGACTCTCAGTTCCCCTCCCTGCCCTCTATTTGCCTAGGTAATCACAAGAAGCCTCAAATTTAGCTCAACACTCCAGTCTTTATTAAGCATTTTGACTGTGCAAGATTAACCTTCATGAGTCACAGTAGTCTTCTCCTTCTGCAGTCTGCTCCCACCGCTTAAGTATTAGCTACATCCCGGAGAGATCCTAAAGCAATAATGAGCTCAACTTTACCAGACGTGTGCTCTGCCGCAAAACCTAGCTCCCCTCTCGCCACGATCTCAGCGTTTGCCACATGCACGGCATACAGACCGTCCAAACGCGTTGATGGGATTTATACAATAGCATGAAGTCATAGTCAAAGCTCTGTGTTGCAGTCGAAGCCTAGTAACAGATCAGAGGTGAGATCAAAAGATTAATGGATAATCAGCTTGCATTTTTAACAACGTTGTAAAAAAAACGAAGTGGAAAGATCAATCTTCCCCCTTAACTTTTTTTTTTAATTTCCTTACTTTTGCAGGTTAGGGTCATGGGAATGTATCCTGCCGCAGCCTTACCTGACACTAACCGTCATTTTTGTTTAATAATTAAAACGCAGGTACTGTGGATCCAGTGCATCTTCCTTTGGAGATGCCTTTGGTTCTTGCCCGTTTAAAAATCTCTCACAGCACACTAAACTTAAGGTTTTTCTTTTTGTACCTATTAGTCTAATCCTTCGGCAAGGGACAATTTACACTCCTGTTAGTTAATCTAGACAACAGACATCCCTTTCTCCACCCTTTCCTCCTCTCCTCATACATGGGTTGTGGTGGGAATTTCTAACTGAAATTTCATTAGGATAAACAAATTAAGATGAAAGAGATTGTTACAGGATTAGAGGACTACAAAATGGAAAAGCAGAATTCATATGATGATCACAAAACAGAAAAAAATTCTCATAACTAAAGAACATTTTACAAAGCTAAGAAAAGCAACAAAGGAAGGTTGAAGACAACCAATACAAGCAAGCCATCAAAAGTCTCATCTGGAGACGGCACAAAACAGAAGGATATGTAGCTTTTAGCATAATAGCTACAGGGAGGAGGATCTTCATTTTAACATCTTCCTAGTGCATCACAGTTCGGATTATGGCCCCTCTCTGCCAGGCAAGCAAGAAAGAGCTGGGATAACTCCCGGTGCAAGCTTTCACTCCTGCTCCAAAAACAATCTGGCGGCTGTTGCAGAAGGGTCATAACCTCCAAGAGTCAGAGTCTGCTGCCTTCCCACAACAGCCCTTGCCCAGGATCTCAATGGACTGAGAACCCAAATCCCTTCCCATATCTGAGAAGACATTTCTCTGCCATTTGCTGGCCTACTGAGCTTTGAATAACAGTGTGTCCAGTCTGGTTTTTGGAAAGGATTCATCCACTCCTTCCAATATGTTTATTGCCAGGTTATTCAAACTGTATTTGCTAGGCTAAATCTGCTGAGATTGTAAGTTTCATTCACATATATGGCCTAGTGAAGATGGCCTGCAGTGTTTGTTGCCTGTAGTTGTTATAATTAACCAGGCAAGATGGTTAAAAATTCAAGCGTGTGTGTCCCAGCTTGGAAGTCTGGTCAGCAGCACAAAGGAGCTGTTAGGATTGGAGTCACGCAGGCGTTTGAAGGTTAGGGGGCTGTCCTCTGCTTTTTGGTTTTTGGGTTGCTTATTGTGGGGGTTTTCTAGTATTTGCAAGGTAAGCATGCCATGTATGTTCTCTTGCAAGCCATAGTAGTGAACTTGCTTGTCACAGGTACGTGGTCAGATGGTGGATGCACAGTCTGAACTTGTAGCCAGGGACTGTAGAGCGAAGACAGCCATTTTTCTGTACAGTCCTTCTGATGCTTGTTTCTAAAGAGCCTTTAAGGGTGAAGCCAAAACGTGGCCTGAGTTTAAATTGCCTACCTTTCCTTGAAAAATCTGTCCCCGTGGATAGCTTGAAGAAGGCACCTATGTGCACTTAATTTGAATAGGCTTGGGGTTTTTTATACAGCTGCACAGCTTGAATAACATGTGGTCTCCTCAGTAAGGTCTAACACAATTATGCCAAAGATCACGGTGGGKCTGGTCAAAAGCCCTCCAAAATATTCTGCGTCTCTGGAGCCACTAGGTTTGCTGTCTCTGCGCAGGTTGTGAAGTCTGCAGGAAGCAAGAGCAATCCTGATGGCATTTTCTGTGCTGGCATCAAGCCAATCCTGCAGGCAGTGCCCGCAGACCCCGTGCAGCCCTAAGGCATGCTCAGCAGCCACCCAGGAGCAGCTGAGGACCTGGCTGAACTACCCACCACGGCTGTGGTTGCCAGAGACCTGCTGCACCCTACACAACTGGTACCCCATTGGGAAATGTCTTGTGTGAAGCGGGTGCATCCTGATCCCAGAAAAGAGATACCAGAGTCCTGCAACCTGCCAAAAGGTCTTTCTCTGGCTCTTTCCCAAACTTCTTCCATTCAGCTTGTCACAGTGCCCTGACTCGGCAAGAGGGGTACAAAAGGAGGCAGGGCTGCCTGGTGTAGCTGTGTGGTACACCCAGGTGGGATCCAAAACAAGTGCAAGGACGGTCTTGCCAAAAATGCTGCAAAGGCTTGTGGACCAGGCGACGTGTAGTGTGAATGCACTTGATGAGATGTGTGGGTATCCTGAGAGTACAGCACCATGGGGCATGGCCGAGAGAAGCGTGCAGCCATTTGTACCAATGAGGAGAGTGAGCCCCAAGATCAGAGRGACCTCAAGACAGTGGCATTAAGTTTGGAGTAGTAGTTGGACCGCTAATTGCGCCTGAGATGCAGGCACAGCCTAACAGATAAAGTCACAAGACAACACTTAAACTTCAGAGCAAATTCAGTACCCAGCATGTTGTCAATGCACACCTGAGTATTTAAGACAAACTTAATTCAACAAGCACACCACTACATTCTAGTTTCAGTCTCCAAGTTGATGCAAACAGAAGTTGCGTGTAGAATATAACGCAGTTTCTAATATTAATCTTTAAAAAGTATTGATCGTATAAATCTCTCCATTCTGAAGGGAAATTAATATAATTGTTTGTACAGACATGAGGAAAGTCATCTGAGAAGTGCTGCTGCATGATCAGTGAAACCACATATTAAGAATTTGAGCAACAGAAAGCAGAAAAATATCTCAGCCAGCAGGCTCATACAATCCAAGCACAACATTCTAGTCGCCTCCCTTACCTTATTGGCATCTGACTTGGAAATCCTGCACAGACTTAAGACTCTCTCTGTCAGGCATGGGATAAGAAATTTCGAAGCGCTGACTGAGATGATATGAAACAAGGTGGCTATAATGACCATCCTGAAAATCCTTTCTCTCTATTATCTCTTCTACAGTCTTGTCTACACAACGAACAAGAGAAGCGAAAGGTTGCAGGAGCTCCACAGGGATGCACTCAGCCGGAAGTGTAAACAGTAGTAAAAAATTATCTTCTGGGATCTCCCCGAGAGATAGAAATAGCGGTGAAAGCCAGCCATTCAAACTGCTGTAGGGTTTGTTAACTGCATCAACAGTTGTGAAACTGAAAACAGCCAACAGGTCTGTCTGCATTAGTCAAAGCACTTTCCCTGTTCTCCTAGCCAGGAGATCATCTGCTACAGCAACCGATACCGTGCATGCATACGCTCAGGTATAAACCCAGACTGTCAACAATCAGTTGACCCAAAATACCTAGATAATGGGAACCTTTTCTAGAGATACCATGGATGAGTTAGCTGGGTTGCCTTTTGTGCAGTCTTGGCATTGTCAAGGAAGCCAGGAAAGCAGCGTTTTTAGTTTTGTTAGTGTGCTGCCTTCCACTGTTAATTATAAGGACTGCGTAACACACTCCAAACTCTTTTTTTTTTTTTGCAAACTGCTAGTGTTAGAAAAAAGATTGTCATTCATTTAGCAATAAAAGTCAACAAGCTTTTTGTTACTGATTGGGAAATGAATACAAAGAAGAAATATTTTATGCTTAAACATGAGAAGTCCGAAGATGTTAGGTGTTTGTCAAAACAAATTGTAAGAGACAAATTTGCGTTCCACACAGAAATAGATTTATTGAAACTCTTAAGGAAAACAATATATTAACTAGTTCTATCTGGCATGTTATCACCTGATTATCAGATGTTTGTAATAGAAATCAGTTAATAAGCAAGCCACTATTTTATACACTAATTTCAAATTTTATAGGCTAACTTCAATCTCAGAGCTGATTTAAGAAGTACCTTCATGTAGAACATACGTTTTTCTTTTTTTTTTCATGTCTGTTAAGGCGGTGTAATTAAGGTGTTAATTAGAATCTTAAATGCTTAGTTCGCATGTTGCAAGATACGTCTCACTCTATAAAAATAGCTTTATGACATGGGAAAAAGTGGGGGTTTTTCATTATAATTGCCTGTCATGTATTGGCAGCATGAGAGTCCAAATGAGAGACTGTAAACATTTTTAAATAATCTGTTTCCAATTTTCTTTTATTATTTATAATAATTGAACTCTCTTGCTTTCTTGATGTTCATATTGCCACAACGTTCCTGAAGCTGTACATACTGTGTCAGCTACCTCTACGCTATGGCTATAAAGGTTGTACAGAGCTGCACACAATAAAAACAAAATAAATGCAGTGAAATAAAATCGTGTGGCTTTTAGCTCACCAAAGCAACACCAAGAGCACCCACCTTTGCATAGGAGGGAGTAAAGTGGGGTCAAGTGATTCCGAATTTCACTTTTCTTTGAGTGTTTCACAGCTCACATTGACTTTAACCTTTGTTCTTTGAGGGGCCTTGCATTTTGTTTTCTTTTCTGGTTATTAATTTTTATGGGATGCTTAACGCCCATCGCAACATGACGCGTGTTTTCAAACGTCCCAGCTGCGTGCAGTACGCTACAGCTACGTGCGGCCCATTGTCCGGCGATGACCACTGCCACCCCTTTACTCCTCGTCCACAGAAAGAGTTATTCTGAGACTTTCTGAGGACCTTACACATATCCCCAGGGTGAACAAGTCTCCCACGGTACAGGCAAGAAGCCCCAGGCTGCCAACTCCCCCGGCCACCACCACAGCGACTCGGCGGGAGAGGCGCCTCTCGGGCCTGCAGCCTTAAGCCTTACGGGGCAGAGGGGACGGGCCCGCCTCGCTGAGGCGCTGACCGCAGAGAAGCCGGGACCCGCGGCGCCGGCCCCGCGGTGAGGCAGGGCGGCGGGCTGCCCCCCGCCCAAATGGCGGCCCTCCCTCTCCCCCCCCCCGGAGAACTACATTCCCCACAATCCTCCCCGGCGCCGGGGGACCCGCGCTGCCCGTGACGTCACCCGCCGCCTCAGGGAGAGTCCCCAAGCGCTCCTCGCGCTCCCGCGGGGGAGGGAGGGTGGCGGGCGCATGCGCGCTGCCGTCCCGCGGCCGCAGAGGGGGCGGTGCCGCCGTGGCTGGGGGAGAGCCTGGAGCGGCGCGGCCGTTGGCAGCGCAGAGCGGCTGTTTGGGGGCGGAGCGAGGCGGCCCCAGGCCCGGCTCCGCTGTCAACACCAGCCAACATGGCGGCGCGGAGGCCCCGCACCGCCTCAGGTCAGTGGCCTCCCCGTGGGCTCGGGCGCGTCCGCAGCGACGCGTCCTGTCCCGTCCCGTCCGGTCCCCTTACGGGAAAGAGGAGGAGGCACGGCGGCCGCCCTTCCTCTCGGGGGCCAGCCTGGTCCCCCTGCCGGTGCCGGCGCCCGAGGGAGGGATGGCCCCGGCTCTGCCCCTCCCCCGTCCGTCCCCCCCCTTCCGCGCGGCCGGTGGGGGAGGGGCGGGGCGCCTGCGCGCCGGGTCTCGCGCGTCGCCGTCGGCCCGTCCCCGGGCGGGCTCAGGCGGCGGCTGGCACAGCTGCTGGCGGCCCTGGCACCCCCCTCCTRGCCCCTCCCCGGGCTTCGCGGTGGCGTCCCGCGGTTTAACGGCCGAAATCCCTTCTGGGCGGGAGCGGTGTGACAGGGGCGGGGAGGAAGCGGCAGGCCGGCGGGTGAAAGCCGCTGTAACAGCGGAGTGCCGGCAGAGCCCTCGCAGCAGCACGGGGACAGAGGGTCTCAGGTGCCGGGCTCTGGCGTCGGCGGGGCCTGGCCAGAGGCCCAGGGGGCTGCGGAACTGAACCTGCAGGGCGCGCTGGGGAAGCTAGGAGCGGCTTCCCTAGCCTCCGTCGTCTCCATATCTTTAACCTACAGATCTTTAACTGTTCGTATAGCCTTATGGTGTAACGCCTTTTTGCACAGGCACAGTTTTGTGTGCGTGAAGAGTATGCATGGTATTATCCTGCAAGGAAAGGAGTATTTTTTTATCAGTAGAAAATGCTCTAGCATTATTATTTTCCATGCAACATGTTATACCTGTGTGAGTTGTGATTTGAATAATAATTTAGGGGCAGAATTAATGGAACTAACAGCCTATGATGGCGGTTTTATGTTCTTTGCCATTTAAAGACATTAAACAGTTTGCGGTCAATACCTCAAAGTTGGAAAGAAAGAAGATTCAATAACAACTTTTTAGCATTATGGGTCTTGCTATTTATGTTTTGGTACTCAAGAACACTTAGGTGATAATAAAGAATTCATACCTACATGTGTGTTTCTTGCATTCTCTAACCTTTTACCCATACTTGTAGTAAGAGTTAAAAAAAGGTGCTGACATTCTTAATAGAATGTTTATATCTACAGTCTTTCTTTGTAATTCTAGGTAGTAATTTAACTTCTCTTCCTCTTTGGAATGTCCCAGCATCATTGCTGAACTTATATTTCACCTTAAATATATTTAACTAACGTGGACTTTAATTCATGTATGTATGTCCATAGAACTATGATATGCTTTTAAAGTTGTTTTTGTTTTTTTTTTTTTTAAAAAGATTTAACCGTCTCTTCCCTTTGATGTTTGAGTATACCTGGTATTTAGGATTTCTAATTTGAAGTTGTAGGAGGCCTATTTTGAAAATGTTGACGGAATTGTACTGCAAGTATGGAACTTAATTGAAGTCTCAGCTTCATCCATTTCATCCCTTGTCGAAAAGGAACAGAAGTGTCCGTTCTTGGCTTATTAGCACATGCTAACATCTAGCCCTCTGAGGAAAGCACTAGGCCAGAAGTTCTCAATCTTTCAAAGTTTTGGTCTATCCAGAAGAGATGTGTGCACGTTTTCTTAAGTTAGACGTGTTTCACATTGCTTAAGATCATAAAAGCAATTGTAGTAGGTCAGATGAAAGCCCAGCATCCTGTGGCTGAGAGCCATCAGCTGCAGGATGAGCTAAGAAAGATTTAACAGGGAAGGCATGTAGTGATACTTTCTCAGATTGTTTTTAATGATTTTCAGCCTAGGACCTCATTAGCCATGGTTGTTGTCTTTGTGTCTGACAGCCCTTGGTGGATTTTCYACCCCACTCCCCCCGCCTTTAATTTGTTCTGTTGTTATTTGGAGTCCACATCAGCTTTTGGTATCTACAGCATCCTGCAGCGAGCAGTTCCACAGGCTAACCGAGGCTTCCAGGGGGTGGGGGTGAAGGAGGGGAGAGGAAGATTTCCTTTTTTTGTGTTGAACCAGCTACCCTCTAGTTTCATCTGAAACCTCCTGGTTTCTGTACTTGAACAGGTAGGAGGTTCCTGTTCACCTTTTCTGTGCCAGTCATGGATTTATAGATAATACCTTCCCTATAGTCTTTTCTTCCTTACCTTGAAGATTATGGCATAAAATCTCAAAATCCTTTGTTCTGTGAGCTGCTGGACCATAGGTAGCCTATATGCTGCAATTTAAACCATTGGATTAGCCAGTTAATACAAAAAACGGTTCTGTTAATGTTTGGGGTTTTTACACAGATTGTTAATTTACTGAATAATTGAGAAAATAACTTTTTTCTTTTTTTTTTCTTTTTAAGAACATGAAAGTGACGATGATTCCTATGAAGTGTTGGATTTAACAGAATATGCACGGCGTCACCATTGGTGGAATCGTGTGTTTGGCCGGAATTCAGGACCAATTGTAGAAAAATATTCTGTAGCTACCCAGATTGTGATGGGCGGTGTGACTGGCTGGTGAGGGAGCATCACTTTTCATAACTGTGCTAGACCTTTTACTGTTCTTAGAAGATCCCTTTCCAAGGCTATTTGAAGTAGATAAATGTATCTTCTCTAACGGGATTTCCTTTATCATTGATCAAGATTATTTGTGCGTGAACAACTTCTTAACTCATTACTCTGACTCATAATTCTAAAGTGTTTTGTAGTATTGGTAAAACACCAGTTAGCTAAGGGAACTCGTACCGGTTATTCTGAAAAGGATTTGGGGAAATCTCAGAACTCTAAAAGTAGAAGGAATAAATGGAAAATTACTGCATATAACTTTTGTTTGTATGGAAAAGCATATTTCCTTACTAGTATAGATTTATAAACCTGGTTATGATATTATGGCTAAAACATATTTTATAGGTAAAAGAAATGAAGAAAAAAAAAATGTGTGGCAGAATATACTTTTAATTAAGAGCCCCATTTTATAGAGACTTTTTTTCCTCTAAATTCAGCTGGAGCCATTTTGAACAAATTAACAGTCTGCTCTCATGTTAACTGAAGAGAGATACCACAGCATAGTTATGCTAAAATAATTCATGGTGAAAGCTAGACAGTAAAGACGAGAACTTAAACTGGAAAGTGTGGCCACAGTCTTAGCAGCTATGTCAAGGTATTTGTTATTTGTCAAAGGTATTTGAATGGTATTTGTCTAGTCCAGTGTTCTAAAAAATTTAAGTTCAGTGAAAAACAACATTATGGTAGCACAGTAACTTTTAAAACAGAATTATACAAGATTTGGAAGATGAAATAGACTAAAAATGAAATTGTCATGTCCAGGCTCAGTACAGCTTTGAGGAGTGTAGGCTTAGCTTTCAGTCTAATTTTTTTTATTTGCCTCCATAGCCTTAAGATTATTTTTAAAATTTAGATGTGTATACATAAACTCTGAAGCTTCTAGGGAATAGTTCATCTGGCATACATAAAAACTGGCTTATTGAAAGATCTGGAAACTGTATATTTCAGTATCTGTTAGATGTATATACCTCTGTGTGTGTACTCATGTATATAAATATGAATTCACTATTCATATACGGGGGAAGAAATTCCCCTGTGTGTGTGGGCTGGTGGGGGGGGTGGGTCAGACACCAGCAGAGTTGGCCAGAGAAGTTATGGAACCATCAGCCTTGGAAACATTCAATGCTTGCCTGAGTTAGGACCCTGAGCAACCTGACTGAGCTTGGAGGTTGGAACGGTCTTTGCAGCTGGCCCAGTTTTGGGAAGGTGGCTGGACCAGACGACCTCCAGAGGTCCCTTCCTGCCCAAAGTATTCTATGATACCAGTATCTGTGCTGTTCTCTATTTGATGTGGGAGTGTTTGGAGGCTGCGAACAAGATAATAATTTTCTGGTTGCTTTTGATCCATTAAAAACAGACTAAGGCCACGTCCCAGTAGAGGGGCCCCACTGATTTTTAACTCTTGTAGTAGGGATGTAACTTCTTTTTACCTGAGATGCTTAAGTTATGGGTTATGTAGTTAATATAAATGATGGTATAATATATTTACCTTCCATTTGGGAACAGTTACAATGGCACTGTTATATTATTACATTGTGCTTTATTAACATGCTACATTTAACAGCAGCATACAGCTTTTGTGTATAGACAAGGTCTGGAGATCTCAAGCTTACTTTAAAGGAGCCATCAGACAGCCATGAACTAGCAACCATTACTGATGTTGTCTTGTGTTAGATATTATTAATTAAATATTGTTTGTATTAAATATTCTGATTTTAAAATTTAAAAATGTGAAATGATACATTTGCTTTTTTAAATGAAAAAATAGTTGTAGTCAGGAATTTTGAAGTGTGGCATTGTTCAGCAGACAACTTCATTGGACTGGGTTTTTTTTGTTTTGTTCTCCTAAGGTGTGCGGGATTTTTGTTCCAGAAAGTCGGAAAGCTTGCAGCAACTGCAGTAGGTGGTGGCTTTCTTCTGCTTCAAGTATGTAGCATTTCATGCTTTATAAGTTGGCAAATGTTATTTACTAAACAATAGGAAAAACACAGCTGTTGGGTAAAATTTAATTAGGAAGGCTTCTTATCTACTCCCTCTTTTTAGTCTTATCAATCAAAAACTTACATTTCAGCTGGAATATTGTGTACAAAAGAGACACTTCTAAAAATCAGTGGTAAATCAGAATCTACTCTATCCTGTAAAATAGTTTGTAGTAAGCCAAAAGAAACCTCTGTGCAGAAACTGAGATGCTGTATGTGATTCAATATTGCCAGATTAGAGGAACTGCCTTTAAACCTATGGTTAGGGAGATCAGGGAATTTAAGCTGTATTTATTTTAAATAGGTTTGAGGATTTTATCAATGCTTTAGAAGAAGTAGGTTTCTTTGGCAGTTGCTTGGAGGGTGTGCTCTAGTCCCATTATGAAGCCATGTTTTTCTCTTTTCTCCCCATGCTTATTTACTAGTTATACCTGTTGAACCTCTGAAGCTTTGCTGATTTCTGATAGCTTCATTGCATTCCTCTGTTCAATTGGATTTCAAGTCCAAAATTTTTTAATGATGTTAACTGGCATGACCATTTGCATTTTTATCAAATATTGTGATTAGGGGAGGGCATATTTCCAAAAAGCCTTTAAATTAGATGAAGAAACTTTAAATGAAGGACAATTTCACATATCCTTCTGTAAGAAGCCAAGTTATTCTTAATTTTTTTACTGGCATTTTTCATGTCTTACTACCTGTGAGCTTGTCATTTTTCCTCAAATCATTCTAGAGGAAATAGACTAGTGCCTACTTAGGTTCATGCAAATAATATACCATTTTTTGAGGCAGGATGTTAAAGATTTTTTTTTTTTTCTTCTTCTTTCCAACATCACCGTGGAGGGTTTCTGAAAAGCATATTCCATTTTTAGTTATTTCTTTGATTGTAATGGCTGTTGCAGTCAACCATTGATCAGGAAGGCTTGGGTAGTACCTCTGATTGCTGCTGTGTAATGCATCAAAATATCACAGTTGTGTGAAGTACTCTTACTTCCTTCATGATCATGTTCTCTACTGTTTTTGGGTTTGGTTTTGGTTTGGTTTTTTAAACTCCTTGTTGAACATATAACTGAACTGCAGCACTTAGGTGAGAATGTATGCCTTTGGAACTATTTGGTTTAAGTTGTTTTCAGCAAATGTAAAGTGTATTTTATTTTGAATTACTCAAAAGCAAGCATTAACAACAATGTAAAAAGTCAAAGAGAAATAGTTTTGATATGAAGCTTTATAGTATTAGCATTCATTCCACTTCACCGTTGTGCATTGATGACCTTTTTAAATCTCCTGGAAATCACTGGTTATTGGGCTTGTACCTAAACATAGGGATGAATTTTATAAGGGTATTGAATCTGAAATGGTCTAGAATCATCCAGATGTAAATTTTTGGCAAAATGTGCTATGCCAGCAAATGAATCAATTTGATGGAGTACTCTGGACTTCTTTAGCCCATAATGTATATTTCTGGATCATGAGGGAAGAATTAAATCTTTTTATATGTGTGTGTGTGTGTATGTGTGTGTATATATATATGCAGTGGATCTTGAAGTACTCGTCATGCTTCTCATCTAGTTGACTTAAAGATCAGAATCTCTCTTCCCATATTGAATGCCATTGGTCTTAATTCTTTTAATGACAATTCTTATCTAAATATGACTGAAGAGCCTACAGAACAGAGGCCTGGCATCCAGGGGTAGCAGGCAGAATGTTGCCTGCAGGTGCCTTCATTAGTACTTCCGACTACAGGAAGTTGAAAAGTTAAAACTAAGACCTATAGACAAAGGAAAATAGAAATTGCTTAAAACACATTACTTGTGCAGTATTTTTGCTTGTTGAGCTGTGAAGTTTGGGGAGCTTTCCTGTACCTAAAATAGATTTGCCATGTGGTTGAGTGTCTGATTTCTTAGTTGATCTCATTTACAATGTATCTGAAAAGGAGTATTATCCAAGAGGAAAAATGGGTTGCATATTTTGATTGAGTTGTCTATATCTTTTAAGTAAGATCAGATTCTCTTGGAAGGGAATGAAGTAAATGCCTTGGTCTTTCATTTTAACTCAAAACGTTTTGCATTTTAAAGCTGAGTCATAAATTCTATAGTGTAATTACATTTCTGTAGTCCTTAATTTTTTAATTTAAAGATCACACATCGCGATTTTTAGTTTCCCTATGAATACATGTTCAGCGCTTCCCCTGAGCGGGCAGGGGAGCGTTTCAGCACGTGACTAGAAACTTCCTTTTTATCTGTAAATTTCTCTGAAGTTGCAGATTTCATTTCAACTGATCGCAATATTGACATTGTAATTACCTGCTAAAACAAGAAGAAGAACTACAGAAGGCAAGATTCTTGGCTAAAGCCCATTCAGTGAAACATTTCAGTCCTGAAACTAAAAAAATGCTTTTTTTCTTCAGTGTGTGATGACTTAATCTCAAGAAATCTAGTAGGAAACCGAAAGCAATACATTTTTGGAGTGTCAGTTTGTACAAGAAACAAAAAAGATTTTTCAGATTTTTGTAAGTGATCTAGAAATTTTTCAGTCTTAATACAGATTAAATGAAAAGTAGTCTGAGGAAGAGAATAAAAATGACATTAAGGAATTTGCATAGTTTTTCAAAATTAAGATCTGTTATCACATCTTTGTGCTGGATATGTCAACAGCTTACTTTGATCAATTAACTATCCTTTTTATTGAAATAGATGTAGCTCTTCAAATATGCTGGTGTAAGACCAATACCCATGCACTGTATTAAGGAAAATATAATTCATTTCTCAGAGCAAGTAAGGGATTTTCCTTGTATAACTTCTAGTTTATACAGCACAGAGTTTAGTGAAATCCTGAAGAGTAGGGAAGTATGAACTTGTGGTTCTGCTGTAATGAATTAGTTAAAAACAATTGTTCTTAATGAGTGCCTGTTCTCTCTGTGTTTTTAAACTCCTGTATCTTTAATAATGGTTCCATTGCTTTTTGCTCTGCAGTCAACATACAAATTGCAGGTTTTTCCACTGTGTGTTGACTATTACTTAATCATAAAATTGTATTTTTGTTCGGTTGTTTTTGCTTTCACTAATATATTTTGCCTCATGCCATTAGCATGCCATTGATGAATTCAATTCTTCATTAAATTATTTTCTTACTTAAGAAAATTAAATCTTTGAAAACAACACAAGAAGCAAAATGAACTCTAGGATATCCTTGGCTATATATTGTAGGGGGGTTTGGTGATACCATGCCATGATGATGTTGTGGCATCTCAGTGAAGTGGGGAGAGAACAACATGCTTTGGGGGGGTGGGGACTTAATAAGAAAGAGTTGTATTCAGTTTTGCGTTGAATATCCCACTTCACAGTTGCTGTCTGCAGACTTTGAGGGAACATTCAGTGGAACAGCCAAAGCAAATGGTAGTTGGAAGCTAGCCTTTTAAAGAAATACCATATTTCTGGCAGGTTTTGACATGAAATGGAGGGGCATCGTTTCTTTGCCTTTGTAAAGTGGTTACAGTGGAGCTGTGCCAGCAGATGGTGGCTGAAGATACAGCCTCTGCAGTTTAACTCTTGCAAAAAATGTTGTATCATTTCTCAGTCCCTCCTTATCTGTATATTGAAGTTAGAGACTTGGCAGATCTGTTCTGGAAACTGGTTGAGTGTGATGGGGGTTGCTACCTGTCTAAATACCAGAAAATACCTAGAAGTATATACATGGCTTCTGTATGCTGCACAAGCAACTGAACACAGGGAGCTCGCCTGTACCTTCTGGGCTTGGTTGGGCTTCTTTAGTATGAGAGACTTTGAGGAAATTAAAACTCTTTTATCCCTTCTTGCCGTATAAATTTTTTGCTCTTAAATGTTTTTTGCTCATTACTCTTAATAATGTTTCACAACAACGAGGTACTTGGGTGCCTCTCCAGTATCAACCCCAAAATGAGGTCTTCCCTTTAGATCTCTGTTTTCTTTGATTAGCGTAGAGAAAGATGCACGTATTTTTAGTATTCCTGAATGGATGTATTTTTTCAATTGCCTTTTTGGAAAAAATCCATTATTTTTTCAACAGTTCTGGAAGATCTTGAACAAAAATAAATTTTACTAATGTGACATATGAGTGAGAGATATATATGTATATTATATATATTATTCCATTGTCATATATACATATATAGAGAGATACACACATACCCCCGTATATGGCTCTTCTAAGAATACATATCTCTCTATATGTATAGACCTATATGACTCTATATAAGTATGGAACTGATAATGGAATATTATTATTTTAGTTTCTCTGTTATTGTAGAGGCTAGGTTTAAAAATACTAATGAACTTTAAGAATTTGTGTTTACGTAAATTTACTGTTGTAAGCTAATAGTTTTTTTTATGATGTATTAGGGTCTAAAAATTGAAGCCTGTCTCACCAACGTTTGAGTTCAGTGGGATTATTTCTGTGCTTACGTACAAAGTTATGTAATTAGTAGGATTGCAGCCAAAGTAGATATGACACAGGCTCTGACTATCACTGCAGTGAAGTACAGTTTTGGGGTTTTTTTCCTTCTCAGTTATAAAATTTACATTCAAAACATTGTCCTCTCTTGCTTGTTTCATAGATGTGTACAAAAGTTCGAAAGCAGAACTTAAGATTTCTGCTACTAAGTTCAGGGAGAAAAGTAGTATAATTTTTATTGTGTAAACTGGAGTTTTGATACAAATATAAGTTGTATCTACTGGAGAGCTAAACAGAACTTAATTAAAAACTTCTGCCTCATCCTTGTATTGTATGGATAACTGAGCTAATTAGTCTTAATGAAATGTTTCTTTTACAGTCCCATTTGTTTATATTTTTTTTTTAAACTTTCAAGCAAGCATATATATTAGCATTTCTTACATTGTGTTGGACTGGGTAGATCAGTCCATATTTAGTTTTCAGTTTTATGAGTTAGAAGGCACCAGTTCAACACTTGGGCCTTTTTGGAATTCTTGTGGTAATGTTAAATGTATAATATAAAAATTACCCCAACGCGCAACATTTTTTTTCCTGATATGTCATCCAGTGACTCGTTCATGTTTTCATACTGTATAGACAGTCCTTAATTAGCTATCCCTGCCTAACACTAGTGCCTGTGTGCATAAGTGGTTTTACAATAGATAGGCAAGATCAATGAATTTATTATATTCTGAGGTATGAAGTAAAGGAGAGTATAATATTTCGTAAGTTCATTTTGCATTTGTCCAGTGAATTGTTTTTTAAATCTTGTTCAAAGATGGAAACTGAACTTTACTTTCTTACATAGGTGGTCTTTTAGGTGCTTTGTTTAGGAACTTTAATTTAGACAAAATCTGTCTGACACTTGCTTCATTTTAGGGTTTGGTTTTTTTCCCCCAGGATGATGGAATTCTTATTTGTGGTGAAATATGTTGCTTAATTATTGTGGCTGTTTTAAAACAAGTTAGATGGTCTAATTGCAGTTATTTGGTAGAGAGAACTATGTGAAAAATAAAATTCAGTGCCTGTAAGCGATGTCAAACATTTCTTTTTATGCCATACTGAATAAATTGTATATTTAAATATTTGTTCCACAAAACTTCATTATCTGTGAATTTTACTTACCAGTTGTACCATTTGCATAGAACGCTCTTACATAAGTTACATGAATTTGCCAAACATGACCTTAAGAAGGATCTGAGAAATATTATTCTTCATAAACTGTTTTTTGTATAACAGTCATTTACCTTTAAATTCAGTGGTCTGTATCTATTTGTTTTAGCCATTAAAAAAAGCAGTAATCCTTAGTTTTGATTTTTCCTCTCTTTTTTTCCAACTAATGGGTTGTTTAACTGTTCTCTAGAGCATGCAGTAATTTCCCAATTTTTTTTTTTTAAAGCTATGATCTTAAAAACATTTAAATATGTATTTCTTTTGTGAATTGTCTTAAGGAAATTGGTGGGACTGTCAGTGTTGGTCAAGTAACAGAACATCTTACTTTTTTCCAGGATAAAATCTTAGTAAGAGAAATAAGGCAAAGGGTTGGGCTGACGGTTAAATGTGCTAAAAATCTCATGATGTTGTTTAAGCATTTTGGGAGTTTGAGTGTAAATTGGTGTGAACAATCCCCCCAAACTTATCCATTTTGCTGATGTTACAGAACTTGTGCTGTACGCAGGCCATGTTATTTTTCTACTTACTGATTTTGTAGAAAGTATGAGAATTCTCTTATATTAAATACTTGGACAGTTTAAATGGTGTAGGATAAAATAATAATTTTCAGTATTTCTAGGGATGATTCTGATTAGTCCCAAATATCCTGGCACAAATCAGAATTCCACAATTCTGAAAGACGCTGAAATGAAACAGTTTTTTCACTGTTGTCCTATGAACATGCTTTTCTCTTTCCTTTTCTTACAAGTAAAGTTACAGTAAATGCTGAAGGAAAAATATTGTTATTTAAAGCTTTTATAACTAAACAATAGAGAAGTGGTAAAACTAACAGTAGTCTATTGAACTTTGTCATTGCTTGTTCTAATTTGAATTGTTGTTATTGTGGAAAATACTAGCGTTTGAAGCAGAGTACCTGCTGTATTTGGCACAATGTTTTTTCCTGTATCTCTAATTAAAAAAGAAAAAAAATTAAAAAAAATGTGTAGGCACTAAGATACTGTATTTTGACTCATACAATGTTAACTACAACTGTACTAAATGCACTCTATTTTCCTAGATTGCTAGTCATAGTGGATATGTACAAGTTGACTGGAAGAGAGTTGAAAAAGATGTAAACAAAGCAAAAAAACAGTTAAAAAAGCGTGCAAATAAGGCAGCACCTGAAATCAATACTCTAATTGAAGAGGTAAGTCTAAGGTGATAAACTGTCTTCTACCAGCCAGTTTTTCTTACCTTCTGCTGCAGGTGATGATTAGTTGAAAATGCAGGTGCAAAACTAGAAGGCATCAGAAATGGTCTGGCTGTATATTTTATTAAAAGTCATCAGATTGTACTCCCTTTTATTCATTTAGCTTTCTATTTTGTTCACTTTTAAAGATGACACACAAACTTCAAAGTTAATGCGTTTCTACAGCTGATACGGCTTAGGGTCTGCCATTGGCTTTGCCATTTAGTCTGTGCAGGTTCTTGGCTAGTGAGAAAGCAGTAAGGTCATGACACGGTAAAAAGTTGAGGGTGTTGTGGCTAAAACATGGTAGCTACAAAGACAAAACCCAAATTGTCTTAGTCTGCTGATAACAAAATCACTTGGTTGGAAAAGACTGACCTTTCTTTCTGGAGAAAAGCTATAACCACTTCGTAACTAGAGTTGCGGTTTTTATCTCATTTTTATACAGGTTGAAGTATATCTGTCTTCAGAATCTGTCAGTTACATACTATGTTGAAAAGAGGGAGCCTGTGATACTGATCAGTGTCACTGAGGCTATTTCATTCTGTCATTTCAAGACTTCTATTTAACCGTTTTTTCTTTTTTAAAAAAAAAGTATGTTTGGCCAGTTTTCACATGTTTTCAAATTTCATACAGACCATCTAAGTTTCTTTCTCAGTAACTGTGAATCCTGACTTGGAATATGTTGCAGACAATCTAACAGCAGCCACACCAGCGCTCTGTAATTAAGAGTTTTGATGTCTCAGATTTAACCTGTATGGAGTTGCACATAGGTTGATAAAAATTACCTTAAATTTTAATGTGAATGTGAAGTGGAAGTTTCAAGAGAGATGGTTTTCTAGCTTCTTCTATACCCCAAGTAGCTTAACCTGTCCTTCTCTATTGCCCTGCAGAAATGGGTGGGACGGGGGGTTTTTGGTTGTTTCCTTTTTTCCTTTTTCTTTTCTTCCCCTCCCGCCCCCCCTCCCCCCCCGATTATGTTACTTTCTTCTAATTGTGCACTAGTAGCCAATCTGTAGTGTTTGAAGTGGAGGCTTTATGAAATGGCACGTTTGATATAACATGTTATGCTCTGTGCTATTACTTAATGAAATATTGTACACAAATGTCGTCATACATAAGTGTTTTTTGTAGCATTGAGTTGTTAAGGAAACCAGCTCATGATGGAGGGAACTGTATTTCTTTTTCAATGATCTAGTCTTCCAAAAAACAGTATTTTTTTTTTCAAACTTTTTTCATGTGATTAAAATTGAAATGATGGTAGTGCTCATGCTTTTTTGCCAAGGGAGTTTGTAAAATATCTGTCTTGTTTTAATCAAAACAAGAGTGGTATTGGCATGAAATTGCTATGACAATTCCCCTGTATTTCGACTTCTAAAATGGTAACTGTATTTTAAATATATTGTTAAAGACAGTTGAGAGTCGGTTTTCACTCCATTGGTGCCAGCAGTTGCCACCTAGCTTTATATGTTTTTAAACACGTTGCTTACCCCCCTCCATAATTTTAGTATTCTTGTTTCCAGGCAATTGCGATAAGTATTAAGTGTTACAATCAGACACAACTGACTCAGTTCTTTACGAATATTATTTTTCTTCTCAGTCAACAGAATTTATCAAACAGAACATCGTGGTGTCCAGTGGATTTGTTGGCGGCTTTTTGTTAGGCCTGGCATCGTAAGGACCTGAATCGTCTCTTCCTGATGGCATTCATGTCAGCAAAGAACAGTTGTGGTGACACATGCTGTCTTAGAGCAGTGTGGGTCACTGAGCCTTCCAGAGCAGGACGAGTGGACTAGCTAGACAATTTGGAAGCTTTCACATTTCAGGCTTTTGCCTCTTGAAGCTTGGCAAAACTAGGATTTGCTGAAAAACTGTGCAGTGTGCTCATTATAGCATTTCTGGGCAAAACTGGTTCATCTTCATCATGACTCTTTTTATCTATGACCTTTCAAGATTTAGCATTTTTTAAAATGTTATTCTTGGAATATAGATATGTAACCATACTGTAAGAAAGAAAGCTCCATTTCTATGTTTTCAGTTAAATATTGTTTATTTTAGAAGTATTTTTCTTCACGCTGTAGTAGATAGTATCAATGACTATATAATGTATATGATATTGTAGTTTCAGCCTCATGGCTGTCCATGTTCTTTAGAAGTCACTGCAATAATCTATTAATCTGTAATACCTTTTTACAGAGTATTAAATAACAAAGAATCATGAGCTTATTAAAGGTGAAAATTAACTTTGACTCTGGCCTTTGTGTACACAGAAAATAAAGTCTCATGTTTATAGCCTGCAGGCATCTGGTACAAGTATTTGCAGAGACACTTGTGATATTTGTGTGCTAAGTAAATATATATATGTTATTTTTCCGAGATGTGTAGACACGCATAAACTCATCGGTAAAACTGTAGTACACAGATAATTGTTGCAAGCGCAGACTCCACAGTGATCTGATGCTTCATTGTTTTACACTCAGTAAACCACGGAGGTTGTTTCAGACGTCAGCAGCTGGCAAGATGACGAGATGAGGCGTCTGTCCGAGCACTTTGCAAGGGCCGGTACTTTGTAGGGCTTGGTAGGATGTCAGTACAATGTGCCTTGGAGGAACCGAAGGCTGCTCTTGCAGTCCATTTTCGCTGGAAATGATACTCACTTTCATACTCGCCTCTATTGCCACTATGTTCTCCCCAACTTAGACATAATTTTTTTTTTTACAGTTGTCACTTAATTTGACTTTCACTGTCTAGAGTGTCAGCTATGGAAAAAACGAGGGTACAGATTGGCTTCAGTTAGCTTATTGGAAGAGCGCCTGTTTCTTCTGAAGTCTGGGAAAGCAAGTGGGACTTAATCTGCTCGATGTGTTTGCTGCCTCCGCCTTTGACAGATCAAAGCAGGAAGAGGATTCTAAAGGAGATTGGAAGCATAACTGTGGATGGGCTGGAGAATTTATTCTCAAGTAGGTTTTTAAGGTGGTTTTGGTAATTTGTTACTAGGTTATTCTAAAGAAGTTGAGAATCCAAACAAATGCTTAATGCATTTTTCTGCATTTCAAACTTGTGAACCTTTTAGAAATTTCAACCCAAGAAGGACTGTTCGCTCTGCCCCGATTTCTCTGGTTTTCACTGTGCCAGCAAGTTAATGTGAAATGGAGTCTCTCTCACGCCGGTTCTATTGGGTTCTTGTTCATGTGTCTGAACAACAGTAGTGATTCATTAGCATCAGATGGATGGATGTGAACTTCTGATGTACAGGACATGGGATGAACATCCATCAGCTGGGCTGTACATGAAAGGCGTCTACCATGGTAACCTAGTATATATTTAGATTAGTGCATCTGTGGACTTCAGAGATCTGTATTACATGTTGAAGTCATGTATGCTTGCTTCTGGCCAAGGTGAATAAGTTAAGCAGCACGTCATGCATGTCTGTGAGGTTTAAGGGTTTAGTTAAGCTAAAGCCTGTTCAAGATTTTTGAAAATAAAACTTAACACCCTCCCCCCTCAAAACAAACCCCTAAAACCAAGGAACATAAATGGCATGTTAATGCCAACAAATAACATGTTAGCATCCTAAATATTTTGTTTTAAGGTGAATATCTAAAGCTATGTAAACACAGTTGTTGCAGTTTATTGGAAATGGGAAGCCCAAGGAGGAATGTGCGTGCTGGGTCATCTGGGATTTAGAGAAAAATTAAGAAAGATGGAAATGTTAAAACGTGAAAGTTTCCTTGCCTTAGTGTTCAGCCCAAAGGATGGTGGGAAGGTAACCAGTTGGCTCGTTTCTGCTGATGAAGCTAATGGATTTTTGGCATGTCAAAAGAGTTGCTGAAGCCAACTGACGTGAGTCACCCACCCTGACTGGAATGAACTCGGGCGTTCTGAAAGCCTTTAGGAATGAAGCGACCGCCTCGGGAGCATCAACCTGCAAACTTGCATTTTTAAAAAGAGCCTACTCTGTGAAAGGATTTCAAGGGAGCATCTTTAGTGTGCTTGCTAAAAAGGTTGCTCATGTGACCAAGGAATATACTTCATAGTTAAAAGTAGAACTAAAAAAAAACCCTAACAACTTATATAGTAGTATGCAAGACTGATTTCTGCAGAGGAAGGTTGTTCTGCTGTTCTGTTACCATTATCTGGGATTCTCAGTAAGGCAATGAATAAAGAACTGATTGAATTAAATATATCTGGGGGTTTTATTATTATTTTATTTTTTGAAGGCTTTGGAATAAGAAGCATAATGTTGTGGTAGTTGTAAAACTGTCTGAGGGACCAAAAAATAAGGAGAAATGGTGTAATTGAAAAGGTGAACACTGGTGGTTTGTATTAGGATTGGCCTTACGTAACGCACTCCTGAACTGAGAAGAAGAATGACTGCTGGCACAGCGATACTTGCTAAATTCTTTGATACAGTTCCTTAGGTTGGTGAGGTAGAGGGGGTGCTACCAGGAACTACAGCTAGAACTGGCAGGGTGAGGAGATGATGGAGTGGCAGACTTTGATAAACATAAAGTACTGAGAGAAATAAATGCAGCTTTTCTTGCAAATAAACTGAGATTTTATATGTGTCAGCTCAGAACAGTCTCTTGTGTGTCACTGTGCATAAGGGAATGCTCTATAAAGTTGCGGTCAAACAAATGAATGGGATTATCGAGAACGGAATGGAGCGTGACAGAAATACTATGCTTCTGGTGGCAAGTTCTTCTCTGGAATGATTTCAAAGTTACTAGTGCCCTCTGAGAAAAACTAATGCAGGCTAAGAAGATTCAGAGAAGGGCAAAATAAAGATTGAAGAAAATATTCTTGAAGAGCATTTTTGGGGGGAAAAAAATGAGAACATTTTAGAAAGCAGATGATTAAGAAGGGAAGTGTTAGAAATACGTAAATTAATGAAAGGCTGAGCCAGCATTTCTATGCTTTTTATTGTATAGCTGAAGAACGGAACTGGAAGGTGGAAAACATGAACCTAGCATCGGGAAACATCTTTTCACATAAGGTGTAATTGGTCTGTGGAACTCATTTGCACTGGGTGCTAATGAAACCAGGGAACAGGCTCCATTCAGGGAAAGATGGGGCAACATTTAGGTAAATTGCAGGAGTGATCAGTTATATCTAAAGATGCAAGAAAAGCAACTTTATGTTTCTCTGGCCATAGCTAATACTGCTTGGTGAAGTTCATGATAAAATCATTCCAGTGATCAGATTATCCTACCTTTGCCTTCTACGGCCTTGTGTAATTTTTCCCCTCAAACAGTTGTTATCAGTCACTTCAAAATTGAATACTAAGCTAAATGATTGACTAAGGCATGCCATATATCCCTCTGTAGTGAACAGCTGTTGAAAGTTTACTAAATAATGAGTTTGGGGAGAGATTGCTAATAAATCATCTGTTTGTTTTGTATTATCTTAATGGGATAATCCATTTTCTGAAATTATTTCTTTTGCGTTAAAGCCACATTGGGCAATAAGTTTTAATTTAAAGTGCGATGACTGGTTGGTCAAAACCAGTGTGATCTTATTACTGAATTTTAAGAGGCCGGAATTTGGCTAAATCTTTGAAGGCTCCTTCTGTTTTAGCAGCCAGACTGAAAATTAAAATACTGTAGTTAAAGATAGAGCTCCCTCCTAGATTCAAGCGCATTTGTCATGAAGTCTTAAGAAGGGGGGATGCATACAGAGTAAAATGCCGAAGTCAATATTGTAATTCAAAATTGGTGCTTGTGCACATTTCGTAACATACATAGCATATGGTAATGTCAAGAAGCATCAGTAATGCCTCGTCCTAACCTTTTGAAAATTGTTGGAAATCTCAAAGAATTACTTTAAAAATCAAACTTTTGTAGCATGCAGCTGCCTGTGCGCGGTCTGTAGGTGATAGTGGAAAAAGATAATGTTCACCCAAATTCAGCACAGCTAGAACTAGGTGACATTTTGGAGGGGAGACTGATCATAAAAAAATGTGGGTTTTGGTCACCCTAGGACTGTGCACGGGGCAGGTGGGTGGTGGGGGGGAAGGACTAGAATCAAATCTGCCAAGAGTAGGAGGTTTCATCCTCCCTTGTCTTTTGTATTACCGTTCAAAAATTAGACAGGAATAATCAGCTTAAAAAGCTGTTTTTCCCTTGTCTGACTGGGAAGCAGGTCTGATGCAATGCGGTGATGTCCCAGTACTGGGACAAATGGAAAAGTTGATGGTTGTTATTTTGGGGCAATTTGGCAATTCGGGTGGTGGGTTCTTAACTGCTGAGACAGCTGACATTCATCAGGACCTGTAAGACCGGAAGCCAATTTTAATTAAGATAATTGTGGGGTGGGTTGGCACAAGGCATCCAGTGCTGATCCAGCGCAGCCTGAACCTCGATCGGGTTTGGCCCCACGTTCAAGCTGAGAGGCCATCTAAACCTTGGAGCGCTGAGGAACGTGGTGCAGAGACTTGATGTGGGCTTTTGTGCTCGCACGCTGGGCTGGAAACAGCACGGCTAACCCTAGCACAAGTGGTGCTATGCTTTAACTAAGACATCTTGCCGGACCCAAGCTGGCTCTGATTTATAGCTTGGGTAAACCAATACAACGTTAACAGATTTGACTAGTTCACGGGTTCAGCACCCAGAGGTCCTCTGCCTCCCTCACCCTCTTCTCTTGTCCCCTGACCTCTGTGCCCCCAGTTTCTCAGTGTGCTGCGGGTTCCCACCTCCCTGCTTTTGTGTTGCCTGTCTTCTTTTTTTCACAGCTACCTAGAATGGAGCACCACAGCACACGCTATTGCTGGTCTGTGAAAAAGAGGAAATGCAGTGCTTCAAAATGGGGTGAAGTTGGGGAAAAAATCCCACGAGCCAATTCAGCTGTTGCCAGCTAATGCCTCCGGGTTAGAGAGCTCAAGGAAGCTGGAGACCACATTCAGTTACCTCTTCCTGGGAAACCTCTCCTGCTTCCTAGACCAGTACCCTACCTACCAATCCATAAGGTATTTTGGCACAAGATATCCTTGGTCTCCCCTGCTGATGCATTCTGTTGTGTGGATGTGTCTCAGCAGTCATGGGAGTGAGGACAGAAACTTGGGTCTCGTCTCCTCAAAGTTTACCTTAAATCATTGCTAAATAGTTAAATGTGCTGCTTGAAGTGGAAATGCTCTAATAGGAAGGAAGGAAGGAAGGAAGGAAGGTTGGTTACAGCCAGGATATTTTGCTGCCTGTTTGGTAGGATGCTTACCTGAGAACTGGAATATATTGTTACACATCTCATCCTTGGTACAAGTTTTTGGCTTCCCCATCAAACCCCCACAAAATCAACTGCTCACAGCCTTAAGCTGTAAAAAAACATTTCTGCATATGTGCACTGCATATTTTAAAAATACTTAATAGAAAATGTTAACACCCACAAAGGAAATTAATGATTATTGAACCATACAATTCCCATTTAACATACCTGCTTTGAACTTTCATCACAACAAGGGGCTATCTACATACACTTGCCAATACGCACTCATGGGACCTAGAGAATTAAGAGCCAACATATCTTGTATGATTTTTTAATTAAACATCTTACTTTCTTGAAGTATTAATTGTGAAGTAACAGTTATGCTGGTTTCTCGTGTGTTTAACAGACAACAAACTCATACTGCAGCCAAATATACAGATTTTTCTTTTCAGATTTCAAATCCTCTCCAGTGAGACAATTGAAATGCTTTGGTAGTTGATGTTGCTCAGACAGAAATCTAAGCCAAAATACTCCTGAACAAATCTGTAAACATAAGAAAAACCTGCAGATGTCTGAAAGGAATGTATGAAAGTGTTGCCAAATACTGTTTCAGAATTCACTTGGGACAATAAAGAGGAGGAATGAAAATTAACAGCAGTAAGGGAGTCTATATTTTAATGCTCCTATAACAGTGTATGATTGTTAAAGTTAAAAAATATTGAGAAATTGCTTTTTGAAACATTGATAATATTTTTTTCTGTTTCTATGGCATCAAATACGATACTTAATTTCCAAACTTAAAAGCTTCTTGTGCCAGCTAAACTGCATGCTGGCTCCTGTAGGAGCTTTGTTTTGAGGCTGCTTGTGCGAGTAAAGCTAAGCATATGCTTCAGTGCCTACCTGGTTTGTGTATGAAAGCAAAGGTAGAACAAACATTGGAAGCGATATACACATTTTTTCTCTTTTCATGTTGTTACAGGAATCTCTAGTTAGGCATTGAGACCCTTAGGTAGTCTGCAGAGAATCAGAAAACCAGGGACTGCACAATGTATAGGAGTTGAAGGTAAGGTACAAGAAGTGGAATTTGTCTGTCTGAATATGGATGTCGATCTAGGTACCCTGTGGCCCGCTTACATAAATGAAAGGCAACAGGCATTTCTGTGGCAAATTTACCTTATTCTAAAATTGACATCTGCAGCGGCTCAGATGAATCTGACCTCGAAGGACCCACTTTTCTTCACTGTTTTTAAAGGCAGCCCAGGCCACGACTTGCTCACTTGTAGGTACTCAAGGTTGGGTGAGATGAATTCCATGGAACGCGTTTGAACTGCCAAGGGCATGAAGGACAAGAAGGTGATTTACCAAGGGCAAATCATGCTTGCCTGGCCTGTTCTCTGATGAAATGACTGGCTATATAGAGAAGGGGAGGCTGGTGGAGTGGGCTGAAAACTGCCTGCACTGCCAGGCCCCAAGGGCAGCGATCCGTGTCTTGGTGTCCAGCTGGCAGTGGTAACAAGTGGAGTATATCAGGGACTGCTGCTGCATGAATGTTGTTCAATATCTTCATCAAAGACCTGTGTGATGGGCCAGAATGCAGCCCCTTAACAATTCTGTGGGTGACACCGTATCAGGAGAGGCATTTGGCGCACTGAAGTGCAGAGCTTCGATTCAAAGGCCAAGCTGGGGCAGTTGAGCATTGCACAGAGAGCAACCTCGCAGAGTTCAGCAAGGAGAAGCAGAAAGTCTGGTGCCTGGGGCAGGTCAACCCCATAGACAGGCACTGGCTGAGTAGCAGCTCTGCTGGAAAGGGCATGGAGGCTATGGTGGACCTCAAACTGAATTTGAATGAAGCCTGCACTTTCACTGCAAATGAAGGAAATCACATACTGAGGTACCTTAGGAGGAGCATGGTCAGCACTTACGGAAAATTGTGATCCGCCTGTCTGTACTTAGCGCTGGTGAGGCCACACCAGGAATACTGTGACCACTTTGGGGCCCTCTGGTTCAAGAGGGATGTGGAGAAACAGGAGAGGGTCCAGAGAAAAACACCTAAGCTGATTAGGGGCCTAAAGCATAGGACCTACAAGGGGACCTGAGGCTGTTCAGCCTGGGGAAGAGGAGGCTGAGGGGCAATCTAAGGCAGCCTACAACTACTTGAAGGGGAGTTACAAAGATGATGGAGCCAAACCCTCCTCAACAAGGGGCAGCAGCCACAAGTTGTGGCTTGGGAGAGTCACGCTGACATCAGGAAAAGCTCTTCCATCAGGAGGGTAGCGCAGCACTGGGACAAGTCACCCAGGGTGGGTGTGGGTTCTCCCTCCTCAGGGGTTACAAGATTTGGCTGAACAAAGCCACAGCTGACCTGATCCAGTGTTGGTGACCAACCATCCTGCTGTGAGCAGAAGGCTCCAGTGGTCCCATCCAAGCAGCACGTCTGTGGGACTGTGAAAGTAGGTTTACCCCACTCAGGCCCTCAGTCTTTCTCCTGGGCTTAGCCTTGTGTTCCTGCGCATCTGAACTTACACCATAAATCCTCTTCTGTGGCTGGTCTCTTCTTACTATTCACACTGAGCAGGAAAAATAGATGCTTAGGGTATGTGGTACTGCAATTAATTCCAGTTTTTCACTTTAAAAAAAAAAAAAAGGCAAATTTATTTATTATACCAGTATTGGAAAGGTTAGAGACCTGCCAAATGTTTTTGTGATATTAGATTTGCTTTTAGAAAATTAAGAGCCTCTGGTAGGTGACATACAGGAATTTGTTTACGTGTGTGATTTGCTTGGAGTTGTTGCAGCAAATTCTCAAATATGGAACAGCCAGAAAAATGCATTTTTTTTTTTTTTTTTTTTAATAGGCACTCCTACACTAATTTAAAAATAGTAAACTGGAGAAAGGTAAGTATCACAGCGCCTGATGTGAAAAAGTACATTGATAGAAAATAAGGAATAGAATATGTGATGAAGATTGACATCGCAAATGAAAAAGGAAGAGGAAAAAAAACCCCACAAAACAACAGAAGATGCAAAGTGATTAGGGAGCACCGAGAGAGAGACGGGAATGGAAAGTTGGTGACAGATGAGGTTGATAAGGCAAAGGGCCTAAAGGAATTCCTCGCCCACAGAGGCAGCAGAAGGCAACATCCCAGGAACTGAGATTTGTTTTCCTCAGGGAAGGAAGGAAAATGTCAAAAGGTTTTACTCTTGCACTGGAGTGGATAGTAAGGCAATTAGTACTATTTAAAGTTGTCAGCGCACCCAGACTGGAGTGATAAATCACATCCTAGGACTGTAAAGGGAGAGGGAGATGCTGGGAAGCTTTTGTGGAGCAGAGCATGTACTGGAAAGGGAATTATTGAGAACTGGTGAGTGTTTAATGAAGTTTACACCGAAAAACGAGAGGGAGCACCACAACCCCGGCATTTACAGATCTGTAAGCTTGACTTCACTTCTGCAGGAGAAACTAAATACCGGTGAGTCATGGCTGTGTACGTTTCTAAGTGGCAAAATGAATATATTATGAAAATACATTGTTTTAACAAACATGCCGCAGGAGAAGTACATATAATACAAATAATTTGGAGTCTGATGCACAGAAGATTTATGCAAATAATCTCTATTAATAGGATTTCTCAGTGCAAATCCTTTCTTGTCAATATGAGAAGAGGTCTTGGCAATGTTATGCTCATGCTTTACCTTTCCAAAGGGCTTCTGRTGTTTCTACAGTTTCAAATGTTGTTTTTCCCTACATTAATATATATTATAGAGGAGGTAACTGCTAACCTTTCGCAAAGCTCTGTAAATATGTGAACTATGCAATTTATCATCCACAGGTAGAATAAGAACGGAAAGGAATACAAATTCTCYGTATGCTATACCTCCACACACCTTCCCTCATCTGGTCTCCACACCTTTTTATTGCTCGATCTATTTTAGATAGGAACGTGATTCCTTTATGAAACAGTTTAACTGCTGCTGCTAAAAATAAAATAAAAATAATGGGCAAACTTCTCTGCTTGGTACTGCGGGCTGATTAAATCCTGTGTTGCCCAGGGGAGCAAGATCCCGTTACCTGCATCCACCCCCAGGGACGGGGGCGGCGGGGGCTCCCCACGGGAGGGTGGCAGGGCAGGCCCTGGCAGCCCGGGCCCGTCCCACTGCCCCAGCCCAGAGCAGCCGGGGCACCGGGGCAGCCCCAGCCCCAGGCATCGGGCACCTCCCTGGGTCGGGAACGTGGGCCCGTGGGTGGGGGTCAGGATGAACAGGGCCCGTGGCCGGGCAGGGCTGCACCACAGTTCGGGTGGGGACCGGGACGAGGGTCTGCACCGGGCAGTAGCTCCTCGAAGAGGCTGCCCACAGCTCCTTCTCCCACAGCCCTCTTCCCAGCGCCGGCTCCAGGGTCAGGTGGGGGCTGCCCTCGGGGTCCCGACCAGCAGCCTGCATCTCCAGAGATGAAGAGGGGCTGAAGGAGTGAGACCAGGTAGGAAGAAGGTCACAAGCCCTGGAGAATGTTTCGTTTACCTTCTCCTGGAGCTGCATGTCGTACCTTCCTCAGGAAGCACCAGGGGGATCTCTGCTCGAGGGGAATAAAAGGAGATAARGAAATGGGCTGGAAACATCTGAAGCTCTTGAAGGGAGCAGCCTCTGCAGGGAGTGGTTGAATAAACCAGCTGGCAGGAGGAATCGTCTGCCAGAAGATGTCAGGTGAAGGGTGGCAAAGATGCTTTGCAGAGTGTTTCCACAGTGCCCAGCACCAGCAGCACTGCTCTGACTGGGCTGGCGGAAGAAAACCAGTGAGGCAAGAGCTGTGGGAGTAACAGACTGTGTTAGAATAACCACCACTGAGAAAATGAGAGGAACGTTCAGGGATGCAAAGGCATCCTTCAAGTCCTCCCCATCTACAGCGACCACCCTGCCCAGTACACTTACATAGCACCTGCCATGAGGCGTTTCTTCTCCAGGACTTGTGCAGGCCCAAATCCTAAGCAGATGTCAATGGGACATGGTCATCACCGCAGGGTGGCCGACAGACCCTCATTAGATACCTGCAGTTCTTGTGTGGTTCAGGCACGTGCCCAAGGCTGGGAGACCTCATGGGACCACTGTGCAGCTGCACTGCAGAGGCGAAAGAGCTGCCAAGGCCAATCTTGCCAGGACGTCCGGAGGCACGGCCACCCAGGGCTGGGACCTTGGGCAGTCCCTGTGTCCTCCTCCCATTTGAGAAGGAGCTCCCCTCCTCCTCAGCTCCCCATGGACACCAGTTCATCCTCCAACATGGCCTCTGCTCTGCTTGGCAGCTGCTGTGCAGGTTTGGATGTCCAAACTCATCTTTGGTTGAATTTCAGGACTCGGGAAAAATAAAGGTACAACTGAGTCCAGTTGGAATTAGCCTGCTGAGGGCCAGAAAATCTGGTAGCGACCCAGTGAGTGGCTCTGTGTGTGCGTGCGTGTCTGTGCGTCTAGGCAGGCACCATGCTCCTGGGGTTTGTGCCCTGGTCCAGTAAGCGTGACCCACCTGCGTCCTTGCTTCACCTCGAGGTGTCAAAATTAATACCTGCTTTTCCACGCCATGCTGCTCAGACAGGACATGGCAATACCCCTGGTGCTGTTGCAGCAGCATCTCTCCATGTGTGGAACAGAACCCCTGAGGCTGGGAGGGACATCTGGGGCTCAAAGCAGGCTCACACACCTTTACTACAAGGGACGACGGGCATTTCAAAAAGCCGGTTATCCCCRTGCAGTGGAAGGCAGCACCAAGGATGTGACCCAACCTGACCTGACCACCCCCTCATTTCTGACCGGCCCCCAAACAGCCTCACTTTTTTTTTTTTTTTTAAAAGGATTCAATACCTTTCCCTGCAGGTGTTTTCCCTCTTGAATCCTTGAGCTCTACAACAAGCCCGTCTCAGCATCCCTACCTCTGACTGTAATTTTACCTTTCTTATCTGTGTGCTGACTTTCTCATGGCTCTTTCTCAGCAGCCTGACTCAAGGTTCCGCAGCTGTGCTGTATCAGAGCTGGGCCTTGGGTCCTCAATACACAGGCACCCGAGCTCCTGTGTATCGGACAGATACGGGGGTACAGCGCTGCACTGCCTGTGTTACAGTATGGGTATTTCAGGAATGATGACCAAGCCTTCAAAACCATGCTTTACTCCTCAGGTCACATAATGGATGGGCATTGCTTCAATTCCTATCAACTTGGGGGTGACAAGGCAGTGCCCACCGCTGTCACCCATCACTTTTTCTCCTCCTTGCTATCACGTCACACCACTGAGGAGCTATATAACATGCAAAACTGGTGTTTTCTGAGTGAAACTTGAGGACAAGTATTTCTACAAATGGCTAAAAGTGATACCATTCCTGTGCAATATGTATTATTCTCAATTTTGGGTTTGAGTTTCTTCCAGCCTGCTCAGCGTCAGGAGACACGCAGTCTTGTTTGCTCCTTGCTTCTTCCTCAAACCGATCACCTTCAAGATAATGAGCAGTGATGGACTTGATCTCCCCAGCTCCACAATCATCTAAACTGGAACGGTAGTGTGAGGCACCCACAGGTTTTGCGTTGCTTTTCAAAGGCTGTCAGCACTTCTCATGGATGAATGGCAGCAGTGCCAACTGATTCTGGATTTCAGACAGCGTTCCTGTTCCTTGACAAATAGGTTTCATTTTTCAGAAGAGGCAAATCGAGTTTTGTGCAAGAGGTTTCTTTCTGAAGAGAGGAGGAGACATGGACATGTCACCACATGCAGCCCGAGGTTCGCACCAGAAGCCAAACACGCACAGCTGAAGTGGCAGCATCGGTCCTACATGGCTGAGAAAATGCTCCTGAGGGATTTCTAAAATCAGTGTATTTTGGTTTTGTTGATTATCTGCACTGCTTTTCTTAATCTCCAGCTTTGTAAGGAGTGGGAAGTCTATTGTGTTACTATCCAGATTACCTAATATAGCTTTCCTTGGCTCAGCAACTAGTCACTTAGGCCACTGCAAGTTCAATAAGGGATCAGAGGCACCAGTCAGTTTAAGTCTCCAAACATTTTTGTTGGAACAAAATTGCAAACCTTTATCTCACTAGAAGGATTTACAGATTACACATGACACTGATAAATAAGAGTATTGGTTTAATGTCTGACAGGTTGCCTCTCGGAGGACTAAAACCTGCATTTGCAGAGGGATAGAGATGGTTATCAAACAGTTGTTCCCCTCTCTTTCTTTTATGAAAACTGCCTATTTTGTAGCCAAGTGGTACAAAAGCAAAATAACTTGGAAGAGTTATTTTAAGGCCAAAACCAAGTTCCCAGAAAATATGTCTCCCAGTCTTCCAGTATGTACAAGGTTGTTATAAAGAGGATTATGGTCAACTGCTCATCATGTCCATCAAAAGAAGGACAAGAAGAAATCAGCTTAAACTGAAGTAAAGAAGATTTAGGCTAGGCAATGGAGAAAAACTTCCTAATGACAGGAATCATGCAGCACTGGAAGACATAACCTAGGGATGTTTTGTTCAACTTTTCAAAGAGAAGATAAGGAAACATCCAGCACTGATGGTTCAGAAATGCTCAACCCTATCTCAGTGCATGAGGCAGTAAGGGTTGGGAGGGTGTCCCTTCCAGCTGTGTATTCCTGTGACTTTGGGATGCGCTAATCTAATACAGTGAGAGGCTTTTCAGGTAGCCTAGTCTTGCCAAGGGATTCGTAGAGGCATACTGAAGTCCTTCAGGCATTTTGCCCTCTTAAGCATCCAAAATTTCACCTGATGGACCTCTTTAGTAAGAAGTGCCATGCCTGCATGCATGCAATTGTTTGTCTGGGATGTTGTAGATCTGGCTGCCACCTCATCTCTGGTGGGGCAACAGAGGGGGCAGGACTCAGGTGCCTGAGCAGGGGGGTCCAGTGCCCTTGGGACACCTCAGGATATCCAAGCCATCCATATGGGGGTTTGTGTCATCTCTACCAGCTATATATGGCTGGCTTGGATACTGCAGGGTGTTTCACATGGGACAGGGTGCCTCTGTTTAGACAACCGAATCATAGCCCCGAGAGATCCAGCTTGTCTCTACAGCTGGGAGTCTCTGTACCCTCACCTGTATAGAAGGTCCTGTTTGAAAACACGCAACCAACTCCCAACCTGTCGTCTTCCCAAATGCAAAACTGCTGAGCCTGAAATGTTTTTTAAAAAGGGGGCTGGGTTATTTTTCCAAATATTGTTGTAGTTGCTCAAATCTCCTGAAATTATCTGCAGCAAAATAGAGCAAACGTTGCACCCTGCGGAGTCTCTCAGCTGAGAGAGGAGTCATGGTCAGAACGAGCACGCTCCACATGGAGTGATGTCCCTTCCCTTTCCCAGGACCTCGAGTTGATATGATATGATCTGAAAGGCAGATACTTTCTGTGCTCAGCTCTTGCTGGCAGCTTGGCCCTGCAAAAATCTTCGTGCTTTAATTTACCAGTGCCACCATAGCAGTCCTCACCATGGCTGACCAAGCACTGAAAACGTAGAAAATTGCGGTCAGCCATAGCACAGGACAGAACACGACCCGTTTTTCTTGGTAATGGGCTGACATCATGCTATGTGCGACTTGTCACTTGATGTGCAGACTGTAAAGTTGTGATTAGACAACCTCCCCTCACCTTCATGTTCTCACCTAAGAAAGAAACTTGACAAAAAAATGGAAAATGTGATTGCAAAGCTATATAAATTAGCAGAGGGATCCCAGGACCTGTTAGTTCCTGAATTTATTTAGAATGATTTTTTTTTCAACTAATTTCAGTTTGATGGGTCCCTTTGAGAACTAAGCAGGTCATGTAGCTAAACTAAGCAAGAGCTCGTCTTCTTTATGAACTGCTTCTGAGTGTTGTTTGTACTCAAAGGGAACAGCGTCATGCATTAATTGAGTCTCACTGGTTTAATTTCCGATTGACAAGTAAATAGTTCTGGTTCTTAAAAAATTACACAACAGAAAAAACTCTCAGTAATACTCTGGTGACAGTCTTCCCAGGTACGTATTTTTTTTCCTTTCCAGATCAGCATAAACTGCAAATGCACTTGATATTGCATCATTCTGTTTCAATGGATGTTATTATAGTTCATTGTATTAATCTGATTATACTGAATTTTGGCTCTTATTTACAGTTAAATTAACTTTACTTACTTAATACAGCTGCACGTTTAACACTTAATAAAGTTTCTAACCATTTCAGTGGATCTGATTCTGTCTCAAAGCAAAATTAATTAAATCTGCCAAACTGCTGGGTGAGGAATCCAGAAGAAAAGCGGTATGGACACAGTTTAAGGGTCAGCCTTTCCCAGCTGTTTACAGATGCAGAAGAGAATTTAGGCCTGTTGATCTCTCCACAGGGACCAAGAAAGTTGCAGTGCTTACTTTCCTGATTATAGAGATTACAAAGAAATCAGCCTCTCCTTTTGCCAGTTCTGAGATTGTTCTAGGGTGAAGGAATCCTCGTGGGGGAAGACAGGAGGTAAAAGGGGATTGTGGCTGAGATCTTCTATGTATAGATGTCAACCCATCACCCTAGCTGGGTAGCACAAACCAGCCCAGGCCACTTTTGCCTCAGTTGCATACTTGCTTCTTGTTAGGAGACTCACAGCACAGGGGAAATGCATGAGATGGCAATCACCTGATCACAGAATTTTGTCAGAAGCCTGGTAGGTACTTCAGGAACAAAGGTATGTGCAAAGGAACGGGCCTCTGTTGGGGTGTTCAGCTCTGGAAGTCTGTGGGCTTAGAGAGAAAGTGTCCTGCTACCTCCACCCCCCATCTCCTGCGCACCACAGCTGGGAGAAGACCAATGGGTGGTGGTGGACATATCTGCACCTGGAACACCTGGGGCGCTGCACAAATAAACCACTTGCTAGCAAGCATGAGGTCCCATCTGTGCATGCACCCAACTGGCTGTTACTTTATTTCAATATGACATTGCATCTAGGAAGAAGACTGCTTAGTGAATCATGAATTTATTTATATCCCTGGGATAGGAATCTCACTGACTCCTATCAATAGAGTCCCAACTATTTGAATAAAGTGGAAAGTGGCAATGATCACAGTATACAGATTGCTGCTTCTTGACAATTGCCTGTCCCGCTTGAGACAGCTGATGAAGAGAGAAGGCTTTGGAGGGATCTAGCACTCACCTTCCACACCTACAGGGAGGTGACTGAGATGAGGGAGATGGACTCTTCACAGGGGTACATGGCAGGATGGAGAGAGACAACAGGCATACATTGAAACAAGAGAGGTTCGGCCTGGACATAAGAAAGAACTTGTTCCCCATGAGGACAAGCCCAAAGCGGAGCAGGTTGCCCAGAGAGGTTGCGCAAGCTCCGTCATTGGAGGTTTCCAAGTCCTGTCTTTCTCAAGCCATGAGCAACATGGGTTGATCTCAGAGCTGATCCTTCTCTGAGGCCCCCAAGGTCCCTTCCAACCAGAGTTATCCTGTGATCCTATGATTACTTTAACACTCACTGTTGGCAATGCAWCTCCCACAGGTGGGATCAGCCTGACTGGAGCTCTGCCCCCCAACCCCACTCTCTGCTGCTATCTCCCCCCCAGAGAAAACAAGTTATCCTCTGGCCAAGGGTACCTGGTGTTGTGTCACCTGTTGCAAGGTTGCTTGTAGGTTCTAGGTGAGCAGTAACTCACCTAGAACAAGATATGGGACAAGATGTGAAAGGGGGAAAACGTACAGCAGGCTAAATTTGAGCCTTGTAACTTCACCACTGTAATTTCCCCCCTTGGTAAAACACACAAATGTGCTTCTCCTTCTGCGTTACGTGCCACATTGTGGGGCACGTTCTGCAGGTCATCTGTGGAGGTAATTCCCTCATGTCAGTGCAGTTGCACTACCGAGTATATAGTGGAACTGCTTTTGCAAAAATAACAGAACTGATTATTGGCAAAAATGCCTTTGATTAGGGATATTACTCATTTACTTCACAGTAGCAATGACAGAGTCTTGATGCCATTCAGGAATACATAACATTAATCTCAAATTGACTATGTTTTCACACCTTGTTTTCCTTGACCAGCAGACGACCAAAAGATAAGATTCCGTTCCTAAGAAACTGTACATTTATAAAGTATTTTGCTTCACACAGAACAAATATTTTAATTTACTAATCTGTATGAATTGTGTTCTTGTAAATTACTCAAAACTGTCCAGTATCTAGGCTGAGCATCGTAGCTTAGCTGTGATGGCTACCAAGCACCACGAATTTTTACATTTCCAAATCTATTACTGTGATGAAGCAGGCACAGAACACAATTAATATGTGCCTACTTTATTAAAGAAGAAGGCAGTTTCACTCATCTAAACATGTCCTAAATGTATAGGTCTTAGAAAGATGGCCTTTCTCCCCTCTTCTTCATAAAATAGAAAAAAAATAAAGTCCAGGAGAGAATCTTCTACTGCATCTCAAAGTCCCTTTTATGGTGTCTGTCCAGCCAGCATGGATCAGAAATGGTGCTGCATTTTCTCTGTGCCCATGCAGTGATAGCACATTTACCCAGAGACTGAGTCCTTGGTCAGAAAAATAGTCCATCTAGTTCAGAATCTATACTGCCTCCTAAATGAGAAGGGGTCCTCTAAATAATCGTCTGTATACCTGTGACTAAAACCTATATTGCTGTACAGAGGGATTTAGATCACAACTACGTAAGAAGCCTTAATCCTGGCATCTCCTATCTTTGGAACTGGAATGTTTTTTCAGTCTTTTTTTTAGATCCTGTATTAATATTAATATGCCAATGAATTGTATAACATGATGAGTGGTATTTGCAGCATCCCTTTGTGATCTAGAAAAGAGGTGGGGGAGCAACATTTGAAGGTGACGCAAAGTTATTTTCGTCATTTTTGAGAAAATAATTCCCAAAAGTTTTGTCCAGCCTGAGCATGTGGGCAGTGGGATGATAAAGCTATGTTGGTGCTCATTAATGCAAAATCATGTCCAGCAGATGGACTAACCTGAAGCACTCTGCACAGTGCTTGGTCCTTAATCACAGACAACAAAGTCAGGGAAAGACTGGGACATTCACCTGGAAGCTCAGTGTAAACCAGTAGTCAAATCACAAACAAAATGTTGGGGTACCTAAGAAATGGAGTGGAAAATATACTCAATATTATGACATTACAGTGCCATTAAGGTTTAGTGATTCACCTGGAATACTGCATTTGGTTCTGGTCAGCCTAATGCTCTACAGAGACCTACTCTGAAGACCTGATTTAGCTTAAGGAGCTTACTCTTCCTGAGATCCCTCTGCAGACAAGAGCGAGCTTTGGCCTCTCTCCTCAGAGGCATTTCAAGCATCTCGTGGTAGGTTACTGTTCTCCACCATCCTTCAGAATAACCTGGTTTTCTCCATTAAAACAGAGGCTAATGTTAGCCCTTTCTTTATCAAGACACACAGAAATGTAAGACACGGTTAATGAAAATTGCTAGGGAATTTGGGAAAAAACAAATTAAGACTGAGGAAGCTGATTTACATAGGGAGCAATCAGAAGTATACAAGCTGAGGTAGTAAGGTAGACCTGGCACTTCTCCTGACTTTTTCATAATAAGACAGCAAAACCCATCAGTGACATTGAGCGGCAGGGGATGAGAGAGGAAGGCTGTTCCACTCAATGAGCGGATGAAGCTTCCTTGCCTCGACAGCCTTGCAGGATTAAAAAAATGTCGTCCACTCCACAACTGATGAGACTACCAACAGTTATGCTAGCAAGGGTTAAAACGCGAGCAGTCTCAGGGCTTGGATAGCTGTGCTTCAGATTACGACTTAACTTCTTAATGTAGAAGCYGGATTCTCATATTTGCCCTTCTCCCACCAATGAGCAGTTTATTCACTGGTTACCCACTCACACAGCTACTGCATTTCTCCCTGAGGCGTCTGGCACAGCTACCCCCAGAGACAAAACATCCCACCCGCTGGATCGGTCCTTGTGATCTCCTCAGCCATTTCCGAGCGAGTATACAGTTGCTAGCTGTGCAGTAGGAAAAGAAACCACAGGGACAAGCCTGAGCGTGCACCTCAGGGCAAACAATGAGCCAGATTGCCGTGAGCGAGAGGCCACCCATTCCCTCACCTTTCCAGTGGGGTTCCTGCCAGGCCATTACTGCAGATACACATCATAATATCCTGGGTGAAAAACAGTGCTGAAAGAGACTGCACAAACTGATTTACAACATCCCACTGACCCTGGGGTGGATCAGCTGTACCTAAGCCATACGTAGCAGAAATCTGTCTAACCTGTTGTTACAAGCACTGGAAGATGAGGATGCTCTGCTCAGCAGGGGCGTGACGCTCTTCTTCGCCATCCTCACCACTAGAGCATTTTTCTGGTGTAACTGGATTACTTTTTGTCATGTCTTATCCACTATGGCCATTAAACATAGATAAAGAATCACAGCTCCAGAGAGATACTTTGAACCTTGGGCTTTCTTACACGCAGCATCTTTCCCCACATTTGGTGCTCTCCTTAAGGCATTGGCCCAAGCATCCGGGATGCAGAAGCACAGCGAGATGCTGTCAGCACTGGGAAGGTTGGCTCCCCCTTATCTGCAAGGCTTTTGGGGTCTTCTCCTTGGCCACACCTTTTCCTGCCGTTCAGCTCAGAAGCACAGGATGCTCAAAGCTACGCAGCAAACAGCCCCGCCAGCCCGCAAGCGCTCCCTGCGTCCTCCCCTCCTTGCTGTGCATCCTCTTTTTCAAAAGGGCCACAACTGCTCTCAGCTGCAAGAGCACTGCGAGAGCACACCCACCACTCACGTCTCTCTCTCCCAGCTCCCTTCAGCTCTCTGGTGCTCCCTGCATTTTACAGCTACTGCAGACCGCACAGTCTTCAGCGTAGGCAGCTGCACAAGCGCTGGTAGTGGGAACCAGAGGGGATCTCACATTTTGCCTCTGTTTGAAAGCCCCCTCCAAGCGTATTTGTGGTAGGCCTGTCCCGTCCCCCCGTGGCCCCCAGCACACACGTACACACAGGMACACACAGGTACACACACACACATGCAACCTTGGCTGTGGCCCATATTGTGTCTCTTGTACCTACAATGCCTGTTTCCTTGTCATAAAAGGAAATATGGCGGATTTGGAAAAAGGCAAAACATATCAAGCTGCATCTCATGTTTAAATTTCATGGAATTATAAATCACCTGATAGGTTGTTTCAGTCTTTTCTCAGGAATTACAGGGATGGTGATTATTTCTAATTCCCTGGCTCCACAATTCCCTGCCCCTGCTTTTAACAGAAGCACTATGTTTGTCCTCTTCTAGTCTTCTTTAAAAAAGGCACTAAGCTTTCTGAGCTTCTCAGCATCATCTGCCAATTTTCCTACCCACGGAGTAATTCTTCCCTTAGTTTCCCTTTCTGTTACTATCAAAAATGCCCTTAAAATGCCTTATTGATATAAGCAAAGAATAGGAGAAGTATTTTATTTTGTGCTTTAGACTTCCTGATTTTGTCTCTGTATGCTCATGCTGAGGGTTTTTTTAACATTCATTTTTAGATATTTGACCTAGTTTCTATGTTCTGTACGCTCCCTTCTTGCACTTGAGATCATTGAAGAGCTTGTGATTTCACAGATATCTCTTACTGCATTTTCTATCCTTTCTACACACTGGGATATTTTGTGATTCCGCTCCTACTGTCTTTTGTTTATTTATTTTTTTATTTAATGAACCATCAACTCTTTCTGGAGCTCTTCTCTTCCACAGATTTGATTCCCAGAGGAATTTACCTGCTAATATCCTCTGAGTTCATTAAAGTCTGCTGCCTTCAAGTCCTTTGCCTTCAGGTTTATGTTTTCCTTCCTTCATTCCCTGAGGCTTACAAATCCTGTAACTCTCTCGCCAACATTGTCCTCCACCTTCACTGTTCCTCTCCCGTGGTAGGAACTGACTCCAGGATCGCCACCTGGGAAGCTGCTTTCTGTACTGCTGCATGACAAAATGCCGGTGACACACTCGCCGAGGAGGCTGTGCCCTAGTTTATCACGTTCTTCATAACTATCGGAGTAGTTAAAGACATACCCAAACCAATCAGTCCGTTTTTTTTTTTTTAAATTATTCTACTAGCTGCTCAAGAAAGAGCCTCATCTACCTGAATTTCTTAGTTAGGGGAAAGAAGACGAGTGTAATGGACGTGATTTTTTACTGTATTATTTCCTGCTACTATTTAGCGATCAGGTCTATCGCGCTCTACACTCTTTGTCTGAGAAGAAATGTATGTATCTGCTTTTCCCTCACCAGTTCATATTTCTCCAGTTCACTGCTTTCCATTTCTTCCTCGTGTACGCAGTCTCACGTAGACTCTGCAGAGCATCCTGGTGGCAGGGGAGGGCAGAGCTCTGGCAGCCGCTGAACCTTCCCTGCTTGTGAGACGTGAGAGTTGCATAGAGAAGCGCCTCTTCACAGGCAAGACCTCTAAGGGAGATTACTTCACCCTTCCAAAAAGTCACATAAACTAGGCAGTAAGATTTTGCCCAAACCAGCAGCCATGATTTGACTATGAGGACCACTTTATTCCCCATTTCTTTAATAGACAGCTTTTCTTCTTGAATCTAGACAGTTTAAAATTTGGTGCTGAGACCACACTGGATCACTCAGTTTAGTCTGATTTGATCTTGTCATCTTCATTATGAACTGACCCTACAATCCAAAACAGAAACATCACAGCTGCATTAAATACCAATAAAATTATGTGCAAATACAAAGATTAACTCATTCTAACTTGACTTTTCGCTGCATGATCCTGTCCTCCCCATCCACATAAAAATTATTCAGCCGCAAAAGGCCCTTGAGCATAACGTGACATTTACAGCATCTCTGAGTATTTCTTGTTTATTTCTCATAGATTTCCTTTGATAATAACTTAGTCACCCAGCAACACTCTACAGTATAGACATACATTACATGATTATCTCATATTTTATACAACACATGTTAAAGTAATTAATTTTCCCAGGCAAATGTCATACCATTTAGTTCATCATTAGGAGCCAAATATTTGTGCAACCATTTGTTACAAATATATGCATAACCACAGAACCCTTCAGCTCTGTGGTATTTATTAAGTGTAATTTAAAAGGACACTGTCGAGGTTGTTACAGTCTCAACTTTCACATCAGTTTTTGTTCCACTTGAAATTCCCTTAAGGATTCAACCTCAACTCATTTATTTATTTGTTAACAATCCTTGCTACAGCATTTAGCACACAAAAATAAATATGGTCTCACCGTGGTGTGGAACGTGCTAGTGACCAGCTAATGTCGCGCCCTAGCATGACAGAAGGGTTTCACCTCTCATTTAAACCTTCTTTATCCTTTTCATCGACAGGATCTGGAGTTTGCCCCATCTTTAAGGTAGAACCATAGCAAATAAGAATAGGCACCTCCTTCATAAAAAGAACTGAGTTTAATCACAAGTTCAAACTGAACTTCAAGTTAAGACGTTTCTTTCTGTGCTAACACAGGTTACCTCCAAACAAGCAGACAAAACCCCATCAGGACAGCGGCTCTAATTTCAACAGACGGAAGAGAAGTCAGCCATGCAGCATCAGGACCGGTTGCCTTGAAAAAAACGTTTTAAGGGCATGAAACCACCTCTGATAGATAGCGAAGTCTGCTTCTCCCATCTCCTGAATTAGGTCTTACCCACACTCCTCACACACTGACACAAAAGCCTAAAGTACATTTAGAGAGAGGAAGAGCAGCAGTGGAGCTGTGCAGTAAGAAATTGTGCTCAGAGACTCGACAGGCTGAACCAGACGGCTCCATTCAAGCTAACAGCCCAATAAATCCTATTCCCCACAGACCACTTATTCTTCAGCACGTTCAATCAACAGGTTTGGAAAGGGGGACCCGACACTTTTCTCACTTATTTTGGCCTTCGATGAGAAAAGCAGCAGTGAAGAAAAGAAGCAGAACCAAAAGCGGTACAAGTGGGAATGAGAAGGGGTAGGAGGAAGCGCAAACCCAAGAAAGCAGAAAGACAGGAGAAAGAAATAATGAGAAGACACAGCAGAGCGACAGCAGAGATGAGAGTGACTGGAACAGTGCAGCACCTTGGTGAGACTTCTTTTAGGTTATTGTGAGTAGTTACCTTTATTCAAGGAAGACGCACTCACACTGGAACAGGCAGAGAGGAAAGCAGACCTGGGTGTTCAGAAGAAAGATGAGCTATCACACACACCGAGTGCCAAAAGGTCTGGTTCGCTAAACTTGGCGAAAAGCTGAAAGGAGATGTGATGCTATCTGCCATTACGTAAGGAGCAGGCATCRAACGGCAAAAAAGAGACCCATTATTTAAAGGACAATGTCAAAACAAYGATGAAAAGCGTATGTTTCTCATGAATGCCTTTAGTCTGGAAGTTAGAATAAAGTCCTAATCAGCAAAGGGATTAGGTCTGGGGTAAACCTCAATTCCAAACTCATTCATAATTGAGTGATTTCAGTCAGTTTTGAGAGGCTGGTATTGACCAAGACTTGTGATCCATACAGATGTCCTCACTATCATTAAGACAGAGCTTGATTAGTTTAAGAAGCAATTTCTGTTGCGGTGCCTGCAATTGCCAATGTGTAGGTCTCTGTGACGGAGGGGATTACTGTCACTCCTGTTCTGTTATTATTCTGGCAGACTTCACCAGTTTTGAGACTACTGCTYGGAAACCCAAAATGTACTTGCTGCTTTGATATCTTACACTGCCTCTATTTTTTCTATGATGGACAACGCGCTATCATATTTGAAGCAGAATGGATGAGTTCTCAAAGCAGCTTTGATCTGTCCTAGATCCTCAAAGCAGCCTGCAAGGATAGCTTGAAAGCTTTTTATTTAAAATAAGTGGCATTTCCTCCCCTCTCATTTTAATTGAAATAGATGCTGAATGCAGGGCAAATTGTATTGTAAGCTTGATTGCAGAAAGCAAGTATACTTCTAAACCAGCCTTGATCAATAGCAGTTTCTGGTAATTGTAATCTATCTATCTATTTATTGCCATGGGAATTTTAAAAATTGTTGAGGTTTTTTTGTTGTTTTATCCATCAGCTGAAAAGATTAAGCTGGAAAATGGAGGATGGGAGGAGAGGGAGGAATTGATCAGTCATGCAGTCTCAACCAATGGCGTATCCTCAAGGCAAATTGCAAGACTTGGAGAAATGCCGACAGAATTTTCCTAGGGAGAAGGAAACAGACTGGTAAGTCTGGCTGAACAGAGCCAGGGCTGGGGTTTTTGAGTGTCTTGTGGTGCCTCGTTGGCTGGATGGGAGAGCTTTGACGATGGGCACGGAGATTCAGGCTACAGGCAAGTTACACCACTGGTGGAAAGGAGGAAAGATGTGTATTGATGCTTCTGCTGAGCCAAACCCTTCATTTTTGTCAGCAAGGCAGTGTGAGAGCAAAAAGAGGAAAGTCAGGAAATGTTCGTGACGTGGATGGGTTCAGTCCCATTGACATCCCAAACAGGTCAGGAGTAAAGGTAGGAAAACCAAATACAGTCAGGAGGACAATAGCTGCCTCCCTTCTTTATTGTGGCCAGGAGTGCGACCCACCGTTCTGCAGTGTCTGACACTGTCATCAGGTGTCTGGAGGCTGCAGTTGAGGCGATAGCGGCATCTCCCTGACTTTCATGGGGCTGTCTGGGGTTGGCTGCCCTTTTAGGCTGCTCCTGTTAGGGAGTCACCGTGCCCCCCTGCCACGGGGGCTTCGCGTTCCCAGGTGATTTGTCTTCACTCTGAAACAGATGTTATCTGGAGGGAGGAACGCATGCTTCACTCTTTGCGCAGGTGACGACATAACTTGGAGGCCTCGACTGCATTTTGACGAATGGTTATGTTGCTGCCGAGTGCTGTATTCGTACTTTCCTCCTGTCGGTTTGTTAGGTGCGTTACTTATCACGGGTTTTTCCTACCCTTCACAGCAACTACTGCGCGCTGCATTAAACGCATGTCTATGGTTTAATTGCAAAAAATCTGCATTCCGCTTCTGAATTAAATTAGAGGCTTTTCTGTCAGGTTCATTTTACTAGCGTGGCTGCATCTCAAATCAGCCCACGTAAGGAGGGTGAAGAGGAACCGAACAGCTACTCTGTACTGCAGATCTCACTGAATATATGCAGCGGGGGCAACTCAAAGGTATCTACCAGGCTCTGAATATTTCTTTTTTGTGTACTTTCAGAAGTGCGGGGGACTTAGGAAAGCGGCCCCTCATATTCTCCCCGACTTCAATGACAGGGAAGTCAGGCTGATTGCAAACATCCCTGAAAAGCTCACACCTTATGTAAAAGAGCTGGGTATCAGATGAGTAGGAACTTCAAAATGCCTTAAACAGGCATGGCAAAGTGAAACACGCCCACCGAGCTTGTTCTGTGAGACAGCAAACTTCTTCCATCAAGTTTCCAGAGGCTGATGAATTTGTGAGATGGTGTGATGGGGTGGGGACAGAAGGGGAGGAAACCCAGCCTACTGCACGGCCTCTAGCACACAGGCTGCACTAGGGAGGTAGCACCCACGGGGGTACTACAGCTCCCACCCTTCTCCCTGCCCAATGCCTCGCTTCCCCAAAGGGCATGGCAGATCTGAGCGAGGTGACTCATGTGCAAACATGCTGAATTGGAGCAATTAGCCGTGGAAAGGTCATTCCGGCTAAGGAAACCTTCCAGTGAGACCAAGCTGGATGTAACTGCTTTTCTGTTCTCCTATCCCCCGCAGCATCGCCAGGAGAAAAAGGTTACGGGCCATGAGCTGTGGAAATTCATGCTTAATACCTTGCCTTCTTGGGGCAGTGGGCAGCTGCAGCAATAATGTGCCAAGCGCCCATGTGATACATGGCCAGCACAGGCCCGTGGCCGCAAAAATGCCCCATTTCCCCTGTGTGGGTTGTCTGGAGCACTCCACAGCTGCAGCCAAAAATTACGGTCTGAGCGTTGTTTTCTGGCCACTTTCAAATGCTACATGTTCATTGACCGGTGAAAACAAAATGAATGAGGTAATAAAAGACACGGGAAAACATAAGGAATTGATATTTGTAAGGATCTTTCATTGATGGTATCAGTTGCCCCACGCTGCACTGCAATGAACAGCTCCTTCAGGATGTGCCCTTTTCCCCCCTAAGCTACCTAGCTATAGGTAGGGCTGTAGCTCTCTCTGCCTGTGGACGTGCGTTTAATTCCTTTATTCATATCCTCTATGTGATTTCTCCGAGGACTGTTACAGCATTCGATATTTTTCTAAGACAGGCCTAAGGAAGAGGGTATTAATAGGTAATAATTTTCCATTCTTAATTTCTGGTGCCTAATTAAGTGTATGTCAGAGTTCAACTTACGTTCAGGTTTTAGTGTGCTTGCCTGATGATCCACATAGGGCCATAATTCACTTCAAACTAGGCAGCCTGGGAACAATCTAATTTTGGACAGCCCAGCCTTAACATGGCCTGTAAAACCAGTCCCAGAAAGAGGATGAAGTAACACRTATGACGGAAGCAGAGACATGTCTTCACAGTGAAGTGACACTAAATTATGCTGATTTTAGTCAAACTTTCCTGGTCTCCTCTTCTTTCCAAACTTTCCTATTCTAAACTGACACAACTCAGAAGTRGAAGACCTGGTCTTCCACTCAGAGAAATGGACTAACAAGAGCCTGGAGCCAAYGGCATTTGGTCAGAGTAAAAACCATTTTTTTTTAAAATAAAGCCTTTTCTGGAAAGTTTTGGGTTGCTCAGAAGTTTACAATTTGAATAGCCTTACTGATTTCAAGTTTGCTGGTAAAACTCAATCCCAATACAAAGAGACTAGAATCTCTGCCTTTTTATCACAAAAACGGTATTTTCCATGTTTTCCCCAGCTTTAGCTTCCCTCCTGCTTTCTTCCTCCTTTGAACTGTACAACTAATGCAGTCTTACGTACATTCACCACTATTATCCACAGAGTACTGTCAGAATATACAGTTAATTTACTACTGCCAACTGCTTGCCTTTGTTGTCATTAACAATCTTGATTTAATGAAAAGCTTTTATCAAAAATGGTTTTCCTGTAGTACTTTTATTTTTCCCAGAAAAGGCATTAAAATTAATTTGGTTTCACTTGGTCTGTATTCTTGAGTGAATATAGCAAGGAACAAAAAAGATAGACATGTGAGAGAAACCCCAAAGAGACGGTAACGTAGAAAGAAACAATTCTGCTCTAAAGTAGAATATACTCTTTTTTTTTTTTTTTCACTTTTGGAAGCAAAAAAATGATTGAAGACTGGTAGAAAACATCACATTGCAACTGTGCTTTTGGTGTACGAGGAGGATGCTCCCCTTCTCCACAGCTCCCTCCAGCTTCTTTACTGGGTGAGGCAGAAGGTAATCCCATGCAGAAAGATTTGACCTGAAGGTTAGGGACAATTCACGGGATTTTCTGGAAATGCATTGGACTCTCTACTGATGCCGTGCACTTCACTAACCTTCCTAAAGAAGTGCTGCTGTTTCCCTTGCATGTTTTTCACATACAGCCTCTGCCCGTACTGCCTGAAACCTTGGAGCAACAGTTTATTATTGGTATCAGAAGAGTATTAAGACATTTCAACCACCCCGCTATGTAATGAGCCACAAAAACTAAACAGGAGATACCGATTCTGGAGGGTAAATGAAGTGAGACACTAACTCTTCACTATTGTTTTGACGATGGTTACTAYCCCAAATGAGAAGTTGTGCCACTAGTTGCAAGGGGCCTAATGGGGATTCTGCCCAAAGCCGCAGCTAGGCTGGTTCACTCATCTCAGAGAGACACACTGGCACATACACATCATAAAATGCATTGGATCCACTTTCTGAAGATCCTTGCTCTCTAACAACAGCTGCCAAAACTGAAAGGTATGTTTTAGGAGTATGCCAGCTGTCTCCCATGCAATGTTTGTCAGGTACATAAAGACATATTGAAAGGATATCAGGGGATCACATGAACGTGCGAAGAACAACGGGCGATGCTGAAGAGCTTCACTGCTGAAGTACGGCAGTGTTGCGTGCCCTGCAATGACCCTTTCAGAATTTGCACAGCTTGCTTTCCTTCCTTCCTTCTCCTTTCCTTCCCTTCCCCTTTTCAAACTTTTGGCAAAAAATAAAAAATGAAAGAATTTTCACTGAAATTACAGTTTTTGAAATCAGAACATTTTGGCCAAATACCAATTCAGATAGATAGCGAATGCTGCACAAGCGCTCCATGGGAGCTGTATGGGGGGCGCCTTCTAGACTCTTTCAGACTGAACACATCACCCATGCTGTTCCACGAGCCTCTGTTTCAGGGAGGAGAGATGATATGTTATGGGAATTTCATGGTCTGATGCATCACAGAGTATGAAATATGGCAGGGGAGATCCATTCCATCTATGAGAATAAGGACATTAAGCAACTGAAGTACAGCTCCTCTGAGACAGCGTGATGGCATATCAGAATTGAAATATTTGGGTTTCAGCTAACTATTTTATCCATAAACTCATTTTTCTGTAAAAAGCAGTTCTAATTAAAAAAATATAGTCATGAACAGCTTCATGTAAAATGGAGGAACATAAAGTAGCATGGTTGCTGTTCTCTGGAATAGGCTTTGGAAGCGATCTGGAATGCATCCTCCCTTATTAACAAGGAAAATGTTACTTCCATTAAGGAAAGAAACAACCCTTCCCCCCCAAGCCATCCGTGAGAAACTCTCAGTGTGTTTTCTGTTTGAAATTTAAATTTGAGCGTAATACCACCCACTGTATGAAATGAATGTGATTAAAATGATGGTTCCTTTTATTTCCAATTAAAATACATTTTAAATGTTTACCTTTCCGCAGTAAATGCAAATGCAGATGCTTAATACAGCACTGGGAAACCAGAAAGTGGAAACCCACTGACCTAGTTTCACCATCCCAGTGGACTAAAATGCAAAAAAAAACAAACAAAAAGATGTACAAGCATCCCACCCCCCACTCCCCCAAGCCCGCCAGGGCCCCGAAGTAAMGTGTGCCGTGTAGAAGTCACAAAATGAGAAACATAAAAAATTAATCCGTGCAGAAAATGGCAAATGTGGTGGGGTTTGCCCTGTCCACGACCCCAGTTCCAGAGTTATTTTGGGGGGGAACCATGTTCAGAGAGAGGTTACTGCACCCCAGCAGGCGGGAGGCAGGGAGAGAGGAAGGGGACTACACAGAGCTTTGGGCCCGAGGTAAACTTTGAGAGATTTGTGAAGAAGACGGCAACGAATTCTGAAAAAAATAAATGGATTCGTATTTAGTTCTACTTCGGTCCCAAAGGCCGCAAACGCTGACTCGCCCCCCCCGTCTGGGCCCGCACCGCCACACTTCCCGCACTCCCGCGGGGCCGGGGCTCCTGAGGACGAAGGCCTCGGCCTGCCTCCCTCCGGTACCGCCTGGGCGTGCTGTAACACCAGGGGAACCGGCGGCGGGGCCGTTCGGAGCGGGCCCGGTTGCGCCCGTGGCGCCCGGGAGGCCCGGGCCCAGCGGCCGCGCACCCCACCGGCCCTCGCCTATCGCCGCAGGGCGGGGCCGCGGCCGGGAGGGCCCCTCGCGGCTCCGCTCGGCCCCGCCCCCTTTGCCCCGCCCCGTGACGTCACCGGCCAGTCTCCAGGCAACGGCGCCCCTAGCCGCGCGGGGCTCCCGGTGGGCCGGGGCGGCCATGGCGCTGCCGCTCCTGCCCGGGGCCTCCCGCGACCGGAACGTGAGTGACAGCGGAGGGGACGCCTCTTCCCACCCTCCTGCCCCGGCGCCGGGGCTGCTGTGGGGGCGGCGCCGGCGTCGGTTGGCGCCGGCAGCCCCCCTCAGGCCAGGCCAGGCCGGGGGCGTCGCGGCCGCCACACGGCGGGCGCCGGCAGCGCTCCAACGGCCTGAGGGGGGACGAGGGCGGAACAAGATGCGCTTTGGCTGTCGGTGGGGCCGGCAGGAGGGGGTGAGGCGCAGGTGCTCCCTGCGGAGTCGGCCCCGGGGGTGGCGAGCAAGCGCCGGTGCCACGGCGAAGCCTGTCCCCCCTCACCTTACCCGGCAGGTGGAAGGCGAGATGCTGTTGGGTGTACAGACCTCCTCCGGTTTTAGCTTGGGAGTGGGAATACTTTGCAGCTAGGCCGGGACTGAGGGATCTGGCAGCTGCTGTGGGGCAGTTTGAGCTCTTGTTGCGTCTCTGACAAAGCAAAATGGGGGGAGGCAGATACCCTCTAAATAAACCAAAAAGTCTTTGCAGAGTGGAGGGGGAAATGCTAGGGATGCTAACGTGGTTTTTCAGAGTTGCCAGTACTATTAAATACCGATGGCAGTCTGCATATGTAAGGTGGTATTTTTATCACGAGCTACAATAGCAAACAAAGGAGAAGGCTGCCATCACTGCTTCAAACTTGTTCATCAAGGATAGATAGAAATTTGCTGAATACAATCTGTACTGTGAAATGGTGCAGGAGGTAACGAAGGATTTTGGCATGGCACTGTAGTTGGTGGCTTCAGGAGGCAGATGAAACAGTGTAGACTTTCTTAATAATGTTAAAATATCTGCAAGGGAATCTGTCATTTTCACACTATGAACATGTTGTGGCCCTTAGAGCCCTCGTTTCTGCAGCCTGACTGCTGGGGTGCTTTGGTAGCTTCTGAGTCTGGTCCACCCTATCAGGGAGAGTGTACACCCTATGAGGGAGAGTGTAGAAGGTGATAATGTATTTCAGGGACAATTTGCAAATGATTTGTCAAGACACATGTATTAATGCCAATGATACTATGAACATCAGTACCCCGTCAGTATGAGACTTGTCCACGCTGGTAGCATATCTGGGAGCCCACTTTATGAGCTATGAATCAGTTTGCATTAAGTGTGGTCCCGTGTAAAACCTCTGGCAGCTCTCTAAAAAACCGAGACAAGTAGAGGCAATCGTAGCTGCCTAGGTGCTGGTACAGGGAACATGAAATTGTGTAGAAATATGTGGACTCTGCTGCCTCACTTGGTGTGTCACCATTGCACAGGTGTGTGCACACACAGGGCCTTTTGCAGCAAGAGCCCAGCTTGCAAGCAGTGAGGATCTTTCAGGCAACTTCTTCCCCACAAACAGCAGGCTGGGTGCCATTGTTTTAGAAGGAAAACAAAAAAAAAAAGGGCCTGGTGGTGAATACTCAGTCTCTCTTGCTGAATTCAAATTTGTATTGTAAAGAGTTGGTTGTGTATATAATGCTTCAGGTAGCTGCTGAGTGGGCATATCAGCAACGTTGAAATAGGTGTGTACCATTGGTATCTGCTGGGTGGAAGCAGAATAGCTCAGCTCAGTGTTATCGGAGACTTTATTGTTCTCCAAATTTCAATTTGACTTAATTGATAGGGATTATTGTTTTTGGAGTATGATGGAGTGAGTTGTCTCCAGAACACACCATGCTGAGGTACATATAGTGTGCATATGTGTCATGAGAACTAAAGGTGTGAAAACCAAGTCACAATTGCCACAAGACAGCATTGTAAAACCATGGTTATACCATTGTCAGGGCTCCAAATAGCTTTTTTTGACAGTCCTTGAGATAGTGGAGTTAATACTGATAACTCACCTTTCGTGAAAAGCATTTCTGATCTCTGCTTAGTTGTTGGCTATTAGGTTTAATTTTATTTTCATATAGTTTCACAAATGAGAGGCCAAGAAGAGCATATTTAAAGGAAAAAAAGTGTCACTGCTGTAGTAAATTGAAAAGCAAAAAAGTATTTTCACCTGTTAGTACTCTGAGCATTGCCATCAACGCCTCTTACCGCACAGAAACAACAGTAGCAAAGCATGCCCTGAAGAAGGACAAGCAGGGGACAGGGGATTGCCGTTCCTGTCAGCCCTTGGTTTATAATTATGGKTATTAATTCCAGTCTTATCACTGTTCAAGCTACTGCTGCAATCCTCTTTTCTCTTCCCCTAATGCTTCCACCTGCCTCATATATAGGCCCACGAAAAGCAGTAGAAGAGGAGTACATATGCGTTTTGTCTACCTTGGATGTGTTCAATAAGGCGGCTGGGCTGTCTCCAGAAAATCAGAGCTTTAAGGTAGTTAGGGACACGGAGCCTGACTTCAGGGCAGGAGGGACTGCATTGGCAACTGGGAAGGAAGAAATCCTTTCGCAGCACTTAGGTCTCTGGATCTAAGAGCCACTAGCCCTTGTATTACTCCTCTGTTATGATTATTATTAATTCTAGCTAGCTCTACCGGAAACACTTACTTCCTCTCCAGCCAGGAGCAGAAACGCTTCGTCTCTGGCCGGGAGCAAGGGCAGCAAGGCTGGGCAGGTCGCAGCCGCCGCTGGTGCGGCACTGCGAAAGGCAGCAGCCGCTGGCTGGCTTTTACTATTTTTCCTTCCCTTAACTATAACCGACAGGTGCCCGATTCAGCAGCTTCCCTGAGAGCAATGCTGCCGCTACGGTCCTGCATAGCTGGGACAAAATCTTGCTGCTCAGGCATCACAGCTAATGAGACTGGAGGGAAACTTAGGGAGGTGATAGGCATTTTTAAAACAGCCAGAGTGGTTCCTACGGTAACGTAAGGTAATGTTTCCTTTGCACTAAATGAAGAGAAGGGATGAAAGGGACAGGCATAGCACAAGCAGTGCCATGTTTGATGTTTGGTTTGATGGGGTGGAGAAGAATGACGGCTAGCAGAAGGCGCCGAGAGCATAAAATATTTACTGTCTACAAAGAGAGTAAAAGGAACCGCCCCTATTTTTTCAAATCCCTTTAAAATCAAAATTACCGTAGTTTGTGTACACACAAGTCCACCCATCAAATAAACCCCCTTCACCTCCTTTAAAACTCCTGTTCCTTGAACAGAAGTCCAAAGATAAGCTGCTCATCAGCAGTGCCTGTCATGTTCACATGTGGGCGATCAGGAGATCTAATGATAGAGCAGGCTAGTATTTTGAGCACAGATTAGCCCATCTCCTGCCCACTTGCGAGGTCTCTCTCTTCAGGGGGCTGGCTAATGGGCAGAAGTCAGACCTTTCCCCTTCGCCGAGGCTGGGGAGGCCAGAGTCTGTGCTGGGAGTGCTGCTGCCCCTCGGCAAGGCTGGTGCTCCTCTGTCCTGGCAGCCTTAGAGAAGTGCCCTTGTCTGCCACTCAGCAAGGCTGGATGTGGTACTCGCACATCATTTACCGTCCTGTTGCATTAAAGGGTTTATTCATTTCTTTATTTTCACAAACAGTAACTCATGGATTACCTGTTTGAAAATTTCACTACCTGTTGCATACCCTTGAAAAGGGGAATTCCTCATTTCTTTTCTTTTGTTCCTGCCACTGAAGCCAATGTTTGAGAACTGAGGGGAGACCCTAGGTACTGTAGCTTCTGTCTGCAGAGCCCAACTGATATTGAAATTGTGCAACAGTGAGATTTTCAGCTTTGTCTATACAAGTTATGTGCGTGTCACCTGTTTTTCAAGACAAAATCGTGGATCTTGATAACCATATTTAATCCTGCATGTGGTGGAAACGTAGCATATAGTTTACTCTGTTACTGCAGGAAAAAGTTTGTGCATTCAGAGTCTGGACTGTGTTAGGGATGACACTGACTGCAGTGCAACAGCATCATTACTTCCTTTGTTAGTGTTACTGGTCCACCTCCTGTTGTCCAAGGCAGCTGTTCCTTCTGATACCAGATTGATGTTCTTGCCTTTTATCAGCTGCTAATGGAGAGGACTGCATATTCGTATGGGTCAGATATTCCAGGTGCAAGCTGACCCGTGTATTTTCTTGCCTGAGGTTTGAAATCCCTCTCAGAGAGAGAATTCTGTGCAACAATTCTGCGTGGCATTTCTCAGAGAATCGGACAATGAGTTTATAGATCTCAGGGGGAAAATACATCCCTGAGAATATCAGTTTCTGTTGCAAACTTCAGTGGCGCAGCAGAAATTCCACATCTTCCTTGTTTATTGCAGGAGCTTGGAGTTGCCCTCAACTGTGCTACCATTGCTGTCTCTGTGTTTCCTGGCTTGAGTATTTTCTGCTTCTCTGTAATCATTGGTGCTAGAACGGGACATTAGTTTTTCTTCACAGAGCGCTTGCCAACCTCTTTATAAGTAAGCCTGTCTGCTGTGCCTTCCCTTCTTCTTTCCCTGTCATTCTTTCCTGAACCCCTTCCACTACCTCCTGCCCCTCAGCCCCACTCTCCCAGATCTCTGTCTGTTCACAACCCCGAAACCCAAATCTTCCTATAGCTGCCCGTCAGGGTTGCATTTTGGACCCTTTACTTTATATCCATCTGTTGTCTTCTCTCAGGCTGTACCAGCTCAGGCAGTAAGAGCAAGCTAATAGAACCATAGAATCATAGAATGGTTTGGGTTGGAAGGGACATTTAAAGGTCATCTAGTCCAACCCCCCTGCAATGAGCAGGGACATCTTGAACTAGATTGGGTTGCTCAGAGCCCCATCCAGCCTGACCTTGAATGCTTCCAGGGACGGGACATCTACCACCTCTCTGGGCAACCTGTCCCAGTGTTTCACCTCCCTGATTGTAAAAAATTTCTTCCTYATATCTAGTCTGAAACTACCCTCTTTTAGTTTAAAACCATTCCCCCTTGTCCTATCACAATAGGCCCTGCTAAAAAGTCTGTCCCCATCTTTCTTATAAGACCCCTTTAAGTATTGAAAGGTCACAATAAGGTCTCCCCAGAGCCTTCTCTTCTCCAGGCTGAACAACCCCAATGCTCTCAGCCTGTCCTCATAGGAGAGGTGTTCCATCCCTCTGATCATTTTTGTGGCCCTCCTCTGGACCTGCTCCAACAGGTCCATGTCTTTCCTGTACCGATCCAGGCTGTTAATGTTGATGCACCTTGTTCTGGGATGTGTTAGAGGGGCACCACAGTTGCTGGGAACAATGTCTTAAGGTAATCCTCCCTTTACAGTACCACTTAACCTCTGAACATACTGAAACCTCTGCAGCAAGCCAGGGATGATAAAAGATTTGAAAATTGGTAGCTGAAACATGGCTTTTCACTTATCAGTGAGTGCTAGCTTTGTGCGAGATGCTACTTATAAGTATTGCAGGAACTCCTGCTGTTTGTCTCATCTCTGGTGGTGACCTGCGCTCTCCACAAGGCAGGAGGTCACATGAATTTGACTGGCACAGTGTGCAGCATTTGCATTTGTTTCCATTGCTTAGCCAAAGCAACCAGTAGAATGTTTCAGCAGCCTAGAGTAGTTCAGAGACGCCACAGTTCATCCTGATACAGGATTTGAGCAGGACCTCCACAGTGCAGCTGCTGTTCTCAAGGTGGGAATTAAAATTGGATATGGGGAAGAGAACCGGACTGCTACCAGTGGCTTCTGCCATAACTCCCTGTGGGACTTGGTTAAAAACACGTAGCTCCTGAGACAGCGTGTGTCACAGGGCTCCCTCATYGCTCCAGCCGCTGTGGTGAGAGATTTCCAGTTGTGTTTGGTTCAGCTGAAACGTGGAGCTCCCTGATGAGTTTGCTGTGACTGTACCAGAGTGTTAAAGAGCAAGATGGAGAGAGCACAACGCAGTGGTCCCCAAGGACTGCAGTGGCTGAGTTTGCAAAGCCAATAGCTGCAGTCAGAGAATCCTGACCTTTGCATTAGTCACTATTGAATGTATCCTCAATATTTATTTCGGGCTCACCGCACAGAAAGTGGCCAGCTTTGTTCAGCAGATCTACAGCCTGCTCAGTTTAGCTGCATTAGCACAGCAGATACAGTAAAGCTCTTTCCCTGCACTCTCACAGATTTCTTTTAGAAGTCATTTAATATTAGTGTGGAGGTAACATGATGTTCTGTCACTATTTTAGGCTGGATGTGGTCTTAGTTCATTAGCTGAAGTTTCCCAAATATCATTTTTCTCTTTTGTGATCTTTAATTATAATTACTCTTTTTCTTAAACTTATTTTGGGTTTTTGTTGTTGTTGTTGTTTTTTAAGAAATAACTGTACAGACTTTTAGAAGAGATTATTTTGCATATGGATTTAGGTGCTTTTCATGGAGAAGGGGCTTATAAGTAATTCTATGATTAGGAATCTAAAATACTCTTTCTGTTGAACCCTAAAAAGTTACAAGAATGCCACAAAAGATTCTTAACAGAATTGCAGCTGTTGGGCCGTGTAGTTTTCATATCAAATTGTGAACGAAGTTGCAATTTCATCCCTAAATTCTGGAAAATTTCCAGCAGGAGCAAACCTGGATTACTTTGATGAACACTTTAGCACACTGTAGCTCGCCAAAACCCAGAAACAGATGAACAGCAAATGCTTCTAGAAGAAGCTTTGAGGACATGAAAAGCTTTCCTTTGCTCAGGAAAACTGCCACCCTCACTATGCTTTGTTAACTTTCTTCCTAACCCATGCTTTGGTAATAGGGGGAAAATAATTAAATACTTGCTGTGCCAAAAAGTGGATCTGTTCTATAGCACCTTCAGTAAAAATCAGATGTTTCTGCCTACAAATTTCCCTTTTAAAACTCAGCTTGACTATAGTTACTCCACATTTGAACTGATAAATGCAGAAAGCTCCCTCCCATTCTGACTTATCCCCAACTCTTTATCAGCTTACCGAGGAACAAAATTATTGAAAAAAGAAAAAGAAAGGGCAGCTCAGTAGTGCCCAAAGGAGAGGGAGAAAACCATCCCAAGCACAGATGTGTTACAAAGTGAGTGCCAGACCCCATCAGTGCCTGTCTGTTCCAGAGTCCCGTACCAGGAGAGCGCCTGTGTTCACTTCTTTAGGGAAGTGGGGGATGACCACATGAAGATCTGCTCCTAATGCCTAAATGTCGGTGCTTACACTGCGCACCGAAGCATGAAATTTTATATCACAGCTCAGAAAAATGTGCTGATATGAAATATTTTATTTTGGGCATTATTCCTGCAAATATGCAGCTCTTTTTTTAATCTTGTTAAATTCCTGGCTTGAGCAATGCTGTGTGGCAGGGGGGCCTGTGGGCTAACTAGTCGTTAGACAAACAAGTATTTCCTTTTATTGATTTTCTCTTTTATTCAGTAGCCCTTGTTTGTGAGTTATAAACATATGATTCAGGAGTACTTCTTATTTTCCTTTCTATTATTCTTTAAACTATGATACTTGCCACGTGCCCTTTTATTCACCTCTTTTCAAAACATTGCTTACCTTTTAAATATCTTCTTTGGGGAAGTGCTTCCATACTCCCAATCATTACTGTCCCCAGTACATGAACCTTATCTCATTTTGTAATCACTGTTTCAAAGGGTGCTGGCTAGCCCAGCTTTTGTTAACCTGAGCAAGGTATGGCCATTGATTATTATGGTATTAAAAACAATAATTTGTAAAAATAGTAAGTCATTTATTATTTTCCATACCACTGTTCTTGCAAAAGGACACAAATGGTATGCAAAAGGATTTTAAGCAAAGGTGAGGCTAAGGTAGTGATTGAGCTGTTCGTGTCAAGGGCAGCTCTCCGTCCTGTGTCATTGGATTTAGAGCACCGCAAGGCAGGTGAACAGTTCAGATCGTAACTTTCAGTGTGCAGTAGTTTGTATATATGAGCATTGAATGTTACGAGCCATGAGGTTGGTTAGCTGCCTTTCAGATTCCTCACTCTCTTTCATATTGGCAGAATGAAATAACTGCTTGGCTACTTTCAGGTTTTGCTGCTTCACTGCTTGCACTTGTTCCCAGAACTGCTGTGCTGAGCGTGTTCTGTTATCTTGGAGCACTTGGTTGCCATGATGAAAAACAATGATCTGTTCCTTTTCTTYGTTGTTTTTCTTGGCCATTTTTTGATTCCTGATAGTAACTTAGAGTTGTCTATACCTTTTGGGGGAGTACTGGTTTAAATATATGTGTGTGTGATAATTAGTGTTGCTCAGTCTTCCAAATGAGAGGCAATTTTGGCCCTCTGCTACATTGCTGACATACCTGCTCTGGTGCTACTATGAAAATTTTGCTGTCCAGCCTTTTCCTCTACCCAGGGCCTTCTCTGTGCTCACCCATAACATCAGTTCCTCCCCCTTCAGCCTCATCTTCCCTCATGTTCACCCAGTCCCAGGCCGAGGGAGGGCACAGCTGCTGAAGACTCCGTCTCCCCTTACTAGAGGTGCAATTACCCAGTGGCCCTTCTCCGCCTTCCCAGACAAAGTGTTTCGAGGATTTGAGAGGGCGAGGAAGGGAGGAATAGCAGAACGAGAGGAGCTAATGGGTCAGAACTGCTGCTCTTGGGAGGAAGGGTTAGTGGAGCTTTCTGTTGGCTTTTCCTGTTTCCCTGTCCCCTCCTGTGAGACTGATGTGTGGGCCCAAGCGCAGCTCACACTGGCTGCCTCCGTTCGAGGGAACGGGCCAGCAAAGCAGTCAGCTCATTAGGAGGGACATTCCCACAGGCAGGACTGATGTTAATGTGAGGCCAGAGCCTTTTCTGCATCACTTCAAGACTGGTTCCAGCTCCAGCCCCAGCCAAGAAATGCGAGTAGGCAAGATGGGTTTCTTTGCAGTTGGTTGTGCATATTTTTTTAAGCACTCCATCCTTAATTGCCTGAAAAAATAGTAATAATATAAAGAAATCACTACGGAGACCTTCTTTTGGAATAAGCCCAGACGGAATGAATATTCTGTCTTTTGATTCAGATCCAACCTCCCAAAATTTAAGTGTATTCACTAGTACAGAGCTATTTATTTTGCACTTGGGGATGCAAGTGTAAATAAGATCTTTGACATACGTAATGAGAGCAGGCTGTTCTCCGGGTACTCCTGAACAGTTTCCATTTGTCCTCTGGAGATCTATAGAAAAGGCTTTTTCCCCTCTACCTTTTGCAACAGTTCTTATGGGTGACCTCCTTCTTTCTACCACTCACCTCAATCCTTGTTGCAGGGAAGGAGGCGGAGAAAACGGCTGGTATCATCCTGTCTCTCAGCCTGGGTAAATTACTGGAATATTTTTCCATTTTCATCTATAAGGCTGGCAAATTGACCACTGAAATATGTCACTTCACTTGCAGCATTCCAGTTGTTACAGGTTTTTAGACTCTGTATTAAAAGTAATTATAGAGAAACTTTTACATGATTACTCCCCCTTGCCTAGATAGTTAACTCTTATGGATTTAAAAACGAACACACAGATGTTTTTTTCTCTCTTTTCTTCCAAACTTTTGACAGATAGGGAAAGAAAAGTTCCACAGGTCACAGCACTGGGGTTACTGCAATAACGTTGCTATGCTGGTTGGAGAAGATAAACCTGGAATAGGAGGTGAACCGTTACCTGGTCAGAAGCTGAAACCTAAGTACAGTGTGTTTCCTGAAGGGATGGGAAGTGATGCTCCTGCTTGGGTAGAATTTGACAAGCAGGTATGTAGAAATCTGTATCTATATGTTTTTTATGAATAGCTCAATATGACAAAGACAGTATAAAGGTGAAGTTCAGTTAGTCAAATACCTCAGAAGATTATTTTGTGCATGCAAAAATGCTCCTAGATAGACAAAAAGAGTGGTAACATCTATTTTTCCATCATATTGGTATATTGGACAATTAATATAAACATATATCATGCCATACAGCAACATATGAAAATATTTCTGTATTGGGGTACATCTCCTACAGGATATAATAAAAATAAGGGAGTGGTTGATATATTTCTTTTTAGTGAAAATGGTGACAATAAAGGAATTATTTGGCAACCTGGTAAGAATGAATGTAAGGTAGGCCCCAGTCCAGGAGAAAATGTGCATGGGCACTCAGGAACCATTAACCACAGTGGAGTGCTGTAGGCTCGGAATTCACTTATGCCGTCATATTTGCTTGCTCAAAGTCTTGTTGATTTTTGTGTGATCTGTTCATGTGTAATATAGGTAGATTGTGCCCGTTATAGATACAGGAATTTAAAATTAATATTTTTTTATTTTGTAAGAATGTAGTGACACCTTTAAAGTTAGAGAGTTATCAAATAACTGTAATCTGTGATGATATGAATTTTGTAGCACACTGTCATTACTTTCCACGTTTAAATTTACATTAAATTCTACTTAGCGATGTTTTATTTCTAAAGCAAAAAGCCTACAATCAGAGAAGAAGAATGATCCAGAAAAAGAAATCATTCAGCAGATCACAGAAATGTTGCGTGACTAAATGATTATAGTATTTAAACATTGGGAAGAATGGCTAATCTCTTAATTTTTGCTTTAAAAGAAAAGCCATGCAGGTAATTGCAGTACAATTACGCATTTGTCTCTTTGGCAGACCAGAACTACTACAAGAAAATGTAAGGCTTGAACAGATACACATGACTTTGGTTGGCATTACCTCAGAAGTCCTTAGTACTGCTCACATAGTTTTCAGCGATGTGCTTGAGTACAAATTGGTCTAATGTGCCAAAGTGTTAAGGCTTCAGCCAGTCCAGCACTTGCTTTATCTGCACCCTTCTTTCAACGAGGAGGTGTTCATTGGCTTCTCGGGGCCATACGTAAGTTAGCAGGACTTGAACCCGAGTTTATGAAATAAAGGGGTTAGGTAGGACACAGTGGAGACCTGCCACTGAACATGGCTGGTGAGATGAACTAGCTAGCCTTTCTACATTCCTTTTCTAATCAGTGTATTCCTCCACAGGGCAATACAGGGCAGGAGTTTGCAGGTTCGGAATTGGCCTCTGGAGGGCTCATGTGTTTGTATTAGTTGCAGACAGTTAAAGGGTACTACCCAACTAATTTAGCTGCGTTCTAGGCTCTTAACTGGGGAAGCTATGTCCTCCAGTGCTGCAGTTTGTGACTCAGCAAAATGGACTACATGAAAAATGGTTTGAGTAGGTGTTTATCTTTTTAAATGTAGTCTGCTTTCTTACCATTTTGCTTTGGTTTCTAACTTTCAGCAGTACCATAGTAGTTGGAGGAAGGACAGGCACTAAACTTCATTATTAAGTAGGTTAAGAAATAGTTTTTGCAATTTCATATGCCTAATAGGAAGCAGGTGTAAATTTAATTTCTTCTACAATTAAGTACACACACAAGGCCTCCTGGGCTTGAAACGGTGTTTATAATTTGACTACCACAGGTGCCAGGGAAACCTTGTGCCAACTTTACAAAATGCCACAGAGTTTATTCAATATTTGTTACTTTTGGTTTTCATAAGTAACATTTAATTTTTTAAAGAGTGGGATGGGAATTTTGCACACAGCAATGTACTACAGATGAGACATGAGTTAGCAAGTGTTACATTTCAAGTATTTTTAAAATTATCTTTGCTTTAAAATAAAAAGTAAGTCATCTTCTTTTCCGTTCCATTCCCCCCTCACCCTTCCTGAATCATCTGTTTTGATCTGCAAAATTGCAGTTGGCCTCTGCACATATTTCATACACTAGCATGTTGATAAGGGTGTAAAGAGAATAAAGTGCAAAAGAACTTGCACAAACTCCTCTATGGAGTAAACCAGTACATGGGTGTATGCTCAGTGAAAGAAAAAAATACAGCGTATTTAGGACCTGATTGTGCTTGGAGATCTATGCAAACAGACCGTTTCGCCTGGCTGGTGTCTCACAAGACAACCATTCTCAGAAAAGATCATTGACAAAATTAAGAACAAGTAGTAATCAAATAGGGCACTTGTATAATATGTTTGTCAAATGACTATATTCTAGTGGGACTGGCAGAACAGGGAGAAAAGGGTACAGCATCTAAGGAAGTTTCCAATGGTTGCATGGCTTATCAGCAGATGGTCAAGGAATGAAATTCAGCTCCTTGTCAGCTGAACCCCAGGATGTTCAGACTGGGATATAGTGGTTCCACCATCGTACCTTTTAAGTCCCCTAGAGTATTCAAGAGATTTACACAGGGCTCCTGGTCCTTCCAGAATAGTAGCTGGAGCCCAGGAAGGATACCTTGGTCACCAAAAATGGCACTACACACCAACGTTTAGACAAATGGAAGGAAGAAGAGGTGTTAAAGGATGACAGAGTTGTTTGTGGTGGCTCTGTTGTATGTCAGATGTTTTATCCAGTGTTTTCGTGTTTGATACATGAAACAGTGAAATCCACAGTTAAAAATTACATGTGGCCAGAATGAATTTTTATTCAACTATTTCATCTGTAGGTTGTTCAGAAACTTGCATGTTGTACTACTTAAACCATAACTGATAGTGTCTAGATTCTTTTGTGTGAAGATTTAATGCCATTAGGTTTAACAGGTAACAGTTATGTCATCTGATTATAATTTAAATTTTATTTCTCAAATGGTGGTGGGTCACAGTGCAGGAGAGTTGATGCCAAAAATGTATCTGTCATATTGTTTGATGCATGCTGAAAATCAGTGGGACCTTAGCCTTTGAAATAGTTTGTGGAAACAGAGGTTTTTTTATCTTGCAGTTACCCTGCCTGAGAGAAGGGAGAGTGGCCTATTGAGAACTCTGACTAGGACACAGGGCAGCTGTTCTTGTGTGCTCCTGAGCAAGCCGCTAGCTCTCTCTCCCCAGATGTAGAAAAAGAGGTCGTGTTTGTCTACTAGAGTGTTTTAAGATCTCTGTCATTAGTATTCATGGAAGTACTTTGAGGTTCTCAAAGACACGTGCTAAAGGGATACAGACTATTAACCGGTCTGTTTTGTGTCATATAGGGATCTTGGCTAGCTCACTAGATTTCAAGCGTTTTCAAGCCATAGTCTGCCAGATGCTCATTGAAACATAGGGAACAGCTAAGTTGTCTTTTTTCCAATGCTTCAGTTTGTCTAATGAATCAAGAATAAAGGTAATTGAATATGTTAAATAGAATCATCGCAAAAAATGATTGGGGGGGCAATTAAAACCTTGTTTTAATTATTGCCCGCTTGCACATACTTACCACAGCAAGCATCCTGGTAGATAATGCGCTACTAGTAGATACTTCTTGCACATTGCCTTAAAATTGGTCTTGGTGATTAAACACCATAAATGATACCAACAAGTGCAAAATTGTGTAATGGTTTGCCGAGTTTGAGTTGGGATCTCCAGACATAAAGGCCACTGTAGTAAACCACTGAGCACCTCACCTATGAAGGTTTTTTTTATTGCATTATTGCTATTGCAAGAGACCATAAAGACCAGCTGGTATACTCTCTGAGATTTCCCCACTCGCTGAATTGCAGAACCAGGTAAGTTTTGAAATGCCAATATTGCACAGGTCTAAATGACTCCTGAAAAACATCATTTCTCTCTGATTGTCTTCAGTACCATTCATTAGACAGCTTGCAGGATCTGCTTAAAAAGAACTCTCCTTTCCACTTACCTCAGTGGTAAAGCCAATACTGTCATAATGCACTTTATTTTCCAGCAATTCATTGAATAGAAGTCTAAAATTTGCTTCAGGACCTAGGTAGCTCATTGTGCTATCAAAAGTGCTTTGTTCGGAAGATTTTCCAAGCAGCCTGCTGATAGTTTTATGTTTGATTTATTTCTTTACTTTAGAGTTCCATCTCTGCTTAGATGTTGTGATAATAAAAATGCCAAGCAAAGAATTTTAAATTTATGTGATTTAATGTGGATTTCTATTCTTACATTTCTAAGAAATAAATCTACCTCCTGAAATCCATACATTTAGTTACTTATAATCTATACAAGTTTATTTTATTGACATGTTTTGCAAAAGCATTGAAGATTTTGCTGCTTTATATTTATTTATTGTTTTTAATAGGTATTGTCTTTTGATGCCTATTTTGAGGAAGAAGTGCCTGACAAAAATCAAGAGCTATATAGAATCAGACATTGTAAAATATACTTCTACCTTGAAGATGATACAATTCAAGTGATTGAACCCCAAGTGAAAAATAGTGGCATAACTCAAGGTATCTATTTTTAATAGCACTCTTTTTTTTTGCCCTTTATATCTTTCTTCAGTACAGTCTTGATCCATTCTAATGGATACATAACATGACTTCTTACAGTTAAAATGGGTTGTAAGTGAACAGCTATAATTGTCTTTTCTTGTTACGGATCATAATGTGAACTTTTTTATTGTCTTAGTTTCTGAAGATGTAGGTTTTGTAAGGCAGAATCCCCTCCTGCACTCACACGTGCAATTTTTTCTCTAATATAGCTGTTTGAAATCATATGCTAGTGGCTCTATTGTCAGTGTCGTGTCACTTCTGCAAAACCAATTTGTGTTCTAGATCTCCATTCCTGAGCCTGGTTCCTCCCATCTTCGCACTGACAGTAAATTCTCTAGCTGCAACTCTGTAATTGTTCATTAGCTGCTGCAGTATCTCTGCCGTTGTTGAAGGAGAGCGCCTTTTGTGCCTCTGGCTGTTGGTTCTTTTATGATTAAAGTGCCCTTGGCACAGTAATTTTTCCTTGATGCCTCTAAGTTAAGAAGCTGCCTTGCCTCAATGTCACATCACTGCACTTGGGCCAGCCTGAGGACTTTTGGAGGAGGGTTTACTGAGCTGATTTACTGGAGTATTAATGGACTTGGTTTACATTAAGAAAATGTGATCTAGTAGTCAACATCCTGTTGCAGAAGGGGAGCACAGCTGCTGCTTCTTGGTGTTTATGGGTCACTGCCAGAATTAAAAAAGTTTTCAAGGGATATAGTCCATATAAGCAGGATGTCTTGGGATGAGTATCTTGGGATGACTGCGCCTCCCAATCCCCAAAGATATTTTGTATGTTCTGGTGGATCTTAGCACAACAATTTTAAAAAATAAGTTAACCATTTAACTACTGTATTCTTTTCCAAGATGAGCAGATGCTATCAATTTCTCTGTCTATAGAGTAGGTGTTGTGGTTTAACCCGGCAGGCAGCCAAATACCACATAGCCGCTCACTCACTCCCCCCCACAGTGGGATAGGGGAGAGAACTGGGAGAAAAAAAAAAGTAAAATTCGTCGATTGAGATAAAGACAGTTTAATAGAACAGAAAAGGAAGGGAAAATAATAGTAGTAGTAGTAATAATAATAATAATAATAGAATATGGTAGAATATACAAAATGAGTGATGCACAATGCAATTGCTCACCACCTGCCCACTGATACGCAAACAGCGATCGCTACTTCCTGGACCACGCCTCCTATTTATATACTAAGCATGACATCACATGGTATGGAATACCCCATTGGCCAGTTGGGCTAGCTGTCCTGGCTATGCTCCCTTCCAGCTTCTTGTGCACCTGGCAGAGCATAGGAAGCTGAAAAGTCCTTGACTAGTAGACTACTTAGCAACAACTAAAAACATCAGTGTGTTATCAACATTCTTCTCATATTAAATCCAAAACACAGCACTAGGAAGAAAATTAACTGGCTATCCCAGCCAAAACCAGGACAGTAGGATAATATTTAAAGGTGTTACGTGCATCGTTACTGTTAGACCTGGGATAAAATTACCTGGGAATCTTTTCTTAAACCAGTACTTCAGGCCCTGCTCTCCCTGTGTTGAGTGATTCTTCTTGCCAGAAATCTTATTGGCTCTTCAGCAGGAACTGATTTTGAATTCAGAGGAACCTTGTCCTACTCCTACCTTGGGCAAGTGCTTTTTCAAGACCTGAAGAAAAGCATGTTGGATCTCTTCTCCTGGGAACTTAAAAGTTACTTACCCCCTCTCTGCACTTATATGTGTGAGGCTGGAGACATCATCGGGTTTAGGTTTTTCTTGACTTGTGTGTCATGGGAGTGGGAGGGGCTGTTTCTGGATTTTGTGGCTTAGAAAAAATGACCATCGACAAAGGAAGTACAGTTAACCTGAGAGGCAGAGGCGATGTCTTTGAGAGGGAAGGTGGAAGCCAGGTTCATTACAGCAGGATAAAGAAAATTCAGAGCTGATTCCTTTGAATCTAGCTATAGTAATGAGTCATTTTCATTGTCTTTGTAGTATGGGTTGTGCAGGCTGCCCCTTCAGGCCTGATGTTCCTAGTAGTCTAGTCATGATCCTGTGGTGACAGGAAGGCTACAATTTACCCCTATTTCCTTGGTTGTATCTTATGTTAATGGTTTTGGAGTCACCTTTGATACTTGATCTAAAATTAACTGAATAGTGTCAAGGAGAAACAAGAATTCTCTCAGTCTTCCATGCAAGGACGTTTTGAAGGCCTCTACAGCTTTGTATGAGTACTTTATGTGGGATAAATGAGTATACACAACGTATTAAACTGATGGATTAAAAAGAAATGTTCCAGGATCTCAAAAGTGCACTTAATTTATTTGTTGCTGGTACCTAGGCTGGTAAGGAAGCTCTGTATATTGATTGTGTTTAGGAAGGAAGAGATTGAAAGGCCCAAGGACTATTTGGGATGTGTTTGGGCTTCACAGTTGATGAGAAGATCTGGGGCCTATACTTCATCATAAACATCTACATAAATATTCTTATTATCCTAGAGGTTAATATGATGTAAAGGGAAAAAGGTGGTGGACATGCCGATCAGAGGATTCTTTACTCACATGGACTTGGTCAGTGACTTCATGCTCCATAAACTGAAGAACAACCACAACGTTGTTATGTTAAAGGCACTAAATATTTGTTGTTGAATATATGCAAAAGCAGTGTTTCTTAAAAAGAAATCCCAAACCATCAGCTGCTAGTCTTATTCTGTTTTCAATTAAAAATTGGCCCATTGCCTCTTCTATTATAATTAAATATCTCTCTTACATTATTCAAATTCCCTGTCCTGACTGGGAATTTGTAAGCCTGAGAACAACAGAAGCATAACTGTCTGCATTGTGAAGCGGGTAAACTGAAGCACAAAGGAATGAAAATCTTGCCCATGATCATGCAGAAAAGGTCATTAACAGGATGAGGAACTGAACTGAGCTGAAGATCTTAACCATAATGCTGTCCTCTGCCCATCTGCTGAAATACAACGTTTCAGTTAATTAAAAGGCCAGGGGTTTGTAGAGGAGAGTTCAACTGTAGGAGAGCTTGGGTTGTTGAAAGGCAAACACTGAACAAAAGAGCACAGGTGTGGGGATGTGGGTGGGAACATCAGGAGCAGGATAGGCTCAGTCTGTGTGAACAGTTGGAGAGTTGCAGTGGCAGAAAAGGGGTTGTATAAAGGAGGAACAGCAAAAAAATGTAATGGAAAAAGTGGAATTGAACTGTTGAAGGCAGAAGGTGGTGGTGACCTTAACTTGGATGTTTACTCCAGCGGAAAAGATGTAAAATAGACAGCTCAAATGGCTGTTCTCAGGAGTCTTCTTGCAGAGTAGATATAGCAGTGGTGGGGTAGATCAAAGGCAGGTGGTAGGGTAGATCAAAGGTAGAGCTTCTTAGCTTGGCTGGTTAATGCCTTGAGGCCATGGCATTACCAGTGCTTGTGCTGTAACCCACAAATGAGAGCTTGATGGTCTGAATGGGTGTCCCTGGGCATGGTGGGATCAGAGAAATGTCATAGTTTCCCACTGTACTCTCCACTGTGGGTAGCACTTGTGGCTTTGCAGAAAAAAAAATTCGGAGAGGCTTATGGACTGCAGGAAGATTTGGTGAAGGAATAGCTGTCAAAGAGTTAGAAGAATTTCTGACTTCAATTATGATTTTACAAAACTAAAACAAATTGGCTTCAGGGGAAAAAAAAAAAGCCAGAAAATGTGCTTTTACCATTGATCAAAATTGCAGTGACACAGTAAATGATCTGTGGGAAGTATATTTCAGTGCCTTTAAAAAAGTGCATTATGGAATCGGCTGCTGTACTTGGACATGAATTTGGACAGATAAGGTTGCTACCAAATAACTAAAATATAAACTTCATTTAATTTTGGAAACTGCCTTGCTATAGTTTGAACTTTGGAAAATACTAGAAGCATTAGAAGAAATCTATACAAACAGAGAAATTCAATGCAAAACACAAAGGAATGCAGAGGCCAACCTGAACTTGAGAAACCAGAATCAATGCAAAAAATACCAGGACAATCACAGTGCACAAAAACTAACTAAAGATAAGGGAGTACAGAATGAAGAGAAGGACAGTAAACTTGACTGCATAACAAACTCCACTGTGTTCTTCCAGAGCCAGAGTGCTAATTATTCTTGCCGTATAAAAAGAAATTCTCCCATAGAAATCCAGGCTAGGTATGGCAGTGAAAGTGTTTTGTAGATCTAATTCCCAGTTAACAGGACTGTGGCTGGCTGATACTGCCTTATCAAAAGGTCATTTATGTCCCATGGGGTTGACTGTAGCTTCCAGTGCAATCCAGGCCCTGCAAGCCAGAGCAGAGTGGAGCAGCTGGCTGGTTTCCCCAAGGTCAGCCAGCTGAAAAAGAGAGAGGAGCTGCCTGCTGGCTGGGTTCCCAAGGCTGGCTGGCTGAAGAGAAAAGTACAAGCAGGAAAGTGAAGTTGCGGTCAGCTCCTCCAATATAACCGATTATCTAAGAGTTTAAGACCTCCCCTGAGGCCTTGAAATAATTGTGATTTTGCCATACTTTTAATGGTGGCCAAATCATGACCTTGCTATGTTCTGAGACGGGTGACTAAGTGAATGTAAGAAGGCTCCTTGTTTACTGGGGTGAACTCTTTGTATTGCAGGAGTAGTAGTGGTTGCTTCTCCTCCTTTCTGTGCAAGCAGTCAAAGAGTGTACGAACTGCAGGTGTTACCCATTCCTCTCCTCTCTCTAATGCACTCTTGAGTAGTGCAGAGGGAGTCAGAAAGCTGTGCTGAGGAAATTCTTGATACCACTTTATTTCTTCAGCAGAGCAGTGTAGCAGCAGAGACCCAATAATTTGCTGCCCAGCTTCATGAGCTGCCCCATAGTCAAAAAGCCTTCACTACTGTTAAGGTCTCCTTAAGCTGCTGCTGTAGTTGCCAAATAATCAGAAGCCCTGAGAGAAAAGAAGATATGCTTCAAATTATGGTATGGGAACTCAATGCCACCACCACTGTCAGAGAAAGCAGTACCCCAACTCCTTTTACAGGAGCACAATAGAGGAGAGCTTTAGCCTGACCAGATGCAAATATTTAAAATAATGCTTGGTGGTGCAGTAGGATAGCCTGCTCAATAAACTGACAAAAGGCAAAAGAAACATCAAGAATAGCCATGCATCCTGAGCAACTTGAGTGTTGCACATGCCCAGATCCTCCTTTAACAACTTGTAGCAAATTTCTAGGAGTAGAAATGTAATTATTTTCCAGAAGGAAGGACAATTTAAAAAATGCTGAGACCTAACCTCAGCTGATCAGGTTTTATTAAATTTCAAATTCAACAATATAAAATGTATCCTTTACATGTGTAGATCAGGCACAGTGATACCTAATAAAAGCAAAGGATTGCTACAGATATTATCTTTACAAGACATTTTCCATTAGGAAAGAAATTTTTATCCCTGAGAACAAAATGGGCATGTGTGTTATACTTGAAAAGTGATACGAAAAACTAGCTGAAGGCTTATTCACCAGGTCTGAGGTAAATATACCCTCAGAAAACACCTCATATTAGAAAATTGTCAACCATTATATTTTCACTAAAATGATGATTCAACAGGATTTGCATTTATGCGGAGGACTGTTCTGACTTAGCACATTATCTGTTGATTTTTGTAGGAGTGACCCAAGGATTAGCCAAAATCAGGTAACATATTTTAAAGTATGTGGTTTTGTTAATGGTAATGCGATGCAGTTTTGCATCATGTTAAAATGTGCTAATTACCATGTTTTCTAACTAATATTTCCATGAGGATGCCTCTTAAATTTGTGTATAAGTATGTTTAAGCAGATAGAGGTTCAAATTTTTTTACAGTCAAAGGTCAGTAACCAGAATGTTGGATTTGGTACATGTGAAACATCAGAATGCTGAACGGATCTTAAATAATTATTTTAATGGGAACGTAAAGTAAATCTGCTTTGTCGCTTTATTCCCCTGAAAAATTAAGGGTATGTTTTCATTGTAGGAGTTAGCATTTAACAAACAACTCTGATAATGTAGTAGTGGAAGGTATTTCATACAGATTAGTCCTTAGGGAAATAAAGCGAACAATAAAGAATTTCCATGGACTAACTCAGAAATAAGGCCCTTCAAACACCAAACAAAACCACACAATGATATCTTTCTCCCTCCTCCTCTGCCTCTCTTCATCCTCTCTCTTCCCAGGCCCCCCTCCACGCCCACCTACCCCCAAAACAAAATAGCAGTGCTGGAAAATCATCAAATGGGACTCAGTGGGAAACACTACCAGATGCACAGCTGAAGGGCACTGGAAAGAGATCCAGTTCTGTAGTGAGAGATAATGAGGCAGGCCTTTTAGATAATTGTGTCTAGTAAACTGTTATTGTAGTAGTAGGTTAGTACTGGAACTATTTTTAGTTTTGGAATTTTTGTGTGTTTACTGTAGTTGTCTTAAAGTTGCACCTTTTATAATTACTGTAATTTTAAAGTTGTTGGGAACCTATGGGGGCAAGGAATTGTTGTAATAGTATGGGTTGGTGGTTCCTGTCTGGTCTTAGCCAGTGAGTATCCGCATTATAAAGCTGGTGTTACAGAGGTGTCTGGGTTGGTAAGCACAGCAAAGAGCCTGAGGTTGAAGACTGGACCATCTTTTTATTCTCTGCAGGGTATTTTCACACAACTATACTAAGGTATTGATGTGGCAAAACTTTCACTGTTGTCCTTTTTGTTCTCTCCTAATGTTGAAAAAAGGAGTTTAGTCCCAGCTTTGCCAATCTGCTGTTCTTTGTGAACTCTAACTTCACTCAGAATAAATCATAGCTTGTCATACATGCAGCTGCATACCTTTCTTTAATGTATGCGTTACATGTTTGTTTAATCTACTGAGGCTGTAGCTTATAAGTTCTTTCTAAAATACTTGTAGTATCACAGAACTGTTGAGGTTGGAAGGTATATCTTAAGATTGTCTAGTCCAACCCCACTACTCAAAGCAGGATCAGCTAGAGCCAGATGCCCAGGGCCGTGTCCAGTTGGGTTTTAAGTATCTCCAAGGATGGAGACTCTACAACCTTTTTGGAAAGCCTGTTCCAGTGTTTCATCACCCTCACAGTAAAAAAGTGTTTTCTTGCGTTCAGGTGGAATTTTGTATCTTTTAATTTGTGCCCATTGTCTCATGTCCTGTCAGCGGGCACCGCAGAGAAGAGCCTGGCTCCGTCTTCTTCATTCCCTCCCATCAGGTATTTATAAACATTGATAAGATCCCCCGAGCCATCTCTGCTCCAGGCTGAACAGACCCAGCTCTCTCAACCTTTCCATATGAGAGATGGTCTCTTAATCATCAGCAGTGAGTACTTTTGAAGCATTACCCAATTCATCAATGTATTTGTGAGTTTTCAGCTGGTAGACCAATAGCAGATTCCTTCTCTTTTAATGTGGTAAATGTAAACAAATACAATGCTCCCAGAATAACAGGCCTTTCATTTAAAGACTATCAAGAAGAAAACTTAAGTGTGTACTTACTTTAACAAAGTTAAAATGCCTTTCTTTTTTCTCTGTTCTTTTTATTTTCCCTTTTTCTATTGGGTAGTGTTCCTGTTAGACTATGGGTTATGAGTTCCTGGCTCTGTATTTCTGAGATGGATCACTATTTACATTTCTCTACTGCAGCCCAGCAATCGGCCCAACTCATCTCAGTTGTCTCTACTTTCAGTTTGCTCCTTTAGGAAGCTCAGTTGAATGCACCTGCTTCCATGCTTGATAGATCACACTTTTTTCCTTGGTAGGGCAGGTTTTTTCTCTAACTTTAGCATATATGGCACTCATCACCCTGCAGAGCACAGACAAATCTAGTCTCTCCTATACACCCCTGCCACATGGTTTTTTGTGTGGTTTTTTTTAATTTTAAAGAAATTTTTTTAATTTTAAAGAAAAATTAATGATAGTAATGAGTACTGGAGACTGCTTTGCTTCTCAGAAAAAGTGAAAAAGAAGTCTCTTTTCTTAATGAGAGGAGTGTCTTTGCTATTCTTGTTGAAAAAATACTAACCTGTTACGTTTGCAGCAACACATGGGGATTTATTCCAGTGGTTTCCTGTTTGCTCCAGAAGGTGGTAATTTTCTGTATTAACTTAAGTTAAATACTAGAACTTGAGGTTCTGGAAGACAATCAGTGTAAAGTATTGTTGTTAATAAAAAGGATCCTCTTACCTAATAGTTCTTTTGCTGAATGAAGGATAATTTTGTTTGTCACATATGGCTTCATCTGTTTTGGTCATATCAGCATAGAAAATTAGCAAGTCTGTGAAGTGATCCTTAGAGATAGGATATTCACTCTATGAATTTATTCTAATTCTTTTACAGGAACTGTTGTTCGACGGCATCGGATTCCGCTTCCACCTCCTCATGAAGATCAGTTCTATACTATAGATCATTTCAATATCAACATAGAAGTAATCCTTTATGCCCGAAGATATAAGATTATAGATTGTGACCAATTTACAAAAAATTTCCTGAGGAAGATGGGAGTTAGATTAAATCCTCCCGCAGGTCGTCCAGATGACCCGTACACCAAAGAGCGGCAAAAGGTCAGATGAGGCTGTAATAGTGAAAACTTGATTTTAATAAAAGTGCCTTTGCTATTAGTATTATGCATTATATAGAGTATTTCTCTAATAGCAAATAGAAAGTATGTAGAGGTAGCTATTTCAACATAATAAATCACAAGAAAAAACTTGCTTTTAAAATTTTGTTATATGGCTCATTGTACTAACATAGTGAAGTCCCAAATAGAATTGATTTTTTTCCTGATGTGTTCACACACCTTTTGAAACAGAACAAAATTAATCGGTAAAAATAAAATAAACCTTTCTGTATTAAACTGAAAAGAAAAAAAATGGACCTATTATATGTTCTACTTATAATTTTGCTTGAGCTAATTTAATGATAATAAACACTTTTAAAGTGTTTAAAGGAAGATCTAATTGGAATTGTGGTTCAAGCACATCCATGGCTTCCTGCAGACTCAGTTACTTGGTCTATTCATCTGTCATCCTTCATCTCTACCCCACATGTTATTAACAGCTCTTTGCATGTGTAAAGCAAATTCTGCTGCCACAAAGAACCCAGCACTCTGGAGTTTTAAGACTTGTGAGATTTTACTTGAACGCAGTTCCCTCTTTTATGAATATATGGGAACACATACACACCTCCTCCAAAAATCTCACTCGCAGCTCCTAGATGCTACGTGGATTCCTCTCTGCAGGATTTGAGGTCTTTTCTCTGGGAATAGTAGTGGGAGTGATGTTTTCTGTAGGGAATAATGACAGTTTCTTTCACTTCTGTTTTTCTTGATTAATATAAGTGCAGATGGCACTGTATTTTTCTCTTGACCTGACTCTGTTAGGACTGTTGGCCCACGATATGCAGCCTGTTGTGATAGATCCAGCCTAGTACTTTGAAAGCAACAAATACTACATGTGTCTGTTGCATTCAACTTAATCCTCCTATTGAGAAAATTGCTGCAGCTCTTAGGAGCAAAAATGGAAGGTAATTATGACTGAGATGTGTAGGACCATTTGCATGTCTTTGAGGCACTCTCAGGCCAACATGTTGGTTTCACTTCATTCATGCTTTCAGGCTTTTTGCAGTCTCCCAGTGAAAAGTAGTATTTGTAATATGTCTCCTGGTTTTGTGTAGTGGTGACTCAGGCTGGCCGTGGGTTGATTTTTCCTTACTCAGGCCTTGTAGGTAACAAGTGTATATTAACACATGCTGAATTGTCTTGATATTGGCAGACTGTGTCAACATTATATAAGGTACTGCATAACCTGCTTAGATTTTTTTTTTTTTTTTTTTGTAAAAACAACAAGCAAAACATTCAAGTATTGTGCATATGTGTGCCTAAAGAGAATGGAGAGGGGAAAAAGAGGTTTGAGAAATAAGAGCATCAGAAGACCAAAAATTACTGAAATCTATGTCTTAATATTCTCAATTGTTGAGAATATTAAAGGAAAGTGATCTAGCAAATTCTGGCTGCTTTATGCTCTCACTTTCCTGTGACTAGTTTGTGGAAGGTAATTTTTTTTATTTATTAAGGGTGGATTGCTCTGCACTGCTTTGATCAAAATTAAATTGGTTTGCACCAGACTCCTAATAGTGCAGATGGCCATAAAATGAAGGTACGAAGGAAGGGGAGGAATGCGATGAGGTAGAAAATGAGATCAATGAAAAATGTAGCAAGACCCTTAGATTCATATTTCTGTATAGTTGGAGAGGATATCCCATGGATGGTGATGTTATCTGGCTCTATGGCTGTATTTGGTTGCTCACTGCATCTTCAAGGGTCAGGAAGGAGGAAAGATAGCACTGGGATGGTAAATGCTACGCATATGAGCATGATGATGCCTGAAATGGAAAGAGTGCTGCAGATCAGCAAGGGCATTGGCAGGCAAAACTTGGTTCTGCTCTCCTTATTTTAAGATTTGATGCTCTGAAAGAATGAGCCTTTTCCCCCTCAGATTTTTAAGGCCAGAAGATGTATCAGTGGATAAATAGAAATTTATCCATAATCAACTGTTCTTTCTGTTCAGACAGCTCAGCTTACATTGTGTCATTGATGTCTGTCACCATTTTCCTTTGGAAGCAATTGTGTATAATTTTGTAGATTAGAAGGGCTGTCTTGCCCCTTTAACCCACTTTGGGCATGATGGATTTTGACTTAGGAAAAACACCTTGTTATATATGTGACTGTAACTGACAGTATGTGAATGCAATCCTTGGATTGAATCATCATCATGGGATCTGATTTAATGCAGTGCTACTGGTTTTGCAGCAACCATGACTGTAGCTAGCATCTTGTCATAGATCACATCAGCTGGAATATATTTTTAGTTGGAAATTTGCTATTCCTTTTCAGACCTATGGGTGTATATTGAGAGGAGAACATACATACCCAGTACCTGCCAACTGTATGATGTGAATCAAAAGTTAATTAACTATGTTTTAAAGCCAAAAGAAAGAAAAGCCAAAGGGAAAAGAAAGAATTAATTCTTTATACCACATCATCTATAAAAATAATTTTCAAGGAGGTAAATCAGGAAGGGTGATGCTATTTGGAGTTGTAGTCATCTGATTACCACGGGCAATTTGTTGAAAATGTGAGCTGTACTATAAATAATTTAACAATTTTCTGATCTGAATGACCTTATTGCAAGAAAAACAAGGATCAAAACCAATCCAAAATTGTTTTCATATATTTTCTGAGGGCACAGCAACCCTGTAAATAGTTCTTTGGTAATGGCATAAATAGAGTTTCATGTATTGTAATTGTGTGGTGTTACGTGAAAATCCGAAAAGCATGTTCTAAGATTAGATGGTACCCTGCAGTTTGGTATACTGTTTTTAAGAGCAAATGATTAAAACGGTGTTTCTCTTCATTTCTCCTTTATCTGCAGATTCTGGATAGTATGAAGCCATTGCGCCCTTATGAGCGCATTGACACTTTGAAACAATTTCTGGAGCATAATGGACATGTTTTACGTTTTTTCTGTGTGTGGGATGACCCAGAATCCATGTTTCATGACCCACGGGAACTTGTTCTGCACTATTATTTGTCTGATGATACTATTGATATAAAAGAAATTATACCAGTAAACTCAGGCCGGGATGCAGTTCCACTTTTCCTCAGAAGAGATAAGCTTCCAAAGGTGAGGAATGAAAATTTCAGCTTATTTAAAATTCTTCTGCTAATTAAGAAATATTAAATGCCTTGTTTTGAAAGTCCTGTTTTAGGATTGTAATGATATTTAGAAAGTGTTATCAGAGTATTAATCATAATTGCATGATTTAGGTTTTGCACACATATTCATATAATAACTTAATAAGTGATGGAAAAAAAAAGTTTAGGCTTGTCATGCTTAACTTAAAAGGAGAGAGAATTTAGGCAGAAAGATATCCTATTATTTCCTTTCTCCCATATTAGTGTATTAAGGTAAATATATTGATAAAGCTGTGCAGTAATGGAAGTCCAGAAAATTAATTAATATTGGTAGATAAACTAATGTAAAACTGAGGTGAATTCAGATTTGAATTTGTATTTGGAACCTTTGGAAAAGTCCAGTTTTAGTATTCCATAACATGACTTCTTTGTGGCAAATCTAGAGTGATTTCTTAAAATTGAGTTCCTAGATTTGGGACCTTATGCAAAGCTAGTTAAAATCAATAGGAATCCATGAATAAACTTTGTCAGGCATTAATCAGGTGCTTATTTCAGAAGGCTCCTCTCAAAGAAATCTTCAAGGGGTTTGAGTCCTCTGTAACCTATTATGATTATAAAATTAACGAGCTGGATACACTTCTGTATCGCTCCAGACAGATCCTGATGATAGAATAACATCAACCCACAGATCGAGTAAAACACTGGGGAATCTATTCCTTCCTTTCCTTCTAATACTGGTAATCTATTTGTGATGCCATACAAGTACCTGTGATTTTAGAGTAAAAACCTAACAGCAAAATATTGCACTTTTCTCACCTTGTGCATCCTATGTTCTGAGATGCTGATTTAGCAGTGGCTCTATGCTGACATAGAAGTGCATGTTGCAGTTTTAAGGGCTGGCTTCTTCCTCTGAATTCAGTGGAAATTTTGAGAAGGACAGCAGAGGAGATCAGTCAAAAGTTGGGGTGTCAGGGAAGGTGGTACGACAAAATAACCCACTTTGGTTACCCTGCACCAGCAGTTTGTTCATGATTTAAAAGAATGTAATGTAAGTGTATTAAGTTTGATATTACTGGGATAAATTATTATTGTAATTTTGAAACTTACAATAGAAACAAAAATACTAACATTTTTGCCAACAGAATCATGCTGACTTGAATCCCCTGTATTTGTGCAGTGGTTAGCACAGTAGGACCAACCCTGGGTGGTTCTTTTGCATATTTTTATAATTATTACCAATCAAAATAATAGCCTTTGGAGCAGATGTTGACAAGGATGTGCTACTTTGGGTGTGCTAACCTTTGCTTTCTGTTTGCTTCCAAGAAAAAGGAGACTTTACTCTTCGGTACACAGTAAGATTCTGAATGCTTCTTCTGGCGTACGTACTGGCTTTTGACGTATACACCGGCTTTTAGGTTCGGTGGTGTAATCTTACCTTAGAATTTACTAAAGATTCTCCCAAGAAAATACTACAATAACAGTCAGTCTGTAAAAAACCAGCTAGTTTTAAGGTAACTGAGTTCCCTTTCTTCACTGTTAACTGTATTTCTTAAGAGTTGGTCTCTTCTTGCAGTATGCTCCCACCGGGCTGTATCAGCCAGGCACAATCACCAGTCGCACTGTTCTCAACGTGTTTGGCAAGTTAGTGGGAAACAGAGGCCGTTACATTCTGGACAATCGTAAGGTCAGATATTATTGAATGCCTGCAGCTGTTGAATGTCTTTGTAGTAGTTTTTGTAATTTCTGTGGTTGTTATCCTCTACAACAAAGAGAGTTATTTATAAAATTGTGTTGTCACTGGAGAATAGCTCAAATGAAAACTACTGAGATTTATTTTATGTAAATTCCACGTTTGTGAAAGTGAGGTAGCTTAGCATGGGGTGAAAAAGACTTGCAAATGGACTGTGAAGGTTATATTTTAAATCACACGCGCTAAATGACCTAGCTTTTAAGATAGGTTGTGGGATTCTGGGATTTATAGAGCTGCTKTTCCCTCTTTTATTAGACAGGAGCAGTGCATCAGGAATTTTACAGAGACAGTGACCTGAAAATAGGGGCAGTAATTAATGTTTGGGGAAGGAAGATAATACTATGTGATTGTGATGAATTCACTAAAGAATATTACAGGACAAAGTACAGAATCGGTAAGTAGTGATAATTATCCTTTCCTTATGAGCATTTTTATACTTCTGAGTTTGACAGAGCTGTCTTTGAATTTTATTACTGACAAAACATGTTCATTAAAACCTTCAGCAATAACAATCTGTTGTAGGCTGTTAAACAGCAAAGCAGTAATTTTGCAGGTGATCCAGAAGGGCTTTCTTACATGTTACTCCATTGAAAACTAACACATAACGTGCGTGTTCTGTTCCTAACTGCCTCTATTTTAAAACTAGAATGACAAAATAGTCATATGGATAGACTGCCAATTCTTCTTCTCTCCTTCCTCTTCCCATTCCAATAGCTGTGTTTGCAGTCAGAAAATAATAAAGAGCATGTAGTGAGTGGGTAAGTAGAATGAGCTCAATTATTCCCCATTATACTATGTTTCATTTTATATGGATATCAGAATCCTCACATAATAAGATTTTCTGACACAAGAGTAGTAGTCTATCACATTATTGGTTTTTACAATGCAGTTTTGTGTATTCTGGACCATTAGAGTATGTATCCTGTGAAGTTTCAGCACTGAATTCTGGAAACACTTAGCAACTATGTCCATAATGGAAAAGCATTTTGGAAATGTATAACAATAGGGGCTTTCCTTTATCTGTCTTTGAATTCCCTCAGTCAGACTTGCTGATGGTTCTATTATGGACATCTTCCTGCAAAAACAACTTAGTTAATTTCTGGCAGTTTATTCATTCAACAAATACAGCTAAGTGTCTGACTGTTCAGAGATGGTTGGAAGAATCCTACTATGGCCTTTCTCTGACATTGTGAAACAAAATACCTGGGTAGACTATTTCTTTCAGCTTGACTCGTGATCAGATAGAGCGTAGTGTTTGGATCAAAGCTTGTCTGCTGCATTGGGGGAATTAAATGATGTAGCGCTGCCATTACAACACTAAATTTCTTAATTGGCAAAACACGTCTCATTAGGACTTTTTTAATAATAGCTTGGCATGTCTGTACCAAAATAAATCTTTTCTTATACTAGCCAGTGTGTGATGAAGCCATATTCAATAACCATAGTATTATCTATAATAATAGTGAGTCTAACTCCAGAGATGCAAAACAGGGGGTTCTTCCCTGAGAATTTTTTCAGCCAAGACCACGGCTGCTGTTTGGCAGCAATATCCTCTGTCTGAGCAAAATATCCTGGAACAGTGAATGGGGATTTCTTACTCAACAGCAGGCAGTGAAATGCAGCTGACCAAGCAATGCAACCAAGTGTTACACAAATGCAAAGGCTCTTCCCGTCCTATAACACTGGCTCAGTAATTACTGGTTATGTCTCTGGATGTTAAAGTTAGGTGCTTTGCAAGTTAGGAGAAGTCAGAAGTTGCTGATGTGTAGAGTTCTAGAAAACTGGGACCATAGGTGATCTAGTCCATTCCCAGTGCTCTGAGGCAGGATAGTGTATATGCATAGCCTGTCACTGACTGATGTTTGTATAGCCTTTTATCAGCATCCTCCAGTAGAGGAGATCCCTCTGAGGTATCTTGTCCTAACCTCATGGTTAGAAATGCTGCTTAATAGCTACTCTGAAGCTGGTTTGTGTAAACTGAGAGTAACTTTTTTGTCTTACCTTTGTTGGACATGGAGAACAACAGATCGGTATCCTCTTTTTATAACAACCTCGTACATATTTGAACACTATTCCAATACACCATCTTACCACCTTACCCCCCTCCCAGGCCATCTGGTGCTAGGGGAAACCTTTCAGTTTTTCTCCCTAGTCCATTCTTTTATATCTGTGATAATTTTTCTGGTTTTTCTCAGTGCTCTCTCCAGTTTGTCTGCGTCCTTAACACAAAACACATGAAGATGTGCTCCAGCTGAGACTTTCAGGAAACTGGGAAGTGTTTTGCACATACCTTTAAGGATACATGACGGCAGAGACTCTGGCTAACACAAAAACCCCATCCATCTTGATGCTGCCTGTCTTGTTCACAGAAAATATACACTTTCTTAGAGCTAAGAGATTCTCACAATTTGCTGTGAAATTCTTTCCTGTTTTCCCCATCAGGATTTAAAAACTGTAGGTATGACTTTTTAGCTAGAAGGGGCTAAGAGTAGAATCAGGGTAGTTGTTGGCTTAGAAGCAGGTTTTGAGAAAGGGTTTCACTCTTAGTGAGTTACAAATTTTGTTGGTGTCTGGTGGACGTACAAGGTACTCTCAGTGGGCTCAGTCCCACAAAGTGCCCGGCATTCTGCTCCCATCCAATTAAACACTGAAACATGCTTAATTGCAGTTTGAGTCCAGGGAGACCATTTACTTGAGTAAGAGTAAGCAAGTGGATAAATGAGTTCTTACATCAAGGCACAGTGCTCAGCACCTCACGGCATCAATCCAGCTGTTTGTTATTGTGTTTTCACATTACTCCCCTTCAATTTATACTCTTCTGCCAAAGCCATTAAAGAGGCCTACATTTATTTTTGGCTCTGCAGTTTCAGCATAAGTTGCATGTGATGGAATTTGCCCTTTAGGAGAATTAAGAGCAGTTTAGATTTCCCTTGAAGTGCATGATTATGATATGTTATATATTTCCAATGTTGGTTTTGCCTGTTTTGCTTTTTATACGGTTTGTGAAAAGCAAAGGAGAGCTCTTCCATGGGTAAACAATAGCTAATGCCCTTCAATAGGAAGCTAATGAAATTACTGTCATCTAGCAGTGCTATCAATGGAAGAGAAAATGCCTTAATGTGTGACATTATCTGTCCAGACTTGCTAGTGCACCCTCAGAGAAGGAGAAAAATATTCTATAGCCATGTAAGTGTTGTGGTCACCCAGCTGAAACATGAAATATACTGATGTGCAGTGGGGGGAAGCTGGTATTTGTTCTTCTCACTCTCAAATACAGTATCTCAGCATGGACTTAAGTATAAAGTGTAGAGTTGAGTATAAAGTGTTCCTTCTTAAAAAACAGATTGTCCTGAAGGAACAAAACCAGTAAAATCTGGTTTCTCACTACTTTTTATTCAATGTCCTGGCACCTCCCAAGCCTGTCTGTTACGCTTTTTCGCAGCACCCTGCGATCCCTCTCCTGTCCCAGCTCTCCTCACCCTCCCACCCCCTCATTTCTCAGGCTCCCTCTCTGACCTGCTGTTTGGGCAGAGCAGCGTGCGGGGTGATCGGCTGGCCAGTACATGTGTGCTTTTGGCCAGGCAGCTGCTGCTGGATAACAGCTGACTTCTTGCGTTTCCCTCAGTGGGGGCATTAAAGCATGCTGCCAATTTTCACTAGACTCATCAGAGATCAGAGTCTCTCTGGCGTCTAACCTCTCCGCCACATGTGGTGGAGACTGAGCAGCAGCTTCTAAATATACTTGTGCATATACAGATGCCTTTTTTCCTCAGGTAACTGGAATAATCATGAAGTAAGACTCTGTACAAGGAGATTTTCTTTGAATCAGAATAAACACTGTCATGTTTTAGCTGCATGGATGGTTCTGTGAGCACTAGATTTTCTTTAATCCTGCATGTAAAAGTTGTGAGGATGATGGTATTGCCTCCTTATTTTACTTCTTACCTAAATTGTGAAACAGACTCTAACAAAAAGCAGGTCTCAGCTGTTTGTTATACCTCTTCTCTTATGTATAGACAACATCGTGTTAACAATGTCATCCCTCCAGGTTATCGCCAGCTCTTACATTGTCCAAGGCTAGTGGGATTTCTCTCTCCTGTTCTTGGCTGTAATGCTCAGAGGTGTCTGTCCTCTTCCTCTCAAGGTAGAATTTCTTGCCTGCCTGCCATATACTGATATTCACTATGGTTATCACTCTAATCCAAAGTATGTAGCACTTGACTCTTCCTTGAAATATGTTTTTATCTAACACGAGGGCTTTCCTACAGTTCTTCGGCTGAGGGCCGAAGGTAATCTTACAATGTATATCAAAATCTTACAGTGTGTATTGAAACTGAAAGCAGACAGGCTCATTCAAGCTGGTTTAATGCTGCCTCTGTGGCAACAAATTATTTTTGAGGAATTTAGTTTTTCTTACGAAGAAGGCTATGCCATCTTCAAATTGTTTATATGCTAAACATGTGGCTGGAGCTGTTTTGTTTCTTGCTGTTCCCAGTGCTTGTTCAAATCTCACTCAGGTTTTGATGTCATGAGAAAAAGTTACTAGTATGTGATACATGTTTAATATACTAGGTGAAATAAACTCCCTAGTGCCAGCCCATCTGCTGCTGGGCATCAATTGATGCAGTAACAAGGGGTGAAACTGTCCATGGGGAAAGTATCTGTGCTATTCTTTCTGGAAGTAGAAATTTGTAATCCCAGACTTTCAATTTACCCTCTACCCACTGCAAATTTACACTGAAAATGTTACAGCCTGGAAGAAGAGAGCATTGATTCCTTTTCCAGGCTGGACAGAGGTAATTTTCTTAAGAAACAGTGATAACCTTGAGAGCAGTGCATTTTATGTGTAAGTGCAAGTTGTCTGTCTGATTCTACCCTAATGGTGTGTGGCAGAGCAAAGATGAAACGAGTTGGGTATGGCTGTTAGTCTACTGCACCTAGCTGGCTGTTCAAAAGTTGCAGAAATGAGCTTTTAAGTAGTTTCGTAAACTGTATTTCTCCATTTCTTTCTGAATTTCCTCATTCACAGGAGAGAATCTGAATACATAATCCTTTAAAATCCTGGAAACTGTAGGTGGCACGAAGCTGGATGTTTGTGTTCAGTGAATCTGAATGAAGCAAGGTCATTTTACATCAGGGCAAGGATGGGAACCAAAGCGCTGAACTTCTCTTTGGACTTTGTTTACCCCATGCTTGGGTTATGAGGGGTTTAATATACCTTCTGGGGCTAACACAATATTCCTCTTAATTTGTAGTTTCCTTTTAGTTTATAAATCTAGTTTTTATCCGTATGTGCTAAAGTACATACAAAGGGAAATGCTTTAGCATTTCCTAATGAATGCCTTATGCGTGAGTGTTAACGTGCATACACTGTGACCTGCATGTAAACACATTAGCTTGTCTGTTGGGTTTATCAGTTCAACTGGGCGTCCTGGCTTCCCAGACTCTTTTGGCAGGAAGCGTGCAAAGAGAAGGGGTTTGTTTCTGCTAAAATACGCTGTTAAAAGCCTCCGGACTTTGAGGGAGGAAATATTAGTACAGACTAACATAGTGCATAATTAAAAAATTAACGTTAAGGTTTACGAACAGCATCAAGGCCCTAATTAGCCGAACCCGAGTTCCGGAGCTGGGCGCCAGGCGCTGAGGAGAGCGGAGCGAAGCGGGGGGCGACGGCCGCCGCCTGCCCTGCCGCGCGGCCACTAGGTGGCGCTGTGGGAGCGCGGGAACCGCCCGCTGGGGGCCTCCTTCCCCGGCGCCCGCCCCCCGCGGCAGCGGGGACCCGCGTTGCGAAACCCGCGGCTCCTTCCCTGCGGGCAGGTACGGCGGTGGTCCCGTAGTGGCTGGGCACACACCCGCTCGGTGCCCGCGGCTACCGGGGTTTTCTTTCTGTCTCCGTAGACGTCGATTTGCACACGCCGTATTTCTTGTAACAAGAACTGCGTGTGTAAGTTCTGTAACGTGGCACGCTGAAGGTATCTCAAGAGGCAATTTTGTCACAAACTGTGTTTAGAGAATAGTATTTTGGTGCATGTTTACATATACACTTTCACGGTGAAGCTTGCTTTGAAAATTCTGAACGGACTTTCTTTTGCACGTGGGCTTGGCCTTTGTACTTCTTCTGAATCACAGAACAGGCACGTGGTTTTTATGGAGAAAAATGTTGGCATGGTTTTCACCCCTTTTTGACTGATTCGGGTGAAGGTATTAGCTTTTCGAGTCACACCATATTCTTCTAAGAGGTAAAGGCTAAAGGGGATCTCATTGTGTTTTCAAGTTAAAGAAAAACTCTGGCATCTGAATGCTTTCTATGTTTTTCAACTTCGTACTGCTGTTAGGCAAGTCAGATTTTAAGAGAGTATGTTGCTTTGATCTTCTGATATAGCCGTGTTTAAAACATTTTAATCACAAACCAATTCAGAAAATGTTCCAAGTGACAGCAGTTTTGTCATCCTCCTCTATTTGCAGTGAAACCCATGCTACAAGTTTAGGTTATTCATCTCTCTTCAGTTCTGGGTAGAAAAGTTAAGTTTTAAAGAAAAAACATTTATTTCATGGGATCCACTTTTATACACTGGTCACTTATATCACTCTTTGCCCCCTGGGCTGCAGTTTGTGATCCATCTTCTTCCCGTTTGCCRCATGTGTTTGTCTTTCACTTACTAGCCCAGCCAGCTTTCCCTTCTTCAGGGCAGCCTCTCCAGCCCACCCAGGTGTGAAGGTGATGCTGCTCCACGCGGGCAGTGCTGCGCCGGTTGGCTCTGACCTTCTCATTGCACCCATGTTGGTGCGGGAAGGGCTCTGCGGGTTGTGGAGGGCAGCAAGCTGGGCTTGGGGCCACAGCAGAGAGGGCCAGCCGCAGCCTGGGCTGCCCCAAAATCAAGGAAAGTGTCTATCCCCCTCTGCTCAGTGCTCGTTAGACCTCATCAAGTTACTGTGTCCCCTTTTGGGTCTGCCAGGACAGGAAAGACATGGACCAGCCAGGGCGAGTGCAGGGGAGGCCCCAGGATGGTCAGGGCTGAGGAACACCCCGGAGGAGCAGGGCTTGCTCAGCCCGGGAAGGGTCCCAAGCGGCCGCCTGCACCCACCTATGGGGAGGTTGCTGAGACCAGGCAGCCTGGCTCTTCACAGGGGTACATGGCAGGTGGGCATGAGACAACATGCATAAGTGGAATCAAGAGGCTCAGAGTTAGATATCAGGAACCTCCCTGTGGCAGGTTGCCAGGGCAGGCTGTGCAGGCTCCGTCCTGGGAGGTGTCAAGCCCCAACTGGACACAGCCCTGAGCAGCTTGGTCTGGCCTGGGGCTGACCCTGTCCTGAGCAGGAGACCACGCTAGAGACCTCCCAAGATCCTGTCCAACCTGAATTATCCTGTGTTCCTATGATTTATGTCTTCATTTGCCTCAGGTCTGCCCATTTACTTTCTCCTATATACAAGTTACTTTTTTCCTCTCACCTTTTCCATTTTCCATTAACCTTATTTAACCAGCAGACTGTATTACTCTGTTGAAGTTTTATGTGAACCCCACTGGCACTGGAAGCTGTGTTGCAGTGAAAGAGCAGCACAGAGAAGTGACAAGGGGCCAAATGATACAGCAAGATTTTCACCGAGAGAGGAGTAAGGAGGGACCGTAGGGCAGCAGGGCTTTTGGGAGCAACCCCTATGGGAAGTGATTGCAGGTCCCTGACCAGACATGTCTCTGCTGAGTCAGGAGAGCTCCTGCTGTGTATCTGGAATAGTCAGGGCCATTGATCACTGCGAGGAAAGACTTGAGACTGGGGAAAATGAGGAAAAACAAAGCTTCCAAAACTCTGGATAAAGTGAGAAGTGGACTGAAGCTATTGGCTTCAATGTACCAAATTCTTCTCATATATGTATGATTTAAATAATGAATAAGATTTTATTTATTTGTGTATTTATTTTCCTCCGGCAAAAAGCAGAGGGCAGGAAACTCATAAACCAAGAATTTACTTAATCATATTGTTTCAAAGGATAAAACTGAAGAATTAATTTAGAATTGTTAATTTATTATTTTATCCCATTTTGAAACTATACTTGTCTTTCCTTTTGCCTGTGTATCTTAATGATATTTGTCAAACACTTTAAGATTATAGATGAAATCCTGAAACCCTTGAAGAAACAGTAATTTCGCTGTTGGCTTCTATGGAGTCGTCTTCTACCCTGTAACAGTAGGAGGGATCCTTGTTTTACTTTGATCAGTGCTCTGTTACAGAAATAGGCTGATAAGCATTCATATTGGTAGTTTAAATTCTTAGTAGAATGGCTTCATCAGAACAGTAATAAATAAGTCTTGCTGTCTTTGTTGTAGAGGATTTCACCCCAGTTCCATATAAGGCTCCACCACCTCCAAAACCAGAAAAAACGTTTCCTCCTTATACTGGATTTGGTTCTGAAGAGGATTCTTTGTGCTCCTGTATGGGTCTGCTTCCCAAGCCTCCTCAAAAAGATTTCAAGAAATTCATGGAGAAAGACAGGTATTTCAGCGAAAAATAATTCCAACTTTTCTAGTTATGTCTTTTTGTGAAGGAGATAAATGTTAAGTAGGGATGTCATTTTTTCAGCAAAATATGCAGCTTATAAGACTTTTAAGGGACAGGTGCACGAGGACTGGTTTAGTGACATGGTACTCCAATTTTCTCTGAACTCAACAAAATTTCTATTTTGAGAAGGCAAATATTCTGACCCTCCCATCCCCTGCTCCTTCCCTTCTGCTGTCTTCAGTGGGAGTTTGATGGAAGTCTTAGTCCAGGAATTAGTCAGGAATTTTGTATGCTTCAGCAGTCCGACACTGATTTCTTTTTCTGTTTGACTTTCTGGCATTTATTTTTTTTGTCTGCTGAATTTCATGCAGTTTACTGTAGCAATATTAAAGCATTAACCCTTCACTTTCCATTATGACATGGTTTGTCAGGCAGTGGTTGTTGAAGCGTAAGCAGAAAGCAAAGTCACATGCTAGAGATTCACCTGTAGAACCTCCGTAAAAGAAGCAAGCTATTAGAAAAAGACTTGGGAATGTATTGATAGTGCATATAGCGATACCGTAAATCATTTAAAACACAATCACTTAGCAAATATCCAACTAGTAAGATCATCTGGTGGGCCTGATTTTGTGGAGATAATCCTAGTATGTATTGCTATTCAGAATTTGGTTTTAAAATATATGTACCTAAATGTGTTCTTCCTTTATAAATTTTCTGGAAAGAAACTTGGACCTTGATTTGCAGCTGAATTTGAATACAGATTCATTCCAGACCTGTGGCAGAGAAGTAATTTTCCCCTGAAAATGATTCCTTTCTATCTGGCTGACTCTAGCTCCTGTTAATTTAAGCAGAAAATGGTTTTTGACAAAGTAGGGAATCTTACRCTGTTTCCCTTCTTGGACCAGGAATAACACAATTAATGTATGTTACAAAACTTGGAAGAATGCATCTCTTAGTGATGAAAACTTTTCTCATACTCTGTTTTTGATTTCTTACCTCTTCTTTTGCTTTTTAGAAGTGGCATGGAAAGTAACATACTGCGCTTTCTTGCAAAACTTGTCACAGATAGTCCTATTGACAAGGATCGGAAATTCATTATTTCCTACTTCCTGAGTGATGACACCATTTCAGTTTTTGAACATATACAGCGAAACACAGGTAAGATGTAGTAATGTCTTGCAATCAGTTCCAGCTGCCCTGCTCATTTGATTAGAGTTTACAGTAAACATTGTGGCCAGACTCAGCACTAGCAGAAGCAGGGATGTGGATTTTTAAATGCAATGGGAATTACATCAGCAGGTCTACTGCGTTATCTTGCATAGCTGTATGTCATAGTAATTTATAATCTTCACCACTCAGAATAACGCTGTTCATTGTATGACAGTACTTCACAATATCCTTTGGGAACTGGAAGTTTAATGCATTAGAACTTTTACTACATTTTAATTTGCATATTTGGCCTTTAAACATTTGCTTTTGTTGTGGATAACATACAGGAATTGTATTGTAACTGATGATAAATAGGGACAGGAAATGTAAGACATCAAGAATGAAAGAGTAAATCCTTTGTTTTGCAAGATTGTGTTATGGTGTTATGATACCTGTATAGCATCCATTGTATAGAAGCAGCTCATGAAAGCAAAAAAGCYGTGACATTTTTTAACATACTTTATCATTAATCACGTAGTGTTGAGCATATAAAGGGTGAAGATTGCCCTGTGCTAGTGTCTCTGTGKGTGTGTGTATAACACTGAACTGAATTTCGAGAGCCAGACTACCAGTGTTTCAGTGACAAATGCTTTGTTATTTCTCAGTTGCTTGATCACGTTTATCCTATTGCTTGAGCATCCTATTGCTTGTCATCGTTATTTTACTAGTTTCCTGCCATCCAATGGCCTGTAATTTATGCAACTTCTTTTATTACAGCTAAAGACACATACACTTATGTATATATTTACTATGTAATGCTGCTGTGAGGCTCAAGAGCAGCTCAGTTCTCCACTAGTGAATGACATGTTTGATTGGCGTTCTTTATGTCTGGAGACATAAAGGATGCTGAGGGTACAGCTGTACTGTTAAATTAAAGAAGTCCAGGGGACAGTTTGAATCTTGGACCCCAATCATATGTATTGCCTGTTTGGTCACTCCTGGTTCTCCTTTGCACCATTCCAACTAGACAAGGCCCCAGAGAGCCTGGGGCCCCTCCTAGAGGATGCTTAACTCCAAAAAACTCTCCTGCAAGGCAGTAAGGACAAGGCTGCACCAGGTTTGGCTTGCTCCTCCCTTATTGGTCATCTAACACTATCCCAGGAGGTTTTACACACTCAAAAATTCAGGTCCTTCTGCCACGCCCAGGGGCTGCAATACATACCCTCAGTTTTACGCTGTAAAACACCACTCTGTTGGACTGCAGCACAGCCCTCACATACCTTCAAACAATTTGAACACACAAAAATAATAGCTGTGTCTTAAGACCCCAGATTTATCACATAGCACCCAGAGCAGAGCCAGAGCCACACGCTGTGCAGTGCAGATGTGGTCAGTTGGTCAGGCTCTCGTGGCATGGGTGCCAGGCCAGAGATTGCTTCCTGGCTTCCTTTTATTTTGGAATGAGAATATATGCTGAGATTGCAGCTGGGAGCCCATTGAACATTGCTAGTCAAACAAAATGTGAAACAATAAATGGACAAGTTTGCATACCAACAACAACAAATGCTTTAAGACGTGTATGAAAGGCAAGTATCTGTAAATGGGTTTTTAACTTCCCTGGGATGTTAAAGTGGATGGAGTAGCTGACTTTCAGAGGTGGTAGAAAGGTGAAGTGGAAGGATGTGGCTAAGAACTGGCCATTGGAGAGTTTAGTGAGAACAGCCTTGAAGAGGCGGGATAAGAAGTAGGGATGGGGGGGGAGGTAGAGCAGCAGTTGGAAAGAGGCCTGGGACTGCAGAAGGTTCTTTGTTCCCACCTTCCTTCTTCTCTTTCTCCTCCCTTTCTCTTCTCTCTCTCTATCCCTCCTTCATTTTAGTCATGTCTGAAGGAAAAGCGAGTGGGTTTCTTCGAGGTTAAGAATGAGAAGGCTTTGCAGAGGTCAGGTAAGAGCAGCTAGGAAAAAGGAGTAAGACATGCAAAATGGGAGCGAGAAGAACATTTGTGTGTGAGAAGGAAAAGTGTTGAAGTAGATTGGGTGGGAGAAGAGTAAGTTTGAGCACATCTTAGAGAGGGCATGAGTTAAAACAGTAAATGACTCCCAAAATAACAACTTGACCATCCCTTTTGTGCACAGGTTCAAAGGACTATTTTTGCCTTTTTATTTGCATGAAGTGATACAAATTGGCAAGTAAAAATGCTTCAAATCTCAGTCGTAAGATGGAAGTAAGAAGTTGCTCTTACTTTTCTCCGTCTAACAAGCTGAAGGTTGCAGAGAAGTGCTTCACACTATTAGTAACACTGTGAAACTGTACTTGAAATGCACAGGGTTGGACATCTTGAAGCACTTGTTGAGATGGGGGTCAAAGCACGAGAACTTTGGCTCCCCGTGCAGAAGATCACAACCCCTTTTTTACTCAGTGCAAGACCAAGCCAACAGCTGTACAAACACCTGCAAAGTCTGATCTGATCTTAATGGAAGAGGGTCTTTGGTTGTGGTGTTTATTTTGTGCTTTGAGCCTGGCTCTTGTAGATTTCCATCAAAATTTCTCATCAGGTTTCAGTGTAAAATCTCTAACCTAATGAGATATTTTCAGTTGTTTTCCTTCATACCTCTTGAAATGTGCTAACCCGTAATGTTTGAAAAACAATAATGGGACAGAGGTATTAAGGTAAGTTTCCAATCTAAGCGCACAATTGCAGGGAAATAGAGAGACAAGAGTGAAGTTCCAATCTTACAGAGACTGGTTCTGTTTAAACATTACAAACAGTTGCCAGGATTATATAACCTAAAATTTCATATTTGTTTTAATAGCTAGGTGAAAAGGAATGTGTTAAGATTAGAATTACATTAATGATTTGAATTGTTTTTTGATTCAAGCTAGATCTGACCATTACCATAGTGTATTTTTTGTCTTTTGCTTTTATGGTGCTAGTAAAGCAATTAAGACAGACATCTGATCCAAACTCTGGTTTAATAAATAGTTTGGGTTTCACATTCATTTATAATTTTGACTATAAAAGGCATTTTATTACACTGTTCATCAGCCTTTTATTGGACTTGCATCACTACCTAATATGTAAGACATCATTAAACGTTACTAAAGTATGCTTTTTGGCTTTTGGCTTGGAAGCTCAAATATAAACAGGAAACGAACCCCAGGCACTCCAGAGTTGTTGTAGGGCACATATCCTGATGAAACTAAATATGTAACAGAATGTTTTCTAGAAAGCTTGATACATGCAATGCAATCTTGTGGTGCACCGGAAGATATTACTAGAAAGCGAAATGTTCTTTTTAGTATCTTACATACCCTTGAGCACCACGTGCAGTTTCCAGTGACAGGAATAAAATCCATTATAATGTGAAAAGAAATAATGTGACATACCCAGCTCACAAAGGAAATAACAGATCGCAATTAATTGCATTGGCAGAACAGTATGTGGAAGATAGTGTCATGTCACTCCTACTTTTTTTTTTTTTTACATTCAAAAGCCCTTAAAAACAAGTTAGAATTACAGTGCACCAGAATTCATGATCTTCGTAGGACTGTGCTATCCTAAGTTGTGAATTTTTTTTTTTTTTCTTTTTCGCTTTAACAGTTCAAGGATAATTGCCTGCATCTTACATTTTGCATCTTAGGTTTCTCAGGGTCAGTCCCAAGGCTCGCGACAGGGTTATGGGAACGATTTGAAGAGGCACATTTCTGTCCCATTTTAAAGAAAAGAAAAAAAGGGAAGGTGTTTGGCAGGCATTCAAATGAGACATGTCACAGAATATGCACAATGTAACTGTTGCTGTGGACACTGGCAGAGACAGTTCTTTTAGCAATGAGGGAGAGCGGGAGATTATATTATGAGACAAGAAACTCAAGGATGAAAACTAATATTTAAATACAAACCAGCTGGTTTGGGGTGTCTTTTGGGTTTTCTTTTGTGGGTTTTTTTTTCCCAAGTAAAGCCACAATTAATTATTTACAATTCTATTCTCATAGGGATACTTGGTGGGAAGTTCTTGGAAAGAGGTCGCATTAAGAAGCCTGGGCAGGAGCTCTTTAAGAGTGAGCCATCTGAATACTTCAAGGCTCAGAATCTGTTTGTTGGAGCCAGAGTTTGTTTCCATGGTCACAACTTTCTTTTGGTGGATGCTGATGAGTACACGTTCAACTACATGGAGAAGCATGCAAATGAGGTGAAGCAGGCTCTTGTTACTTTCTGTTCTCTTTAAGGACTGTACCTTACCTATATATTTTTCAGAATTATTTATACCTAGTTTCTTCACCCAAAGTTCACAGCCCAGTGCTTTCTGTCTAGCAATGGATTTAGGAGATGTTAGCTAGGGAGTGCATGCAAGCCTGGCCACTCTTTACTGCCCATTCCCCTTCTACTTTCTCAGCATCCACTTTTATTGTTATTAGGGGTTGTTAGAAGGTATATCCTTGCGTATTCCTTCTTGAGACTGTTTATGGACCTCTTGTCCCTGAACTGATCTAACCCTTGTTGAACCTACAGATACTGTCTGCTTCCACAGCTTTCTGTGGCAGCAAGTTGAAAAGTTCACTGCCTACTATGTAAAAAAAAAACGTGATAAAAGTAGTAAGTATCTTTTATCTGTTTTAAATCAACCTCCCACTAGTTTCAATGCCATTTCTAGTGTTCTGGGGTTTGGTGAAGATCCCCATTCACCTTATGCACCACCTTCATTATTTTGTAAATCTCAGACATTCTTCCCCCTCAGCCTAATCCTATCCAGTTAAGAGTCTCACCCTTTTTAGTCTGTCCTTGCAAGGCAACTGTGAGATGTGGAGACTGGAACAGTGCACAGTACTCAAGATGTGGGCACATCCAATTTAGAGTCTTACCGATGAGGCTGTTTTATTCCCTGATTTGATTTTTTAGGTTCATACGTATTTATCTGCCAAAACATTTCCCTTGTAATATTAGAAATTGATATCACAGTCAATTCATATCACAGGAATTCAAGGTTACAGTTTGTACTGAGTTTCACTATCTTTTGGTGTTGCCTTCAGAGGGGAGAGCAACAATAAATAGAGAGCTGGGGTGCCTCTGCTGATGTATACTTTATGCTACCAGTCATTACACAAATGGCTGGTAAAGAAGCCCTCATTCACCAAAGCCAGAAATGTATCCAAAAGGAGAAATTGATTGTCCTGTAGCAATTGTCACAGAGGTCAAAAAAGAAAGGATACAGGGATGGAGAACCACAGAAGAGTCACAGAGCATTTTGTGGAATTTTATGTTGGTTTGGTAAGAAATGTAGATGACTATTTTTTTTACAATGAAGTCTGTGCTGCAATATTTGAATAAATGTACCCTGGTATACTTGGAAATTCCTGTTATGTGCAGCTCTGACCCTGTCACTCTGAGACGCATCTTAAGAATGCATCAGCTCAGGAGCCAAGGCATTTCTGCATCCCAGTCCCTCTTCTGGATTGTTGTTTTGTCACCGTGTGATCTTGAATATCAGCCTTTGGACTAGACTGTGCTGTGAGGACTTAGGGGTAGTGCGTATGCTTCATAGCTCATGGTGGGGCGACAGCATATGAATTGTGCCTTCAGCAGACCTTCTCCAGAGCAGCCCTTTTGCATAGGCTTGTTGAGAGTACCCCTAGGGAAAATATCCAGGAGGGTTTGTCAAGCTATGGTCCTCTGCCCATTTGTCCAGACCTTTTGTGGATGGAGAAGAGAGAAGCTTCTTAGTGCAAGTTTTAATTGTTCCCTGTCTGCTGGCTTACCAAAGCGACTGAACCTGCAGGACTCCCAAGACGCCAGTAGGCCTAGCACAGTGTTGGGGACTTTGAGTCTTGATGCCATTGCGCTGCTGAGGCAGAGGTAGATGCAGCCTGACCCTATGCTGCCTTTGGGCCACATGTGCTGTTCTCACTCAAATGAAAATAGCAGAATGGTGTGATTTCTTTGTAAATTAATGTGGAGTTAGCACCAGCTGCCTTCCCTGGAATAATGAGGAAGGTCTGCAAAATGCTTGTTGATGTAAAACACTGCGACTGCTAAATGCTTTAAGCAGTAAAATACAAAGCTATATATATTATGTTTTCTTACTGCTGGACTGTTTCTCCTCCTAGTAGAATCAAAACCAAAGCTGTTCTCCAAAATGCAGAGCGCATCATTAGATTGTAAATGGTCTTTGGAGCTGCTGTTTGCATTGATTATCTTGGATCAAACAGATGAGATCTTCGTTTTCCAGACTGATTGTATATCATCAAAATAAAATCTGCAAAATGGGAAGAAGCAACACTAAAAATACTTCTTTTAAGTGAATTTTGAAATGGTCTTTGCACAGTTAAGATTTTAAAACAGCTAGTAGAAAAAAAGGTTTATTCTCCCAATGATAGATGCTTTATTCACATCCTTTGAATAGAGCTCCAGAAGTAAGGACATACCTTGTTTGCTTCAGTTCATCAGGGGATTGCATACTCAGATCAGCAAGAACTTCAGCAATTATTAGACAAGAGCAGAGCTGGAAGATGGTTTGAAGAAGGGGAAACAATTTTAAGATGACTATTTGTCAGTTATTTCTCAAATTAGAAAATAAATAATTTTCCTTCTGAATAGACAGAGGTTTCCCTTCAGCAGAACACATCAGTACATTTCCTGAAAACTGGTGAAAGAAATCCAGATGGAATGTTTTTCTTCTGGAAAATGCCATTTTGACCACATTTCTATAGGCATATGTTGATTTAGATGAAATTTTGATTGGTAATCATAGTGCAGGTGGGAATTGATTCTGCTGTCATTGAAACATTTGTTTGACACCATATAAGATATTTGGAAAGTTTTAATTTTCTGTTTCAAAATTATATTTATTGTGTTGTTTTTAAGTTATGGGGAAAGAAAAATCATTAAGTCTTGTCATTTTGATTGCCACCTGTACTGAAAGTAACTCTAAGGATCTAATTCTCAAAACTTTTCAACACTTTTAGTTTCTTTTCCAATTTGAGGAAAAAAGATGTATTTAGAAAGCATAAATTTTCTTGCAAAGCAGAACATGTGTGTTGTGCACAGTCCTACCGGTATTATCCAGGTTTGAGGAGGACTCTTTCGAACAAGGCATTACTGTGGCTCCTTGGAATTGAATTCATCATCTCTGAAACAGTCTCAATTGTTCAAACTTTGTAGTCTTCTGCAGCACAAACATGGAGGTTGATTTTACTTCCCTTGAATTAAACATAGTAACTTCTGACTTAAGCAAGACAATCAAACAAAACTAGATTGTGACTACTAGCATGTCAGCAATTACATGAGAAGTGGGGAAAGCAGGTAAAGAGTTATTGCCATGCTGCTTGGATACTCGATGTCTATGTAGGTGTTTGGAATATGTGGTTTAGAAAGAAAAGGTAAAAATAACTGCTTTGATAATGTAGAGAAGGCAGGTTTTTAAATTGAACACTTTGTCCATCTTTAAATATTCTGCTGATTGATTCCTTCTGCCCCGTATTTTCTCAATCTCTGTTCCTTGCTTTTTCAGCAAAAAGCTGTGTGCTTACGGCCCAAACAATAACAGCTTGGGGAGAGGATTGAAAAAGTTGCTGTCTCTAAAACTTTTTGATTGCTGGTCCAGCTGCTGCACACCACTGCCTTGTGGTGTTGGCATTGCATGCCAGGGTTGTACCTGGAGCAGTTTTRGCATATGCAGCAACTGTTTTCTCTAAATCTGAGCATGTTACCTGCAACCACTGATGTATTTATTAAACTTGGATCACTTTATACTACTCTGGCAGTGTCATAGGGACTTCAAATACCCTTTTCTAGATCCCTTTGAACTGATACAATGCTGTAGACAGACTTCAGCATAATTGAGAGTGAGGCCCAATCTCTGTTGTGATTAGGTCCTTAATACCAGTCATACCAAATTTCAAATAATTGCTAGTTAAAACAACATTGCTTACTGGAAGAAATGGGAGAAAACTATTTTCGGACAGTTCATTGTGCTTTGTAAGTTAGGTAGAGCATGACAGATGTAAGGGCATATCAGATACTCATGCTTGGACTCAACCCTTATTTAATGACTAAATACATAGATGTTTTATGTTAAAAATGAGTATAGCAAATAAATCTTTGGTAGAGCTCTAACACAACAATCGGAATATAGGGTGGAAGCTTAAGTGCTCCAGTTCTGTTTATCTAAATTTAATTTTATTTTAATGGCCTATACTTAGAAGAAGTAAGCATTCTTCTTACGTGACAGGAAAAATTGCTTCCTAAAAAATTTCCAATCTGCTAATTCTGAGTATGTAAAACAGCATACTCAGTCTAATATGAATGAGAATATCTGTTCAACAGTTCATCGGAGCCAACGGTGAAAAGATTAGTTTTAACATGGTGAATTTTATTAGTTGAGAATTAAGTGAGATGCACCAACATAAAATGAGGACCAAGTTATTAGAACTGAACTTTAAATGCTTCTGCTACTGCTTTAACAATTCAATGTTTGAAGCAAAAGTGGATGTCCTTTTATGTAGCTGGAATAAGCTTTCTGAGAGTGCATGATCTGATGATTTTTGTTTAATTTTTTATATTCTCAGTAGGAGGCAATTTTTTTCAGTAGCAAGCTTCCCTCGAAACTTAACACAGTGCTGATTTATGCATTTGAAGTGAGACAATGAAGAAACTGATAATACTTAGCAGTTCAACATTGCCCTGCATCTTGACAACTCTTGCTGGTACATGCATAGATGGTTGCATAGTGCCTTTCTCTCTAATCTGTGTCTTGCTTTCCTTTGTTAAGTTCTCCGTGGCTGATATTGGTGTCATCCTCAAGAAACTGAAAGACATAGCCGAACCTCGTTCCCGAGAAATCAGGCAGGTGTTTGCAGCCACTGACCCTGAGCATTCCAAGGTGATTGAGTATGACCCTTTCAGGTAAGACAGTGGATTTTGTTTTTTAATATTTAATGAAGGCACGGTCCCCAAAAATGTATAGAGCATGACTGTTTCTTCATGCTTTCTGCACATGTTAGCTGACAAATGGGATACATTGTTTTGCATTTACTTGGAGACTGTATGTGAAAAAGAAAGTGAATCCATGCCCCAGAAAAAAAGAGAAATGCAATAGTTTCAAGTAAGCTGAAAAGCACAACTAAAAACTGTCTACTTTTTATGGAGCTGGCACAGGGTGCTGTGAAGAAGGGCAAGTCAGCAGTAATATATACATTGAAGGATAAAGAAAAGCCTATCCTGAGAAAGTCAAACAAATAATTAGTAGTTTTGAAATTCAAGAAGGAATGTTTGAGTTGGCCTYCTGAAAATGATGTTATTTGGGTTTTGAATCATTGATACAGAAGAGAGTCTTCGCAGAACCATGGTGAATTGAAATTATAGGATGTAGTGATAAGCATCTTTAAAAAAGACTGGAAAGCAGTAGTGAGAGCAATGATTAATGCTTGGATAGTAATTTCAGCAGAGATAGGGTGAGTAGATACCTGGATTCTGGCAATGATCCAGATATGGCAATGGGCAAATGTATAGATACTTGAAAGAGGAAATCATGTTCAAATGCAAGCTGATTTCAGTTTGTCTCACAGCCAGAATACTTGAACATATGAACTGTGTTGGGTACTGGTGAAGTTAATGATGTGGAACAGAGGAGGAGATTTTACCTAGAAGCATTTTGGTTTTCACAGTGGTAATATACTATGTATTTAGGAACTGTCATAATAACTAAAGCATATAAGTAGATGTATATTGTGTGGAATGTCATCCCTATAGGAATGTTAGCCAAGGCAGAAATTGCTTCTGAAATATCTCAGAAGATATATAGATCAGCAGAAGGTTCTTCTAGCAATTCAAAGTGAAATTGCTGGAAGTAGTAGTGAGAAATGAAAACAAGCTGGTATTCAGAAATGAAAAATAAGTGATTAAAAGGTAGGATTCAAACGAAGAGAGGCCACAGTTATTTGCAGTTTTTGGTAAAAATATTTCTAGACTCAGATGTTTTACTCAACAGAAGCAAGATTCTAAATTGTTAACTGCATTAAGAAGGACGATGTTATTACTAGAGTAAGAAGTGGAGAAAATTGAAAGGTAATGTATATCTGGAAAAGTGCTTTATAGCACTTGGGAAAAGATTTTAATTTATACACACAATAACTTTTTAAAATCAAATAATTATGGTTTTGGTTCAAATTATGAAATAATCATCTGCAAAACTTTGTCTTCTTACATGCACTAAGAGCAGGTCAATGTTTTGGAACATTTGCATGACAAAATTGGTGGAGCACACTTTTAGAAGGGATGATTGTGCTTTTAAACAGCAGGGAAAGATTTTTATGTTATCAAGAAGAGGCTCAGTTGAGTGTAAATTTAATCACAGTCATACTCTGTGCAGCTGTGAACTGCCCAGCTGTTTAATTGAGGCTAGTGCTGTTTTGTGGCCTGGAGTAAGATATGTCTAGTTATATGGTATTGAGGCACTCGGTTTCAGCAACAAAAATGCAGTAGCCCTCTCCATGAGTAAGAGAGAAAGCAGGGGAATCCATGTAATACTGTTTTTTTCGCCTCAGTGCACACCTGGGCCTGTCTGAGCACCTACTAATGGTCTACATCTCTCCTGTGGTGGGACTGCAGGGGGTCTAACAGGAAGCATCCACACTGCCAGAGGAAGAATTTGTCTCTAAGGAACATTTAACTTTTGTGCTTTATAGTGATAGTAGATTTTGTTTCTGTTCATTCATATTATATCCAGTAATCTAAAGGCTCTCTTCTTTTTATTATCCATGTGTCTTATTTTAGAACGAAAGAAACATTTTTAATGACGAAGACGAGAGCACTTCTTTGCATCTGTGAAAAGTCAAAGATATTTTTCTGTGAATAGAATATGTATTTTTCTTTCAGTGTTGTATTTTCTTTTGTACATCACTGTTTATTTTTAATCTGTTGTGGCATTTAATGATTATAACTAACTACAAATGATATTTTTAGTACAGGCAATTATCTGTGTGACAGCTTCAACCAGCATGATAATCCTCTTTTCTTATCTTAAATACAGCTAAAAATTTACTGTGCTCTGAATTTGGCTGTTCAGATTTTTTCCTTTCTACCTATGTAATTTTATATGAGCTGCATTTAAAAATACACCTATAAATATGATGTAGTGAAGCAGAATTTTAATGATACAATTTACTTTAACTACTTTCAGAACCCAAATCTACAGCACATCATCCGGGAAATAAATACATGGTGTACATTGAAGCTACCCCTAAGCTATCGTTAAAACTATTGAAAGCTTTGTTAAAAAGAGAAGAAAAAAATAACTAAAACTTAGATGCCTGTGCATCACATGGTCCTATCCAGACTGCTTTTTCTCATAAGCTACAGGCAACACTGTTTGCTGTTAGAGACAAAGAACCATGTGGGTTTAACAAAGATGCCTATCTTCAATTCAGCTTGAGAAACAGCTCTCTTAAGCAGTTAATTATTATTTCTTCTTTCTCTACCAAATTCAGATTGCAATCTGTCATATTCTTCTAGAACAAAAAAAAAAGTAAAACAAAAGATAACTAAGCTGTGGGAACAATTGTTGCAGCTTGTTTCTTTTTGTCAGGAAGAGTTTAGATGTAATTCTGTTTGTGAATCTTGCATCTCACTCACTAGTCCCTAGCAATCACTAGAATATTCCTTAATTCCCAAATGAGACAATAATTTACCAGGGGGTTTTGGTGACTTGATTGTCACTGACTGGCTTGAGAAAATAAAAGACCTTTAAAATTCTGACACTGGAAAAATTTGTGCCATGTGTGGAAATCCAGTCTGTGGAAATATTCAGATGGGTGATGTTATCTGCATGCTTTCAGCTTTGCCAGCCCAAGCATTTAGAGTGCCAGGCTTATCAGGCAGTATTGTTCTCTTCTTTGTGTTTGTAGTAGTATTACTGCAGGCTCCAGGAAAGAGGCTCCAGTTTTGACTGGATCTCTRAATGTGGCTACAATATAAATAATAATACTCAGTAAATGGAATAATAATACTGACAAGATAATGATGATATTAATAGATGGACCAAGTTTTGGTCATTGAGTTTGCATAATCTCAAATAAGGTTTGCTACTTGTCAACAACTTGTCTTCTCCTTGTATTTATCTTCTGCCACTGCAAATAAAGGATCCTTATGATTTATTTAGTATGAAAAAAGCAGCAGTTGAATCAAAGTAGACGCTATACAGTGTTTAGCATCCTTTTTTGAATAGCTGTGTAAGTGCAATCATATTCTATGAAGAGATATCTTCATTTGAAGAGGACCGCAAAAGCCTCTGAGGGGAAGCAAGTGAAAAATTATGTTTGTTGATAAAATTTTGSAATTTGGAAGGGTACGAAGTTTCTGTGCTTTCAGTTCACATGTGGATGTTAAGAGACTCATTATCAGATTCATGCAAGAATTTAACTATTCTCCAGCCAGAAGTTTGAGTCTTGTGTCTTTAAGCATCACTAATAATTTCTTCCATTTGTTTTCGAAGATCAGTATATAATCACAGTGATGCAGTACCCTCAAGGGTACCACAAGGTACAGCTCTAATTGCATCAGCAAYTACGGTGAAGTTTATTCTTAGTGCAGTTCATCCAGAAGTATTATATATAATTAATCTAATTTTGATTGAGGCACGTAGGCCTATGTTGATGCTTGCTGTTAAAAAAAATCCCGTTGAACACGAGTTCACCAGAGGCTTGGGTTCATAACACCAACGTATAGTTACACTAAGCCAGGTTTGACAAGAGGCCTTCTAACAGCTGAAGTAACCTACAATTCAGGCCAGTTTTTTCCAGGAGAGCAGGAAGCCTCCTAGGTTTCCTTGCATACCTCACTACTGGTGTTTTTCTTCTCTTATGTTGTGTCAACATCCAGGACATATGAAGAACTCTGTAATCATTGAAGGCAACAAAACCCCTACTACAAAGACAATGTAGTCTTTAAAATTAGACCTTCTCCTCCCCTCCACCAACAATATAAAGCAGAGGGAGATTGTTCTGAACTGTAATTACTGGTCCTGGTTCTTAAGCTCCAAAGCTTGTGTCCATTTGCTGATGTACTACAAGTGCCTTCAGGAACTTACCCAGAAATCACTCTGGCTCTATTACCAGCAACAAATTCTTCATATTAACAGGAATGACTAGTCATTCAGTGCCAGCACTGGCCCATCAGATGGATCTCAGGAACATTTCTTCTTCTTTGCTTGGGCTGATTCGTCTGAGCAGCACAAGCAATGTTGGGAGAGCGCATCTCAGGCTCTTCCCTGCATGGGATCTGATTCTCTGCTGACAGTGTCCAAACATAAACTGGTCTTGCTACTGCCTCCTGTCTTCCATTCTTGCCAGGAGGGCTTGTGATTACAAGTTGGGTGTAATTTTCTGCCCTCTCTCTGTGACCAATTTCTGTTTCCCTTCCCCCAGCTTTCCCCTGAAAGCTACCCAACAGGGCCAGCTTTCATATTGCTGCTAATATTCCATGCTATGGCATCTCCAGTAAAGGGCTTCAGTCATGATTATTATGTATTTTTGTATGTAAAGCCAACTACTGAGCAAATGTGGACATTCTGCAAAAGTTTAAGAGTTCAGGTAATTTCCATTATACCTCCTTGAACAGATCTGGATTTCAAATTTAAGTAGATGTATTCTTTAAAGATCTAAATACAGCATTTTATAATGAGTGCACTTTAATCCTTTTTTTCCCCCAAAATTTAGTGATTATTAACTGTTTTTAACTCCTTTACTTAAAACTAATGTAGACTGTTGTTTTTGTGAACAGAAATTTGATAGTCAGTATCACTGATGGATCGTTTTCAGAACATGAAATTATGACTCTCGGGCGCTATTACAGTGTGAGAGATGAATATGAAATGGACCTCCACTTCCTCCTTGCAGTGGCTCAAGAACAACTAAAGAAAAAGAGCTTTGAGAATTTTGAACAACTGTCTGCGGTGCTTATATACAATGACCGTGAAAAGTAAGTTTCCTCTATTTATCCTAAGCTGTTATTTGGGAAGCTCTGCTTGTAAACCTACCTATTTTCTGTTTGTTGCTGAGCAAATGATATACTGCGGCCAAAGAATATTATTTGTAATGTTAAGCCTCTCTCAACACTTGACAGTAGACAAGAAAAGGATAGCCTTTTTGTCTCCTCTTCATTTTGTTTGTGGACTTTTTATTACAGCTGCTGTACTGAACATTCTGTGACATAATCAGATGCCCGTTCACAGGCAAAACACAGTATTTTAAATATCCTGATCTCCTTCTATGACCAGGTTACCCACCTAGTGGATGAGGGAAAAGCTGTGGATGTGGTCTACCTGGACTTCAGTAAAGCTTTTGACACTGTCTCCCACAGCATTCTCCTAGAGAAGCTGGCGGCTCATGACCTAGACAGGTGTACTCTTCGCTGGGTAAAAAACTGGCTGGACGGCCGGGCCCAGAGAGTTGTGGTGAATGGAGTGAAATCCAGTTGGCGTCCGGTCACGAGCAGTGTTCCCCCAGGGCTCAGTTTTGGGCCTGGTCTTGTTCAATATCTTTATCAATGATCTGGATGAGGGGATTGAGTGCTCCCTCAGTAAGTTTGCAGACGACACCAAGCTGGGCGGGAGTGTCGATCTGCTCGAGGGTAGGAAGGCTCTGCAGAGGGACCTGGACAGGCTGGATCGATGGGCTGAGGCCAACTGCATGAGGTTTAACAAGGCCAAGTGCCGGGTCCTGCACTTTGGCCACAACAACCCCATGCAACGCTACAGGCTTGGGGAAGAGTGGCTGGAAGGCTGCCTGTCGGAAAAGGACCTGGGGGTGCTGGTTGACAGCCGGCTGAATATGAGCCGGCAGTGTGCCCAGGTGGCCAAGAAGGCCAACGGCATCCTGGCCTGTATCAGAAATAGTGTGGCCAGCAGGACTAGGGAAGTGATCGTGCCCCTGTACTCGGCACTGGTGAGGCTGCACCTCGAATACTGTGTTCAGTTTTGGGCCCCTCACTACAAGAAGGACATTGAGGTGCTGGAGCGTGTCCAGAGAAGGGCAACAAAGCTGGTGAAGGGTCTGGAGAGCAAGTCTTATGAGGAATGGCTGAGGGAACTGGGACTGGTTAGCCTGGAGAGGAGGAGGCTCAGGGGAGACCTTACCGCGCTCTACAACTACCTGAAAGGAGGTTTCAGTAAGGTGGGTGTTGGTCTCTTCTCCCAAGTAACTAGCGATAGGACGAGACGAAATGGCCTCAAGTTGCTCCAGGGGAGGTTTAGATTGGACATTAGGAAAAATTTCTTTACTGAAAGGGTGGTTAAGCATTGGAACAGGCTGCCCAGGGAAGTGGTTGAGTCACCGTCCCTGGCAGTATTTAAAAGACGTGTAGATGAGGCGCTTAGGGACATGGTTTAGTGGGCATGGTGGTATTGGATTGTCGGTTGGACTCGATGATCTTAGAGGTCTTTTCCAACCTTAATGATTCTATGATTCTATGATTAGAAATCAAAGAGGAAAAATAGTGATTTAAGGGAAAAAAGAAAGGATCTGTAGCTGATTCTTTGTATGACTCATTTGTCCTTTTTGTTCGCTGATGTCACAGATAAAGAATCACAGAGAATCACTAAGGACCTCAGTGTGTGGGAGACAGGCCGCCATGTGTACTTCAAGTTTCTCGGCTTTGTAATAGCAAAATTTCATAAAACCTTGTTTTCTTTACCTCTACCCCAATATTCCTCACGCGTTTTCCTATTCACAGCAACATTCACTTGAAGTAAATCTGGAAAATGCCTAATGTACACTTCTCCCCCTGTCTTTCTGTTTGTGTAGATGTGGAGTGCTGCCCCATGAGATGTGCAGGACTATTTGCAAGTCCTTTAAGTTGCCAGTGGCTGATGATGATCTGCAAGCTTTACTGACCATGTAAGTTAAGGGCAGATAGTATGACCTGCATGCATGGGTGCAAGTCAATGCTAAATATTTACTGCAGACACAGTTCTTAAGAATTTGTCATTTATATAATATTAATCATATCACGATGCTGATTTTGTCCCTATACACATGTGGAYTTTCCTATTTGTAGAATATTTATAATCAACTAAGGTGCATCCATCTTAGCAACTTCTCTTCATTTTGTCTGGCATGGTAGATCATCTGTGTTTTGCCAGAATTCTGTGGAATTAGTCTTACGGGAATCAGCTACTGATACTTATCATTATCAATGAGATTCACTTTTTTTGCTTTAGTTGTTCCTGTGTATATGTAAGGTAAAAACAATAATCTTATGGAAGCACATTATGTGAGTTTTAAGAAACATACCAAGATGAATACAATGAAATGTCCTTGAATGAAGTAGACAGCATCAGTAGTAAATAAAAGTGATGCTGCTCCTATTAATCTCACCTGAAACATATTTTATTGTAATTTTTAAAAAGGAAAAGGAGTGTTGGCATGGTTTTGGTATTTTTCCATAGCACATTTAATTGTTTTGACACAAATTGCTTGGCTAGCTGTATTAATGGGAATAGAAGTGAAGAGAACTAGTATTCAGTGCACTTGTATTAAAGGATAGAGTTCAGAGTAACCTGTGGTGTTTCAAACACTCATGTCATGTTGAGTTCGGTTTTCATGGCCACATTTTCTGCTAATAGGTTTAAATGCATGCTCAATGGTCTCTTCTTTCCCTTATGGGAAATCCTTAAATGTTTTGTCTGTGCCTTCATACTGTGTTAAAAGCAGGAGCAGGTCTTGTCTTCTGTCATGTTTAGATGCTTTCAGGTAGAAGATATGCTTCTTGATTTCAGGAGGAATTGCAAACTAAGCATCTGGATTTATCAAATAATGAAAAGACCCTTGTCAGGCAGAAATGTGGAATCCATTTTAATAAAGCATCTTTGTACTGCAAGCAAGACTTCCTACTTAAGTCAGTATCAACAAGACTGCTTTAAGAAGCCTAAGGGGCTATTTTTTACAAAGCCCCCGTTTCCAGACCAAAAACTTTCAGAACAGTTCCCTGCAGTAGCCAGATAGATGACTTTGGCCATTTGTTTGCCGTTCATCACTTCTGACAGTTAGGTTACAAGCATTAGTCATCAGAAGCATGTCTGAATTTTAGCATTGATGTAAAACTAATTTTTTAGAACTCCCACTAAGCTGCCCAACACAAAAAGTGTTGGAGGACAATTGACATCCTGTACTAGACAGGGGGTTCTCATAGTTTCCACTTCATAAAGGCTGAAATTGAATAGATGCACAGACAAGGGACTGGAGGTTTTCCTTTATGTACTAACTCAGTGCTGATGAGAAACAGACAAGCCTGACACATATAGGCTCCAGAGACTTGTTTATTGTTTGTGAACTTATACCAGGGAAAGCTTTTGTGAGATGAACCTCTTCTCTCCTGAAGAGTCTCAGTGTAGGCAGTTAAAAAGAAAAAGCCCAGTACACTATAATAAAAATTAGAGATAAGCTTAGAAGACAAGGAGGAGACTAAGGGTTGGATTTCACCCAGCTTTAGGCAGGTACCCATGACAGCTGAATTAGGATTCAGCTGCTGTAGGTTCTTTCTGTAGRTGATGGAGGAGGAGTGAGTTATCTCCTCAGCCTGTATAAGAGCTGGATTTCTAAATTACCATCCATTTTCCTTTGTTTCTAAAGGGGCTGTGGCCAGCCTGTATTGCAGATTTCTGTATGAGAAAGGTAAATGGTGTGAAGCTGGGCCTCAGAAATCAGTGTGAGAAGTACTTCATATGATAGAGTGCTATGTGTAATGCCAATTCTAAGTTACAATATCAGCTGCTTCAAAAAATGGCAGTTTATATGTGGTGAGTCACTGCACTGCAGATAAGAAGGAAGATTGTCACATTCTTAATAATGTGTGCAGTTGGCATTCCTTGGTAAGTTTATTGTTTCATGAAGGTGCAGAGTCAGGGAAAGATTTTTTGGAAGTCTATTTAATAGGAGTTAATTTCCAGTAATCTGGAAATCGAAGAGTAGAGTTCGCTGAATGAGATTGGACTTTTCTCTTCCTTTCCTCCTGCTTTCTGTAGTTTTCTTTGAGATTGAAGAATCATGAAACAGGCAGGTTTATTGTTAATGAAGAACAGTCTCACTCCTGGGGAGTATGCAATTCAGTGTGGGCAAAGTTTGTCAACAATATTCTTTCCTTGGTTTTTTTTGGATGAGGAAGCATGTAATTTTGTGTCCATTGACGTTTCTGAAGCAAGTGGTGGTGGTGTTCCTACTACGTGTATCTGTATTTATGAAGGAAGAAAGTGGTACAGTAAAAGTTGTTGGATTGATTCCCACAAAATCAGTATATATAGCTAATGCACTAGCTGGACCCTATTCAGCTATAAAATGATGCTAGACAATGTGATCAGATGATAGTTGAAGACTGAAGCTATATGTTTATTCAGCTTTGCTATCTGAGATTAGGTGGCAAAGACTTTCTGTAGGACTTAATGGTTCTATTTTTCCATTTTGAAAGGCAATACTTTTAAAGTATTTATTATTTACATTTGTAAATTATACTGCAATGATCTGTCACTTATTAAAAGCATGAGATGGGACTAGATGTTACTGTCTAATTTTGTGGTCACCTCCAGATGACCCAAGACTTTGTTTACTGTACCCAAAGACCATTCAGTTTCCACAGAGTGCAGGGAAATTGGCACAAAGACTGTGAGGTTTCATAAAACCCTTTCAAATTGTCTATCTAGAGTAAATWTATATTTTTAATTGTGGGATGGTGGAATAGTAGGATTTAGGTACCCAACAATGTGTCCATTTTTCCAATTTACCTGAGCTGGCTTATTAAAAAGTATTTCCTTTATCCATCAGCATTTTCTCACTTAGTTTTTTAATCACAGGGCAATACAGACTTTTAATGACAATGTATTAAGCAATGCAGATGGTACACAATTGTTTCTGACAGAAAACTGCAGTAGTCATTATAAGCATGCATTTCTTTAAATTTATGCAGGCATAATGAACAATTATAGTTTGTTTAATAAATAAATGTTGCTAAAGTGCTTAAGTAATGAATTTAGGGTTGTTTTTCTGTTATTTTTATTTACTGCAATGCTAAGTGTGTGCTAACAAGGACTTAAAAAGATGCAGTCCTTCCCCAGAGGGTATATAAACAGCTGGCAGATAATGAAAGAAAAAATGGAGGGAAGAAAGAGTGGATGACAAGTTTACAAGTATTACACGTTGATTTTTCCACATTAGTTTAGTTGTTAAGCATATGTCCTTATTTTTAAAAATATGTCTTTTAATGTCTGTTAAAAGCGGCTGTGTAGTTCTTCACCTCTTCATAGTGCCAAGGTGAGACTGTTGGACTCTGGAGGGGGGCTTGTTGTTTTGAAAAAGTTAATCCCTAGTGTCTCAGGTAGCAGTGCCTGATAACAATGGGCCTCCCACATGGTCATCCCAGTTCTCAAGTCACTAATAGGCCAGGCCACTCCTGCCTGCTCAGCTTTTCCCTGGTTTGTGGCTGGGTAATGATTTTTTACCTAGTTGCCTACCTGTTTTTTTAGGGCTGACCTATTTGTTTCAGGAAGCAAACCCTCTTTTCCTGCTACAGCAAGTGTCCCGGTAGCAGCAGCAAGATTGGAAATGGTCACAAGATCTTTCTCCTACACTCTGTCTTCTGCTCATTACCTTTGATGCCTGAGACTCCCTATGCCATTTGTGATGAAAAGACTCTCTAGCATTAATATTTGGATCTCTTAAAAGAAATTATTTCCGTTATTCAGTATGCTGAGGAACTGATGGTTCAATTTATGGTTGTTCAAGACATGAATAAATGTACACACAAGATGGTAGCCATTAGTTAATTCGTACTGATCAGCTGCATAGGCTTGTCCGTGCCTGCTGTTTTAAATCTTTTCCTATGAACAGTTTATGACAATTTAGGTGTATACCTGTGTTACACAGAGACTGTCAAACAGGCTGAAGAATCCCAACATTTTCTCTAAGGTTAAAGCAGCATGATGTTTCTTCTCTATTATTATCAGATTAACTTCTTAATAAATGTTATTCAAAACTAAGGAATTAAAAAAACTCTGCATGTACATTAACTTTTCACATAAATGTTTGGGTTACAGATTTCTTGATGGAAAAGAAAAAATATCTGTAAGTAGCCTTTACTCACCAAAGCATCCTCAGGAATGGTCATAATGTGGTTTAATCAGATTTTTCATATATCTGGAGTATTTCATTATGAATATATTTTTAGAAGCAGAAATGTGCGATTATTTCTGTAATGTCAGAGCAAAAAAAAGCTCTGCAAACTATGATAGGGTTGGAGGAGTGACTTTCATAGTCTAAAATCACATGCATTGGTGAAGTCATAGGGCAGAACTGAGGAGAAGCATGGTTTCAAGAGATCTTTGTTGCATCTTCTTGATAAGACAAATCTAATTTCCTTTCCTGAAGAGCACTGTCAGTTTCAGTCATATTAACTCCAGCCACTGAAATGTATGACATCTCTGTCCTAATAATGCACAAATTGATAACATCTCCTCAGTCCATCTGGATACTCTGTGCCGAATTGCAAGTGTGTGCTTTTAGTAGATTGATACTGTAAGTGACAGCAGGAAAGAGATCTAAAGAGTAGATTTTTTTTTTCTTTCTAGATTATTCTAGAGTAATATTTTAAGCTGCTTTCTGTAGCTGTTTAAATACAGGATTTAGGAATCCCATTTCCTCTGCCCATGTTAAAATCTTTGGTTATAGTTAACTTCATGCCCATGTTGTCGTCCCAGTTTGCTAGTGCTGTCATATCAAAGGACTTCTCTCCTTGTTAATGTTTGTTGAAAGCAGAAGCAATGCTTTCCTTGACTTCATTGCCTCAACATAAAGTTTGAGTAGTTACACGCCTTCACTTGTTCTTTATTTAAAAGTCCTGCTTGTACAGCTCTTCATCTTGGCAGTAGACTTAATCTTTTGACTTCTCAAAAAGAGCGAAAGATAAATACATATATAGTAAAAGAAAAAAATAATTGTCATGATAGTTCTTGAAATTCAAAATCTGTGCGCCAGATTTTTTCCAAGAGGTATAAGCTTTTTTATGTCTTGTTACTTCTAATGCAAAACTCCTTTCTTTTCCCAATCGCCCCTGCAAAAAACCTGAAACAAACAAGAACCCCTTAGAAGTGGGAACGATAATTTTCTTGTATATTGGATATATTCCCCAAAAGTAAGGCTTTATGAAAATATTAACTTGCGTGTGAGCTATTATAAAGAAGCAAGCTGTCATAGGAGGGTTTCTCATGGCAATGTTTCAGGCCCCTCTTTAATACTAGTAACAGTAGCATTCTTTTCTGACTTTGCTTTCATCTTCAGCATAACTCACTGTACTTAACATTCCAGTTTATCGCTAGCATCTCTGTTTATGGCTTTCAGTATATTTTATTGTTATCTCTCCTGCTGACTATTAAATGAAAGGTGTGGGGGGAGGAGAAGGAGAGGATGAGTTGCAGTTTATTGCAGTTTATTTTTGTCACTAGATTTATTTCTCCTCTTCTCCGGTATTGTTTTCCAAGTTTGTGCTGTAAATTCTCCCTTAAAGTACCTTCATGCTTAATTTTTACCAGAACCCGCCGCAGTGGTTGAAGTGTTTTGAGGCCCACGTTTTGTGCAGTGCTATTTCTTTAAGAACAAGATAAAATTATTTTCTAAAAGACTTGTTTCCTGGAGATGATCTTGCTCCTGTGCAGTAGTATTTGTCTCACCAGATTACAGGACAGAATTGTTTAACCTGATGTTTCCCACCAAAGAATAGGTATTGAGTCTTGCTAGTTGTATATGTCTCTCCATGGACCCCAGTGAAGCACAGACACTTCCAGGGTGTGCTTATATGCCTGAACCAGGTCCCTTTTATATGTAGGTGGTGTTAGGTGAGACAGATGTCATTCACAGAAGCTGCTAGTGCAGTATTTATAGCAGAGCAGTTAAGCTGTTCATTTCAAGAACAATTTGCATGGTAGCTTCAGCTTGCGGATATCTTTCAAGCATTTGACTAGTCCCACTGAAATAACAGTGGTTCCCAAGTGCCTTAATCACCGAAGTGTTTTGCTGAATTGAGGACTTTTTTCTGAAGCTGCTTCATCCAAATCAATGGCAGAAGGATGATGTGGCTTACAAATCTGCTCCCATGGGGTTTATTAGTGCAGGGTAAGGATTTTAGAAATTTGAGGGAGGGGGATAGTGTGTTCCACATGTACCTGTAGACCTTAGCTGGCAGCATATATGTATCTTTGTGCATTTAGGGGACCCTCATAACTGACACAAATATATATTTATTCCATAGAAGTAAAGAACAATGCCATAAAACAACTACTAAATGACAAGGCTTGTGATTTTTAAATCTGGCCATTATTTGATAGGTTAGAGAGCTGTGTGTTTGTCAATTGTGAATTGATCCCAAGGTGTCTGCAAACAGCATTTTTGAAGGATTGCTTATTTTCAGGAAATTATTGTAGAAGCCATATAAGGCAGATCAGTTGTGTTATAGCACAGCTCTCTCCTATCATTCTACCTGTTTCTTTTCTACACAAAGGAATCATACACTGATCATCCCAACTCTATGTTTGTCACCAATTGTGAGATCCCAGTGTTGGAAAAAGTTGGGCAATGCTTCAAAAATAAAATGAAATTAGTTGAAATGTAATAAACCTTAAAGAAGTTGAATTCTACTATGAGAGACAATAATAAGGTGTAAGAATATGGAATAGAATCTGTGATATAGAAGTTCTGACAGTTTGGTAGTGTTTTTCTGTACTCCTGCCAGTTTGGTAATAAAGGAGTAAAAAATCATTATCCAAAAGGTAATGTATTAGTATGCTGTAGATAACATGATACAACTTGGTTAAAAATTTCCTTTAACCTTGAGTCATCTTATGGATATTCTGCTTAGGTTTGAAGATGACCATAAGCAAGTGGAATATAAAAAGTTTGTGGATGGGCTGAACTGGAGAGAGAATCAAATCCCTGCTTTCCAGACGATAAAGGTTCCTCTCAAGGTAAAACCAGTGTATCTGAGCAAAGGAACAGTACAGTACATTGGTATAATTTGTCCAACTTTAACATGAGTGCTTTATCCAATGGAGACCACAACAGTTTTCATATTTGTGTATTTGTGCCTGTTTTCTTCAAGTAATTAATTTTTTCTGGGAGGTTTAGAATGAAGCAGAGAAGTCAAACAGGGATGAGGAGCCCTGTAACACCCCCGTGCCTAATAGGTGTCACATCTCTGTGACATTTTTCTAGAAGAAAAAAAAAAAGAGAAAGGAAAACAGGTGTATTTGTCCATGAACAATGGGCGTGAATACCGCTTCACCCACAAATATCGTTGTCACATGTCAAACGATCTGTTTGCTTGCTGAGATAGTCAGGAAATACTTTAAACTCCACTGACACTGCAGAAAATAGCTATGTATTTTTTATAACTCCATAGAAACTTGTACATAATACACCACATCACTGGTAGGCGTGCAGCAAGAGCAGTATTGATGGATTAACTTTGTATATCTCCACCAGCCTGCTACTTAGGGTAAGCAAAAATGCGGTATCAACAAACTGCAGAGATTAATCTGATCTTGCCATCTTGTGCTGAATGGAACATTTTAAAATAGATGGTACATAAGGCAATTATGCTGATTTTTAAAAACTTCGTAACAGATAAATCCAAAGCCCTTCTGCCAACATGTAGTTTTGCTGTTCTGGCCTAGCCAATGTGTTGCTATGCTTGTACAGAACGTGTTTGGTTGTATTCAGACTGTTTAGAGACATAGCATTCCTTTAAATTCAGGTTCAACGGTGGCATTGTTTAAACCAATATTCCTCAAGTACTGTACTCCTCTCTCTTACTTGGCTTACCAGCTCTTTCTTCTGTAGCATCTCAAACTGTCGGTGATGTCTAACGAGGGCCCAATGCTGCTGGTTTGCTCTGCTTTCCACGGTGGTTTATTTTTCACTTTGTCACTGAGAATAATTTTTCTATCTTGTGCAGATAAAATCAAAGCCCTTCCATGTGTTTTATACAGCAGTCCTGTGGTTCAAAGTGTGCATTAGGTTTTGTTCAGTGGGTATTCTTTGTTTTTACAGAAGAATTCTCTGCTTAAGTTATAACTCAATATTTAAACAGTGACTGCTCTCAGGAGATCGTGTCAGGATGAGGGGCCTTGTGAGCCTGAGTACCACAGAAACAAAAAGAAGGTCAGAGCCTGTGCCTGGAGGATTTTTGCCTTGAAGATGGTGCTAAGCTCTGTACCAAAAAGCAAGGGTGAAAGAAGCAGAGGCACAGATACACTTGCTGTTGAATGTGTTTGACCRTTTTTTTCCCCTCACAGGATGGCTTATTTAGCCATTAAGCGTGACCTGATTTCTGGCAGGTGAGGGAAGGAGATGGCTCCTATGGGGTGAAGGTGGGGTGCAAGTGGCGGTGGAACCAAGAGGCAGCCTTCACAAGTTGAAGGTGTGGAGGAAAAGGTGCTTGTGAAACAAAGCAGGAGGTTGAAGTGGATGTTTGTGGTGAAACGTATGTTCTGATCAGCATAAGAGATGAGGTTTTGTTTGGGTATGAAGACGACATTATCTTTGCTTCGAGGACAGCCCATGGATGGGCTTTCTGGGAGTGGCTGATGCCTGAGAGCCCCAGTTGAGAATGGTACATGGAGTTATGGGAGGAAGGTTACAGCTGAAGTCAAAAAGGAAGAAAGAGCATCAATAGAAATTATAATCAGTCATCATCATGCTGGGATAATCAGTTCCTCATCAGCTCCAAAGTCTTGCTCTAACTGTCATACTGACATATAGCACTGTTTTTAATGAACTGCGCCTAAATTGGTGCCAGTATAGTTTATTGAGTTTTATTGACTTTATTATTTTGTTAGTTAGCTGCAATACCTAGGCTATCTTTGGTACAGTACAAGAATATTTTAATGAAGAGATCAATACGAAATGGAAAAAATCAGAGAAAGGAAGGGATTTAAATCTTATTCAACTTTAGAATCCAATTGTCATTCTGTTCATGACTTACCATGAATTAACAGCAATATTTTGGGGCTACAGTACCTGTACTTGACAGATAGATTTCAGCAACAGAGTTGTTCTTGTTTAGCTGACTTTTTTCTTCTTTCTCTCTCTCTCATTATTTTGTATGATTTGTGGTATTGAGACATAGATGACTTGCAAGACTTTGAAGTATAAGCGTCTTAATGAAGAAAATATAGCATTATTTAATTCGAAAATATCTGCAAAAGGGCTAATGATAGAAAATATTTTCAATAAAATATTCTGCAAGATTGATAAAAATGTGCATGTATTAATCTTTTAAGAGGATGTGCTATATAAAGGTCCACTTTTTCACAGATTTGTATGTGGAAATGAAGCAGCTCATTCAATCTTATGTTGACCAGCTTTTAATTATTCTTGTTTTCAATATTATATTCTAAGATATTCTCTGGGTTACTAATTTCAGAATGAAGGTGACTGGAGTGGACAACCACCATCCGTTCCTGTGAAAGGGATCAAATACTTACCTCTTCTGGATGATCTGTTTGGCAAGGAAGAATAATCTGATCCATGCAAGGCACTGCTTTTGGATTAGTGTTTCAGCTCCAAAGTTTACTTAGACAGATACTGAAAACATTCCGTGTAGAACAAAAAAATCAGATATAGGTTTTATTGCATTTATTTTCTTATTCCAACATAGATGTATACTTTGTGTGGTTTTGTAACTCCTCCTAAATCAACAGTACTCTTTCATACTTATACAAGCATAATTAAAACTGTATCCTCTAATCTTTGTGTCTGGTTATATGCAGAATTTACAAGTGTTGAGAAATCTTTGAGTCAAACAGAGCAAAATCTGACTGACCCTACTTTGTTCTGCAAACAAAAGAGGTTGTTGGATGACCTCTTACAATATTAGGTTGGACTATATTAGCACAATAAGGTAATTCTGTTCAAATTTCCTCTCTTGCTCTTTAGCTTCTATCTGTGTTTTTGCTATATGCCTGTGGTGATGCTTAAGTACTGTTTGTGTCAAAGTTTGTTGTTTTATGGAGGAAATACTAGCAAGGTTTTAGCACAGTATAAAGTTGCTCTGGTATCAGAGATAATTATAGCCTTCCAATGTAGAAGTAAATATTTTGCAGGCATGGCATGAAAGCTATCAGTTCTTGCTTTTTGTTTTAAATGTGACTCAGATTAGTAGCCACCCAAGTTTACTTGGGTGAGACATGTATGAAGAGAAGGTGTTTCAGTACAATTTTAGTGTGCAGCTTTCTTGCAGTAGCACTGTACTTGCCCTTTGAAAATTAATTGATGCCTTTCTCTTTGCTCAAAATTGCGATGACTAAATGGCATTCCTGCTAGTATTTTTGTATCTTAAGATTATGCCAGCTCAAAGCCATGATTAGATCTGAATTTACTGCATGCTTTTGTAAGAGAATCAATTACTCCAGTTTAAAAAATGGAAGAGCTGAGGTGAAGGGGGGAGCTGACTCATCCATGGCGATTCCACAGGGGAAGAGGTGTAAGCCAGCGCACCTCTGCTGGTGGCAGGGAAACTCACACATTCAGTAGACTGAGAACCCTGCGCTTTCTGTAATCTGAAATTAGAATTCAGGGAGGAAGTGTTTGATTTAGAAGGATGAGAATTCAACGTATCTAAATCCCCAAACTGGAGGAAAGACAGTAGTTCAAAGAATAACTTAATTCAGTAAATCTGTATCTTTTTGGAAACTTGGAGATCCCATTTAGAATTATGATTCCATTTAGAAATACCTTGCTGCACTTTTGCATGATAGCRTAAATGAAATTTTTAATTGTATGTCTTCTCTCTAGCCTCCCCAGCTCCTGAGAAGAAATTCTTTTTCCTCCATATGGCAAAATATGAAGCTTTTGGCAGCTTTTTACCTTTTTTGTCAGAAAAAAAGGACTTGAGGCAAGGCATAATTATGTGTGTTGCTGCTACTTAGGAAGGTGTTTGCAATAAAATGGGTAAGCGATGGTCTGTGTCCAGGGGGTCAAAAAGAAAACTGAAAACTTGTTAAAGTGCTCCAAGTTGCAGACAAGACCTTGTACTGCTTTTTGATCCAAAAGAGGAAAATGGTTTCTTACATGACAAGAAAAATGTCTGACTACGGGGATAGTGTCAGGAGCCAAAACAATAATAACTTGCGTTTGAAGCCAGTTTGATGAAAGCTGAAGATTTCTAAAACATGCCACCAAGACTGAGCTTGACACTTTGAATGAATGCAGTTGCCCTTGTAAATTTTTAACGTTCCCTAGACTTCAGAAGGATATGTTTCAGTTGTGGAAATCTTGTACAGCCAAGGGTTTCCAAGAAAGATTGACTCTGAACATTTAGAACTTCCCAAGTAGCTTTTAGAGATGGGAAATTCACCTTAGTTTGTTTTCCTTTATGTGTATAGGACGAGGAGCCTCTTTCCAGAAAAAAAAAAAAAAAAAAAAATTAGTACAAGAAATATAATTTCTTATAATTTCATGTGGAACCCTGTGTATAGGTCTGGTCAGTCATGGTCTGGTCTGGTCTGGTCATGGTCAAGAAAGGTGACTGCAAACTGGAACCAGTGCAGAGAAGAACTAGAAAAGTGACCAAGAGAATAGAGATAAGAAAGGAGACTAAAGGAGATTGGCTTATTTAGTGAAATAAAATGAAGTCTCAGAGAGAATATGACTGCTCTCTGTAAATACATTATGGCCAGGTGAGGAAAATAATCTGTTTCAATTAAGAACATTGGTAGTCTGAGAACAAATGCGTATAATTTGCCACGAATAAATTTAAACTGGGCAACAAAAGGTGGTTTCTCACTTCTAAAACAATGAGGGTCTCAAACAGCCTTCCAAGACTAAAGTACTCAGTTAGTTTTAAGGTTGAGATGGGTCATCTGATGGCAGTAATTTTAGGATGTTTATTAATACCCTTCTGAATTGTTATTCTCACTTCTCTTTCTCCTCTTTTCCCATGCATCTTGCATAACCCTGATGAGCACAAAAGGATCTCCTAGGAGCAGGGCAGACAGGGCCTGAAAAAAATTATTTTCAGTGCTTGTCACTGTGCTCACAATGTGTCATATGCTGTGGTCCGATGTGTTATAAACGCTTTTCACCATGTTCTCTTTTTTACAAGCAGCAATGCTTCCAGAAGGGAAAGCTTTAGCCAATGAGCAGTCCAATAATACTCTGTATAATGTGACTTACAGCATATGCTGCCCAGAATATTTCAACCTCTCCTCTAATCCTGCCACCAGCTTCTTCTCTCTTTTCACATTGCTGATGAGGGGCCTGAATGAAGACAATACCACAAGATTATGTTTCAAGATGGCAGGAGGCCACAGCTTTAAAGCATGCATCGCATAAAGGGGAAGGCAGCCCTCATAGTTGCCATTAATCTCAGCTCTCGATCTCTGTAGGGGAGCCAAAGATATCTTCTTTCCACAAGTATCTGTGCTGTCCAYGGCAGGAGCGAAGAGATTCACATTACAGTACCAGCTCCCCATCTCACTGCTTGGGGTCTGCTGCATGTTCAGTGTTAATTTTTATTTCCTCAACTTGGCATTTGAGAATAAGAGGCTTCAAGTTCTCTGGAATAGCTGCTGCTGCAAGCAAATGGCAGGCTGCAAACGGCAAAGAGGACCAGTCCTCGTGTGCAGGTGGTGCGCTGATTACCTCATGGCCTCGCATCAGCATCTGCTCCTGCCCAGTTCAGAGTGCCTGCTTTGGTCACCAGCAGATGGGTCCCCTCAGCCATGGTAGCCACAAGCAGCTATAGACAGTCTGTGGGCAAAAATGAAGTTCCTCACCAGGCAATATTTTCGTGTGTCCTGCCCATCATACAAGCATCTACGGTATTTTTCTAGAAAGAGCCATTTGTACCAATGATGTCAGACAGATGTTCATCTGCACAAATGAAAAGATGTTGAAGTCTTCCTTCTGCATTTGTCCCTCGTGCTGATGTGAGTTGATCCTACTTCATGGCAGAAAAGCTCTTCACAGAAAAAGTTTGGKCTCAGTTGACTCCTATGTCTGCTCTCTCTGTTGTCCTTTTAGCCCAGGAGGCATTTCTGCCTCCCAAAGGCGAACTTTCTGTGGGAAAAATGCAGGGATCCTAATTCCCCAATAACCAAAATACTGGATGTTTTCAGTCACTTGACAGCATTCAGAGAACAGCAGTCCATGTATCACTAATAGTAATTCACTGGTCTCTTGCTTGATGGACCCTTCTATGTGTTCCTGAGGTTTGAGACATGGAACTAATCATTAAAAGAATTTTCCAGTTTTTGACATCTTGTAATCATACATTATTCAGTGACATGGAGGGAGACATTAGTTCTTTAAGCAATAATGTCCTGTACCCTCAGTAAGTTATCCGTTGCGTATTTACTCGCAGCATTTCTTCCTCTTCGAGGTGGCTTAACCAGCAAGCCCCAGTACAATGAGAAAGACAAAATGACAACATGTTTGTGAAGAAGTTACAATATCAGGAGGAAAAAATACCGCAATCTGAGCTCAGTCAGATTTTTAAATTTATTTTTAGGTTTTAGAGGGCAGTATAGATAACATTTGAGAGAAAACTGTCTTGAAAGAAGACTTCTTAAAATTCCTGTTTGCTCTGAAATAATTTCTTGTTGTTTTTTGTTTAGGGTGTTGACTCAGACCCAGTCAGAAGCAGCACTCATGTTTTAGGCAATGGTCAAACAAGCCAGATGATAGGGAGGTGGGGGGAAGTCCGTGTCCCTACCAGTTTCCAATGTAAAGTTTAAAACCAGTGAGGGAGCATAACCAAGACAAGGAAAGAAATTAATATAGGTATAATATATTAAGGTTATAGATTGATTATAGAAACTCTTTCTCTGCACAGCTGGTCATTTCTGAATCATCTGGAAGTTTCTTCTGGTACGTATTACACACAAATAAACCAGCTATCCTCATCCGCCCTTCACCCTAGCCATCTGTCCTCTTTGCTCTCCTCTTTCGTCAGGCTAGTTTCATATTAAGAACTACGAACAAAGAGAAGTAAAGGAGCTGATTCACAAACTTCTCCGAAATCTGATGCAGATCCCTGGCAAGCAGCATGGTGGGATGATCTGTAACTGCAAAAATTCATTGTATCACCTAACAGTACTTGAGAGAGCTCCCACTTTCAAAGGCAAATCTGTCAGAAGAATGGCATTGTCTTGAAAGACAGAAGGAAGACCTTTTGCAGAGCTGCTGTGGTGCAGGTGGGACGCAGCCTCCTCTAAATTAGCATGAGGTTTATGGGTGGGACTTATGTCCCTTGCCTTCAGATGTCTACACTGCAGATATCTGCACCTGCACGAGCTCTCTGGATCCCTTACTTGCCAGTGGAAGGGCTAGGGGGTGACTAGCCTACAGGAATATCTACAGGAGGCCTGTTATCTGTACACTGCCCCTCCCTCTGCACTCACAGTGAAGGGATTTAAAACAACCAGCTAAACATAGATGTTTGCACTGCTGTCAGGTGAGATGAATCCCACCCTTGGGGTCCATCAGCATTGCTAGAGGAGCACTGAGGTCAAGCATGGTGACCACTTGGCTGCTCCCCACCCTTGCCACAGGTTGCGGCCACCCTGCAGTGAGTACGGTATGTGTAGGAAAGGCTGAGCTTCAGCCAGCTGTGGGTAGTCCGGGTTGAGCTGGGCAGGCTGGGCAGAGGAGAGCATGAGTCCATGCTACATGCTGAACGTGCATGTGATCTCTCTCATGGGGTATTCTGGAGCTTAGGCTGAGCAGAGACTCGGTGCCATGCTTCACAGGTGGACCTGACTGTCCTCAATGAGCCTGACTCAGGCTCTGGCCTGAGTGGTTAATACAAGCAGGGGGTCTTGGTCAAACTTCACTCCAGCTAGGTAAATAGGAAAACCTGGGTTGATTTAAATGGAACTACAATCTCTCTTGTTRGAGCTCTCTGAGAATCTAATTTAGCCAAGTATTTAAGCGTATCCATAAGGCTGTCCCTTTTGCACAAAGCCACTCGAGTGTGTGCAGGCGGCTTCCTAAAATCTGTCAAATGAAGCACTGGTGGAAATGCTTTCCTGACAAAGAAGAATTCCTAATTTGAGGCATTTAGGAATTAAATCATTGTAATAAAACCCCCCACGATATGAGAAGGTAGCAGTGAAAGGAGGTAATATAGAATTGTCTGGACATGTTTATACAGGCTATATATTGTGTATTGTTATTGTAGTTCTTCTGCAATATAAGCTAGCAATTAGCAATTAAATTCCCATTAGGGGATCATGTTGGTAATTGAGATAAACTGTAAGTGTGTAACTGTTTTAAACCTTTCTTTTAACTAACCCAAATATGTAGTACTTATATAATTTAGAGATAATATCCCCATTAGTAGAGTTTATGACTCAATAAACAGCTCCCACAAGTTCATAAAAGCCAAAACCGTAAACACCAGGACTATTAATGCAATAGAAATTCTGTGCCTCCCTCTTTTCTTGGTGGTCTAGATAGAGCAAGGGGAAATGCTATCTCAGAAAAAAACCATTTATTCTGGCTATATAAATATAAATATAAATGAATTGTCTTAAAACCCATCTGGAAATTTCCTCTCCTCCCCATGTCCCAGGTGGTCTGGCAACAGTGATGCATTCTGCTTTTGTCTGCAGGCAAGAGCAAGAGCTCCCATTTGAAATCATTTACATGAAAGGATTGCATGTAAAAGTGCTGGTGGTATCCTCACCCTGCCTCTCCCTTCTGGAGAATTGGGAACAAAATCTTCTCTAGAGTTGGGTTTCAATGTACTTTTCTTTTTTTTTTTTTTTTTTTTTTTTTTTTTTTAAAGGAAAAGCCTCATTGAAGTGCCCGGACTTCACAGTTTTTGAACCTCTCTGCTGCCAGCATTTTTTCCCCACTTTGACAGCTAAATGAATTTTAGGGAAGAGTGTCCGCTTGCCTGGAGGTTAATACAAGCAGAGCTTTTGTAGCTCAAGCCTGTATCCATTTGGAGCTGAGGGAAGTGATTAATTAAGCCATTTGCAACAAAAAATGAACCCTTTCCTTTGTCTGAAAGAGCTTTATTTTGCAGTGTGGCAGGGCGCCGTTCTGCTTAGGAAATCATTGTGCAATGAACCACCTCTATCTGGTCACTTACTTTGCTGCTGAAGGACATTTCTTCCTGTGTTGTTAAAATCATATTGTTTGAGTTCATCAAAATGTAGGAAGTTTTTGTCATCGCTAGCCGCCTGGGTTCAAATGGATGTGCAAAGCTGGAGGTACACAACAGAGCCACTGCTCTTGCCCTCCCTCTCCCAGTAGGAAACTCATGCTGGGACGAAACACACGGTTTTCATTTGTTTTGCTGTTGCATCATGTCTTCTGTTTTTGCCACTTTTGTGTGAGAGTTTGTTTCCAGAGTAAGCATCTCAAGTGGCTGTTGGGATTCGTGTCTATCACCTCGCTGCTGCTGGATTCCTGACCTTTACGCCTACAAGGGAGTTTGGCCTTTAGGACCCCAGGAAAGCTCATTTTCACAAAAGGCAGAAACTCAGACATTTTGTTCTGCGGAAGCGTGGTAAGTAGTGAGCAAATACGCTCTCTCTTGAGCTTCGTGCCATTTGCGTTTCACTGGCCTTCCCGATTTATCCTGAAGTTTTAAGTTTCCATAACAATGGTATCAAACAGGGAGGCACTCCCTCAGGAATGTGCCTGCCCACTCGCTCTCRCCCCACACGTAACACTCGCTTGGTGAAGTTTCGCGGCCTCGCAGCAGGTTCAGAGATGCCCCTTTTGATTCCCTGTTGGCAACCACATAATGAAGACAACCCAAGACCTGAAGCAAATCAAATATTCAAATTAGAAAGACTCAGCATCTTAATGAAGCAAAATTCCTTTTAGGAGGCAAACAATCATGAAGGACCTGAACTGTTGCTGCTGAGGTCCCAACAGTTTCACTGTTGATTTCTGTGGGAACAGGGTTTGGCTTTACTTTCTGGGAAAGAGCAATTGCTTTGCTGCTTTCCTACCGTTGCACACAAAATCCTCAACTCGTCTCAGGGTAGTCCACGTGCTTCAGCTGCAGCAGCCAGGTCCTAGGATTGGGTCAGATCCTGGCAGATCCCAGCTCAAAATGCAGTATTGCAGATATGCAGGTATGGGGGTCTGTGAGGGATGCACTCGACTCCTTAACCAAACTAGTGGTAGTTTGGTACAGGCTCCAAAGGAGGTAAAGGCCTAAGCCGTAACCGGGCCAAGAACTTCTCTGGTGCCAATCTGTTCTCTGAAAACCCACAAAGGAGCAGAATGACACAGTGAGCATCAATGCATATGAGCTTGAAACACCGATCGTGCGATTAACACGTGAATAGCGGGTGGCTTTTCCAAGACTCATTTATCAAGGAACAAAGAAAGTTGTGGGTACAAGGAGTCTCGCGCATATCTTTTCCATCACATGTAATTTGACTAYGAGTCAACCACTTTATTCCATAAATATGACAGCCTAAGTGAGCCTTCTTTGAGCTCTCCCTGCTAGGCAGCACAGCTGCATGGCGGTGATCTCCCCTTGAGCTGGGACACCTCTCAAGTTTGCTTCTCAAGGCAGAGAGACCTTTCACCAACGGCAGATCTTTCGTAAGCTACTGATATTGCGCATAACCTTGTATTATGGTAACTTTGATTCTGTCTTGGTAACTTTGATTCTGTCTTGGTAGTTTTGAATTATTGTTCAAATGATTGTGCAGTACAGTAATAAAGTGAACCTTGCCATTGAACTTTGTTAAGTTGCACTTTTACAACATCATATTTCAATAAAACCACTTTTGCTGATACTTATGATGGTTCTTTAAGCGATCTAAATTGCCCATTCGTGACAGGGTCACACCGCCTCCTCTGTGGCCGCAGCATTAGTGGCTCTGGCTCTCGACACCTGGTGGGACGGAGAGCCAGGAGGAGCYGTGCTCTGGCTCCTAGCAAGACGAAAGGCTGGATCAAAGCCTCATGTAGACAGGAAAGACAGATGGTGAATCGAATGCCAGCTCCAACGTGTGAGTAGGGAGGTTTTGCAAGTAACGATAGCAAGACTGCACAGGGATGGGAAAAGGAGTAGTTCCTAGACATGAGATAACGTTCCTGATGCCATGTAAGTATGTTGATGAGCAGGACAGGATCTGAGATTCTGCATCACAGAAAAATGTCCGTAATATCGTCTGTCTGATCTACTACATCTCTATCATCCTGTGTCAACGGAGGGGATTGATGGAGTAACAGAGAAATTTTCATGAGAAACTTGTGTCAGAAGAGAATTAATGACTTTTCATTATCCTAAAGTACATCTTAATCTAAGTATGTGGGTGGGCTGTTACTTGAATTATAGAGAAGAAAACTGGACTTCTCAGGCTTTGACTCCATTGTATGCAGTTATGAAATGCTCAAAAGCCTCCTGAGAGGTTCCGGGTCATTTAGAGGGAGCGGGATCAGGCCCTTCTCAGGTTAGAAACTTGTCTTTTGAAGTCTGTGGGTGACTGCAGGTCTCGTGGGTTGCCCAAGTCCCTGCGTGTAGCTCGGGAAGCAATGGGGGGCTGTTTTCCCAAAGCAGGCCCAGCAATTGCAGGATTGCCTCCTCACTGAGGAGAGGTTTTAGCTTTTCGGTCATTCTTTTCCCTCCTGGATTGCTCCACTCAGTTGCACAAACCTACCACTTTCCCCGGGTAAGAAGCAACGCTCCCTTTCTCGTGGGTCAGGGCGATTGTGTAGTCTTCCTCCTGCTTCATCAGCTGAGGCTTTCAGATACTCCAAGACTGTTAACCCTGCCCTGCAAAGCCCCTGGCTGAGCTTTTCCTACTGATGGCCCGTGGAGAGCTACAGAAAGAATGAATGGTGTGGGTATTAACACCTGACAAGCAGGAGGAAGAGCTGCACAACTAATGCGTGGATATTGATGAACGCTTCCCTCCCCTCACATTCTTCTTATAAAAATGTCCCGTTGGTGGCATTTGAGGTATCTCTGCCTCAGTGTGCCAAAGGCCTCTTGTATTGCACACGGTAAACCATAAATCACAGTGTGAGATACAGTATTTTGGATTTAATATTGCTAATTTAATCCATGTTAGTGATGTTGAGCATGCATCACCTAAGGAAAGCAATCAGTTGGCCATCTCTGGGGAGCATTTTCAGAGTGTTTTCAGGTCCAAAAGGTAGAACCCAAGTTTATGGAACAGGACGTTTCCAGCACAGGTAAGCGGAAATCGTTCTCGGGGTGATATGGTATAATGTTGCATTTATCTCAGTACAACTAATAGATAATGTACCAGTGCAAATAGATTTTACAGTATGATGTTATAGCAGCCTTTCATCTGTGTGCCTAAATATTCAAACCAGAATAGCATCCTTGAGGGAAATGGTTACTGTCTTTCTGGAAGATGATAATGCAGGATTCAGCATAAAAAGTTGGCCTTGTGCAGTAGACTGGACTACATCAGTTAAAGAATGGTGGTAATGTAAACAAAAGATAGCTGGGTTTGTTAGGATAGTAATGGGACTGTCGCTTCTTCCCTCCCCCTGTTTGCATCACTCACTGTATCTGCTCTGGGTAATACGGTGGAGAGAAAATAGGGACCTCTGAGTCTGCCAGGAAAGAACGGGTGGGTTGCACCAGGGCACATTGTTTCCGAGAGTCAGGCCATTTTAGGAAGGATGAGCAAGAAGGACCGGGAAAGACTTGCTGCACAAAGGTGATTACAGTTAGGTGAGTAAGCCCTGCTTTGCCCACTGGGAACTCATGGCTTTTGTTTCAAGAAAGCCAATGTGTGTCAGATGGCTGAAGGTGACTCGTTAAGCAGCATGTGTTAAAATTACACTAGTGTTCTAGTGAGAAGGATCAGGAATGGAAGGAGAAAGAGATAGTCAACATTTATTTTCTTTTAACAATACTGAAATTAAGCTTTTTTATTTTCAGGGCCAGCTCCTGAGGTTGCTGTACTCCCTGAACCTCTGTTCGTGGCTGTTGCTGTTCCTTATCCAGAGTGGTCTTCCACATAAGGTGAAAGCCAGCGTTATGAGTTGGGTACTGGCCGGTGTGACCAAGGAAGGCTGTGTCTCTGCCAGGCTGCACTTGCCATTCAAGTGGTAAAGATTTCAATCTGTATTTTCTTCAATTCAAAGTGTGATGCTGTATTGTTGGACTGGTGGGAACGCTGCTGCACACAGTTGCTAGGGAAACATCTTCAAGTTCATTTTCCTTTGAGTTTTGTTATTCAACTCACAGCATGGCCGTAATTGTTCTTTTAAAAGTGGGACGAGTGAGCCATGAAGGGGTGCCAGTCACTGATGTGAGAGCTGGCATTGACCAAACGCTCTGGCTTGAATCTCACCAAGGGTCTTAGGGTCAGCAGAGAGCTTTCTGCAGGTGCTGGAGGGGGAAGCAAAATGGCATCAACATGGATTTGAATAATGTGTTGAGAAACCCCTTCAATTATACATGCAGCAATGATTCAAGTTCAAGCTTGTATGCTTGAGATGTTTTGCTAGACTTTGTATTTACGTCTGAGTAACCTTTTCTTCTGGCAGTGACGCCCCTTGTTTTGTTAATGAGTCTGCTAGCAGTGCATTGGTAGGCTCTGTAATGAAGGAAAATATGACAGGAGTTATTGACACAATGCTCAAAACTGATCAGAAAATTCTCCTCTAAAGAGGAAGTGAAATGACAAGCCTTTTTCTATTATTCAACCTTGAATGTCATCAAAATCATCCCTCATCAGCATGCCACGGAGGCAGTGATGGAAGTTGTAAACACCAACCTTTGTGGAAGAAGAGGCCTCTCAAAATAGGTGCATCTCCCAAACATTTGTATGTCTGAACTCTCCCTTGAAGACATAATCAGGCACAAAATCATTCACCCCTCTGTAGGGATTGAGCTGGGGACTAATTTTCTAATGGACAATTCCAGGAATTGCTCTGTGAGCAGAGGCAAAGCAGGTATTTTGGAAAAACTCTTGCAGTTTTGTCATCAACTCTCTGTAATGCCTGTATGTCAGCAAAGTTGTGCATGGAGCCTTGACTCATTGCACAGATACAGCAGGAGTCGGCTTGTGATCCAGAGATATCGCCCTTGAATTAGATCAGACAAAAGTCGGGAAGGGGTCCCGAGAAGCGAGATGAAGTGGCACATCCAAGATTCGCATGGCAGACCCAAGGCAAAATCCTGACCCTCTGAACCCCTAAATAGCACCTTCTCCAGTGGGCTTCATCTTTCCCTTTTTCTTTTTGAGTCTACAGCTCACGTAACATCTTCAGAGGACAACTGCTCTCACCYGGAACTTGCCAGCTGAACCAGGATGGGGTCTTCTGTGGGTTTTGCCTTCCCTGGGGGCCCAGTGTCCTGCGCTGGGTGACGATTTGCATCACGCAGAGAGGGGGACACAAGGGAGGCCCCCACAGCCCTCGGGGCTGTGCAGGAGGGTGACCCCCTCCAGGCCATGACCCGCTCCCAGCAGGCTTGACAGCTTCTCCTGCTCCTGTCCTCAGTCCCCTTCACAGCCACAGGTTGCCAAGCACAAGGAGGCTTTTTCGGAGTGAGATGGGACCCTGGGCATCGGGAGGGAAGAAGAGTGATCCCGTACCAGCTCTCTCATCCCCGTCCCCCGCTTTGACGGAAAGTTGGGTCACTGTTGGTTTTGTTTCTGCTTCTTTCTCCCTTGCCAAAGAAATCATTGTGACTAACTCCTCATCATACGTGTTCAATAGTGTTTCTGGGATCAGGTCCTTCCCATGAAAGCAAAAATAACCCCTCTTGCCTCCCCTCCCAGCTATCCCATAACATACGTAAGTGTTCGAGGAAGCCAGGAATGTATTTTAATTCAGATCATTATTAATAAGTTCAGGAGCTATGAGTTTTCCCCTCTTCATTCAAAATGAGTTATGTTTTGGAGAAAAATATATCCATCTTACAAAGTTTTAATCCGAAGGGACACCTCTTAATTAAATTAACCAGTGAAAAGGAAATACTTGTAATAAGGGTGCAAGATAAATATTTGTACCATGCACATTCTAATTTATCACAGCCTTAAAAGAGTCCATAAGGTTTGTTTTTCTTCACTGAAATGTGACGTATTCAGATATCATTCTCATTTATAAATTAGTGTACGCCACATGGGATACCCCCCTATGGGTTAAGGGTATTGGCCTGTGAGTGATATACTGCAGCTGAGAGCTGTGAAGTGAAGATGAGTAGTCCTGAAACACAAGCCCTACATTTAACATTACCCAGAGGCAAGCACAGCCCTGAACTGACTTGAGGGTGGAGGCAAGGCTGCACAGCCCTGATGTATTATCATGGGGGAATGCACAGTGTGGCGGTGCTGCTAATTTTGAGGGAGAGAGGTGAAAGCACCCACACTCCCTCCATTAATCTGCATTTGTTTACCTAGGTGGTACCATGATGATACCCACTGAAGCCCTGGGTAGGCAAAATATTTAAGCAGGAGCCTATTTTTAAAGCACCTGATAGGTTGCATTAATTTCACAGACAGCGCTTTCATATTTGTAATTATGTTCATGATTAAATACTTGATGCCTCCACTGCTCTAGGTAACTTCTACCTCTTTGGGTTTTATTTAGCATTTTTTGAAATAAAACACAATTTCTGTACACATACCTTTGTTTATGCATTTACCTTCTCTCATGTCTGCGTGAATGCTCACGCAGTATTATGCACACACACGCACGTGCACACACTCAGGTGTATAAGACAGACAGATAAGTCAAGTATGGACTGGCATATTTTTACCCTATATGTTATACACTTGACTACATTTTAAAAGTATGCAAATTTCTACTTTGTAAACCTGGGGTAATCATGCTGAAGGAAAATATGCTAAAACATCAACAAATACGCACAATTATTCCAGGAAAGGAGTGCGCACAGGGAAAGCTCTGATTTGGAATAGAATAGACTGTTTCAGTTGGAAGGGACCTACAACGACCATCTAGTCCAACTGCCCGACCGCTTCAGGGCTGACCAAAAGTTAAAGCATGTTGTTAAGGGCGTTGTCCACATGCCTCTTAAACACTGACAGGCTTGGGGCACCGACCACTGTACCAATATAACTGAAATTATAGAGGCAAAATAATGCTAGTGCATTTCCCAATGTAGGAGGGCTCTAATTAATTGTGAACTCAGATTGCAGCATTAATTGCAGATTCCAAACTATATGACAACTTCTGGATGTTCAGTTGATGCCTTATATTATGTTTGACCCACAAGAGACTATAGGAGCAAAACTGTGACTACAAAAATGGAGTTTATGGGGGAAGAAATTGCCAGTGCATTTTGTGGTGCAAAAACTAAATCAACGCTTTATTCAAGGAACAACGGCAACTTTCCAAATATTTTAATTGTGGGCATACTTTGGCCCAGTTTGTGGAAGAAGTTACACTTTTAACAGGGAAACTAGCACAGATAACTGAACTTGTCTACAGGGAATATTTGTTGTCCTTCTAATTGTTAATAAAACCTCACATTTGAACCTTTTATTCCAGATATATTAACTACAGCTAGAAATAATTCAAGAATGAACTCGAGAACTGCAAACTGACGTGCTGGCCTTCTATACCGGGCAAGCTATTGAAAATTATRTCACAGATTAGAATTGATAGACATGGATGGATTGTGAGGTAGGTGGTGAAAGGAAAGAAACGTTGCTTCTGCGGGGGAGAGACAGGCTTCGCAAATCTGTTGGCAGTCTTTGCAGAGGTCAGTAAGTATGTGACTAAGCAAGGCATCACCGATAAAGTGTATCCAGCTTTCCAGAAATGGTACTTTGCCCCAGGCACGTTGGAAAGCCAAGCTGCAGAGGGAAAAAGGCCCAAGTCCTCTCGCAGAGCTGCTCTAGTCTAGAAAACAGTGTAGGTGTATGTGGTATACTCCGATGTATTAATCAAAGATCTGGAAGAGGGGATAAATAGCAAGTTAACCACATCTGCAGATGATGTAGAACTCTTCAGAAGAACCAACAGCAAACAGCTGCAGGAGGATCTCACACTGCTGAGTGACTGGGAGATAAAGTGTCAGGAGAAAGTCAGTGCAAAGTAATGAAATAGAGGGAAAGCGACAAAATGACCACTGCTTATCCAACAGTTGGCTCTCAGCAAGCTGCTGCCCTTCAGAAAGATGTTTGGAATAATGATGGAAAATTCTCTGATAGCATTGTCTGCCACTCAGCAATGGAGGAAAAAAATAGGCAAATTAAGTACTAGATACTACCAGGAAAGGAAGTTGTTGTTCGAATCGTAAGTCCGAGCCATGCCATGCTTCAACCCCCCTAAAATGGATACAGGAGAGCCAGAGATACAGAGAGAAGAAAAACAAGAATGAGGAGGGCTATGACCAAGCTTGCACGAGAGGAGTGATGAAACAGCTTATGAAAAAAGGCCTATTCAGGGAACGAGCCTATTCAGTGTTTCTCGTAATGTAAGAACTAGGAGTCTTCCAAGGACGTTATCAGGTTTAAAGAGAGGGCAGGCAAGTTATTAATTTCACAGGCAGCATAGCTGCCTCGTGCCTGTGTCTTTGCCACAGGAAGCTGCAAAGGCCAAGAGGGTAGAGGGGCTCAAAAGGGGATTAGACAAATTCGGAGAGGACGGGGCCGTTGGTGACTGTCGAACGCAGCGGCCCAGCTGCAGCTCCAGCTCAGGAAGCCCTGTGACCACTGAGTGCTGGGAGCACAGCGGGGACACCAGGAACGGCCCCCCGGGTGCTGGTCCTGTTTCCTCTGTGCTTTGCTCTGAGCATCTGCTACTGGCCGCCGTCGGAGGCAGGATACGGGGTTGGACCGACCCTTGGTCTGACCTCGCAGAGCAGTTCTTATGTTCCTCTGTCTCACCGAGAAATACAGATGTGCTGTGCCGACATCTAAATAAAATAAAATAATCTAACTCTAAATAAACTGAATGTTCTCCTTGAACAAAAAAAACCCCAAAACAAAACAACAAAAAAACCCAAAATAAAACCAAGATAATGTTTATACTGGGAAATGTGTGGTTTTTTCTTCCTGGATAATTCAAAAACAGCTGTAGGGGTTTTATTCAGACTCCCCCCTCCAAAGTTCACTTTTAGGTTGAGACAAATGTTTTCAGTGCCAAAGACGACATTTGAAGAAGGCTGTAAGTGAGAGAAAACAGAGTTAAGATGCAAATTGCATTTTGCTACAACCTGAACCAGTAATCTCACGATTTATAGTAATTTTGCTAATATTTGCTTATCTTCAAGGAGAGAATGGCTGTGGTTTAGCGGAAGCTGTGTTTTACCAGGAGGATAAACAACGGTCTTCCTGACTAATCAGGATTTCCCAATGTTGTCTCATGAAGATTTCAGGAAAAAGCTCCTCAGAATAATGCTCTTGATACTAGGGCTGAGAGATTTGAAAGAGAGCATTAGACCTGATAGTGCTTAGCAGCTGCTGGGACAGGCCCTGTGCATGTCGCAGAACCTAAGGAAATCTGGAATTAATCTTGGTGGCAGGCGCAGCGGGGGATTTTGCCTTCAGTAAAGACAGGATTGCCCAACACTTCCCATTATAAGCTCTTGCTTATGCTTTCTCATAACATTGGCAATCTTTAGCTCTTCAGGCTAGAATTATGCACATCGGATATCTTTCCCTAGCTTACAAGTTTGGGAAAATGTCAATGTAAATGGAAACTTCTGAGGAGGAGGAAAGAATGGAGACAGAAATGGGGGCTTACAACCACCTGCCAGCTCGTTCCCGTAAAGGTTGCTAAGTCCCTCTGGAGGCGCGGCAAAGACTTGAAACCTGGCAAAGGAGCTGGTGTCAAGAAAGTGTGTTTTCTTGCTGTCACCGCAAAAACTAGCTGTCAGTTAGTTATGTGACGCTCTGAAGTCCCATTTTTACGTGCTCAGAGACGAGCAGAGAGGCTGCTAATGCATCAGCAGTACTGGGAATGCTCCTATCGGTTATGTAATTCCTGTTCAGTGGGCACCATCCTCGAGAAGAGGAATTACCCCGAACAATGTTTTGGGGGGTAGGAAGAATCATGCATTCTCCATTTGGCTCTTCCCCTTGCCGGTAACTAGAAGCTGATTTCATAAGAGTGGTGTGACTTCAGGCCCTGCTGCATTAGGGAGTGCTGGAACTGAGTGTGCAACCTTGGCAAGGCTGGACTTCAAGGACAAGGTCCCAGAACTTCAAGGAGAAGTCCCAGCACCCTCCCGTCTTCCAGGTGGGGTCAACCTGGTGCTCCAGCGGTAACGTCAGAGGCAAGATTGTGTGTTAGCAGCCACGGTTCTCCCCCTCTGAAGGGGAGATGAGAAATGACCAAGGGTGATAAGTACCAAAAAGCTGTTGACGTGCATTCAGGACTCTGGGAAGGAACATAGGAAATTTGCGTTTCCTGTTCTGCCAGAGGCACATTTGATGAAACTACCATAATATATATGCGCAGAAGGTTTGAACGAAGGGTCATTATGTGTTAAATTAACTGTATTGCAAGAGCATTAAAGAAAACAAGAACAGGAGAAACTCTTCAATCCATGAGAGGATTTGTGTGATGCCTCAGAAAAACAGATCTTCTTGTTAGCAGGAGGCCTATCATTCTTGCGGGGTCATTGGAAGAGACCCAGGGCCTTTTGCGCTCTGCATGTGCAGCGTAAAATAGCTTTGCATTTGCTTGATCTTTTTCATTATATTATACAACCTTGAGGAAAGGAAAGCAAGCGTCGGATTTGTGATTTATGGCTTGATATTTACTTGCTGTATCCGGGTGCGAGACCTAGTCCAAGAAACAAAAAGAGACTGTGAGCCCAGAACAAAAGCTACGCGCTTAAGGACTAAATGTATTTTTCTTGGAGTGCTGTCACCACTAGCTCTGCTTGGAAAGCCGACCGCCTGCTCACCCTGCAAGGGTTTCCAAGCTCATGTGCTTCCACGTTGAAGTCTCTCTCTCTCTCCCTCAACRCTCTTCGCGCTTGGCTCAGTGGACCTTAACCCCTGCTCCTTGTGGAGGAGATTCCTGCACCCCATGGCTGGGCTGAGAAAACCCCTTCTTAATAAATTAACACAGGACGAGGGGATGCGGGAGCATCTGGTGCTCCCAGTTCTGATTTATTTCTGCAGCAACACACAAAACATCGAGTGATAAATTATTGAAAGTCAATGGGCCCTTGGAGAATCGGGCCATGATGAATAGTGAGCAGTTGGCATCCCACATAACCGTGTGTCCCGGAGGGCTACCTAGGGAGACGGTAAGGGGAAAGAAAAGGCTGAAGTCTTTGAAGAATACAGCTGTTAGGAATGTCTTCCTTTCAATGAGAGATTACTTTGAATTTTAACGCCTTATTTCAGCAATGGGAAATGGGATTAGTAGTTGGCTGGGAATAAATAGTAACCACTAAACTCACTTTCACCTGCAGCTCATTCTGATATAGGACGACAATGAAGCCGAATATTGATTTACCCTAAATGAATTTTTCATTAAGGACACCAGGGGCTCCCTTAAAAGATGTTGCAGATACCAGAGCTGTCTTTTGCAACTTCCAGGGCAGGGAAATTCACAGCCTGTGCCTCACCAGTAAAGAAGCCACAATGTGCTTGTTTGGTATGGAAATCAGAATTATTTTGGAGTCAGTGTTTAAAGATACCAGAACAAAGGCCAGATAGTGTAAACACTTCCCGATTGCCCTGGTTGTGTAGGATTTTCACAAGGAGCAGTGGAGAAATCGCTGAGAAATACCTTTCCTTAATGATCCTGGAGCTTGTGGTCATGGGGAAAAAATGTCCAGGCGAGGCGATGTGGTGACTGGGATCACTGCAGGGGGCTGCTGGCTGGGGCTGCTGGGTGGCACTGGGGCAGGTAATCACTCCCTGTGCCTCCATCCCGTAACTTGGGAGCTGGGTACAGAAAACGCATCGTTGGTCATGAAAGACCAGTTGACAGAAGGTTTGGTGTACACCGGATTGTTACAGCGGCCTTTTCCAAGCCTGTACGTACCGTAAGCTTCGCTACGTCCTCTGCAGCAAAATATGCCCATATCTTGCATACATGGGTGTGAGAGTTAAAATGAGCCCTATGCCCAGAGGTGAAAAATTGGAGCCAGGATGAGAGCAAGAGAGGGTAGTGCTCTGGGCCCCGACCAGCCTGGCCTGACTCCAGCTTTTCCCACTGGATTTCCTTTCAGGAGGGCATGCAGGTAGCTGTGCATGGAAATCTAGAGCATCCTTGTGCAAGCACTTTGAAAATCTTGAGCTGGTGCTTCAGACTGTCACGCTTTTTGGATGGTATGACTATTTAACAGTGTTACAACTGGCAGCTAGGGTATATCCCACAGTCTTATTTGGGAGCACTCTCATTTGCAAAGATTGTATCCGGCACCTAGTGATAGCTTCACTTTGGCTCCAAAATTTTCGTTTCAGTTGCCACAGAAGCCATCAAATGCTACATCTTCCTGTCTGCTTCTGCTTCAGACAGCTCTGCTTTCAGAGACATGAGTTTGGGGGAGATGTTCACATGCATATCTACCTCAATGAGGAAAAAGTCAGTACAGCATTTTCATGTTTGTTTTCTCTTGTCTGCCTCTTGTGTTCTCTCCTCTGCCTCCATCTTCTACTGTCATGGGTATTTGTATTTATTAGTTATTATTCAGTAACTGGGGAATTCCTTACTGGTAGTGTTTTTTCTGCTTTGCTTTTGGCTGAACTACATGTTTTGGAAGTCCCTAAAAATTACTAGTCAGGTGATTCTCGTAAACTGCTATGAGTTACTCTAAACAGAAAGGCAGAAACACCAAAACACCAGTGTAATTTATAATTGCTTGTTGGAAACCTCCATGCAGGTTTTTGTTGTAACCGTGAATTGCTCAATGGGCCGGTTGAGCTGTTTGTTTTAAAATGTTGCGGGCAGTTGCAAAACTGCAGGTGTGGAGCGGGACGGGCGCCCGCAGGGTGGAGGGGGTGCGGGAGGAGCCGGTCACCTACGCCCCATGTACATCAGCGGCAGCTCTGGCTTTCCCTGCCCAGCCCGGGCTGCGACAGCGTGTCGGCTGATGAAAGCTAACTTTGACTGCGCTAACTTGGGAGTCACCGGGTAAACGTGGAGTCTGGAGTAGGCGAACTTGTACTACTTCTCTGGAGGGCTTCACAGCCCAGGCTGGGCTCTGGGCTGGCAGGGGTGGGTTCAGGCTGCCTCTGGTGTTTCAGACTTTATCCACTTCTGGTTACACCCTTAGCACTATCTTATTGCAGCTATCACAAGGCAACGGCTACTGAGTTGCCCCTATGAAGGTGCTTATAACACAGCCATGTCAGGATATTTTGGTGCCCATTTAAAACCTTCCTCCTTGCCTCTTACTCTCCCTAACTCTCTCTATTTCCAGCCTCTCTTTCTTCCGCGGTGACATTGGCGCAGGTTGTCCTGCCTCGCCTCCCTTCCCCTCCATCCTTGCTGTCAGCCTGTGTTTAAAGCTCCAGCAAAGAGACCAGGGTCTGAAGGGACATTAGAGACTGAATTACTTCTGACAACCTATTCTCTTTGCCAGGCCTCCGAATGCASCCAGCAGCACTGACTCTGCCTCCTGAGCTGGGAGACACCATTGGGGTGCAGCGGGTACCTACTCTGCTCACGCAGGACTTTGGTTATTCTGTAGCTAAACCAGTGAGTTACATTAGTGCACTGCATGAAAGAAAAATATAGCACACATTTAAAGTACCTTAATTAGAATAAATCTACCACTGATGATATCAACAGTGTCCTTCTTACAGCATGAAAACAAAACATTTGTTCTTTTTCATGGAGATTTTTTCCCTCTGCTTCTCATATGAACAGGGCTTATTATCACCATTTCCACTCCTATATTCCATATGTGATGCCAAATCAAATCCTGAGTTATTTCATCTCTTCTCTGTAAGGGCCAGTTTAACATATCAAAATCAGCCTGACTTACATCTGCTTTGCAGATCATCACTGGCATACTTTTAAAATTGTTATATGTCTATAACGACGCCTTCCTCCCCTCCCCCAATGCTCCAGTAATGTCAAGATTTATTGAATCTGAAGGTCCAGTTGTGACCTTGGCTCCTACTTGCTAAATCTGAACCTCTGGGGTCTATAAATCTTTGTGCGCTGTTCAATTTATAGGAGTGAACATCTGCTTATCATACAATATTTAAGTTGCAGGTGTATTCTACCAGTAAAATAAACACATGAGTTCACAGTTGCCTAGACTATAGGACATTGGGCAGATGTTGAAGAGATGGCAATGGTTTTGCCTGTTGGGAGAGCCCTCAGCAGGAGCACTCACCATTGGCAGAGCTGCTGGTGGCTCTCAGGGCTCTGCGTCACCGAGAAGTGAAGGCGGCATAGCTTTTAGCACAAAACATCAGCCTAATCATCTTGCCGTACGGAGAGCAATATCTGGCTGAGATGCACACAAATCACCTAAGGAAAAGAATATCATCTTCTTGCCTCTCCTACATCTGGTGGGAAAGGCGTCAGCCCACGTAAGGACGGTTAGCCTTCTGCACAACCTGGGGAACAAGAGGCAGAGTGGTGACTGTTTCTTCACTCACATGATGAAAAATACAGTGCACAAGAGAACACAATCTCAGAGTGTGCATGGAGAGGGAGAGACCTACAAACACCTGAATGTGATGAGAAAGGCTGAAGAGTCCTGCTCCACAGTGTAAGGAAAACATTACTGACCACAAATCATTGGAAAGAGAAAACAAAAGGAGCAGAAAGTATCCACTGTGAGTGGAAAGGAGGAAAGAAGAGATGACCAGGCAAATATAATCAGTCAGTGATGGCTAAGCTGGGAAACCCAAGGGCAGCACAAAACCAAGATGACTTAGTACGACCCATAGGAGATGACCAGGACAGAGGATTTTTGACAACAGCTGGGGAAGTCAGGGGAGACAGCAGTAACAAAAAAAGGAGATAAAATGAATGACTAAAATGACTGAAAATCTTCCTTGCTTGGAAGGAAAATGTTGAGCTTTAAATACTGCTTATATTTTAAGGCTATCTTACACCAAAGCTCCTGAGTCCAAGCAAGCATCCCGGCTAGACCCTAACTCCCTGTTAGGAGCTTATCCTCCTCCCTGGCTCCTTGCCCTTTGGGAAGGCAGCATGGCCATGGGGGCCAGCTGGGAGCTGTGGTGTGCCTGGGACCTCCTCAGGCGTGTGGCCTGATGCCCCACAGAGAAGAAGGAGGCTGATACAGCCATTCAGGACAGTGGGAGCACTCCACCCAGCTCCTCTGCTCTTCCCATGGCTTGGGGCCGGTCACACCATACACAGAAGTACCACTTCAAGCAGTGCCTGGAGAGTAACTGAGCTCAGAGCTGTGGTGAGCATGCATAGAGGCTGGGGCAGCATTTCGGGTTGCCCTCCATCCCCATGGCTGGCAGGAACAGGACCTTTCTCCCGGCTTTGCCCAGGAGATTCCTTGCAAAGGGCTTTGGCCCAGCACCAGGTGAAGTCTCAATTGCAAGCAGGTAGCAAAAGCGCCTTTGGCCATGAGGGATTTAAAAAAGCATATTTGCATTTTAAAAGCACCTATGCTCCCTTTTTGGGATAAAGAGCTTCTCTGCAAGAAGCCCAGCTCCCATGCTGGAGCATGGGGCTTTCTCCTCCCAGCTAGCAGCTGGCTGGGGAGGGAACCGGCTGCAGTGGATGCAGCTACACAGCATGGCAAGGTGCTAGGCTGAGAAACTGGTTGGGGTCTCACAAGCCATGTAGCTGTGTCAGCAATGGGCTGGCCCCCAGCTAGGTATCCCTGTTTTGCAGGAGAAGAAAGAAGGACCAGCACCACAGTATTTCTGAGGCAGAAGCCTGGACCCTATTCTGCCCAGGCAYGTGGCTGGCCACTGTGCTTCTCACTGGTCACTGCTCCCTCGATGCTCCAGGGTGTAGAGGTGGCCCTGGGGCAGCCCATGACACTGCTGGAGCTACTTTGCACAGCCTTGCACTGAAAATGTGAATTCACTAATTGGAAGGGTTGGACATGACATGAAGAGCTGCAGTGGTGCGGGATGTATTTTACTTTGCTTTTATTCCTGCATGTCCCTGTGGAAGGCAGAGCCCTGCAGCTAGAGACAGTCTCATCAACCTGTTGCACACATTTGGAGGGTGACCAGCTCAGTTCATTAAGTTGCCTGTGAAGGAGGGCATCTAGTTAACGTAACAAAGCACCTGAAGAAAAAAGATTGTGAAATATTTTAGCTCTACTTCTATCAAAACTTCTATTAATATATTTCAAGACTTTCCATAGTTGTTTTCCTCTCCCTCCAGGCTAGTCTAACCCCAGCCATAATTTAGCATGAGGCATGAATATCTTCACTTATTTTACCCATAAAAGAAGAAAATTGGGAATTTGTTCAGACTGCCAGGAATCTGGAATTTGTTGATGAATGGACATTTGGCTGAACATAGTGAATTCCCAGCTAATTGAAAGCAGATAAAAAAAGTAATGCCTTTACCTTGAAAAACATAATTTTCTTAATAAATAATTGAAATGGCAATCTTCTGACAGATGAAATAAGGAAAAGATACTAAATAAATTCAGGATTAATTCCTGTCCTATATATTATAGCGTACTTAACAGTCATACCTTATGAGGAGATTAAAAACTATAAATCTTTTTTTCAGCACAGTCCCAGAGAGTACTTTGGTCTAGAAAGTGCAAGGGCCATCCTGTTCAGGGGAGTGTGGTTTCAGTCATCATCAGCCCATGTTTCTGTCTCCAAATATCGTACCTAGGGAGAAGAATGCAGAAGCTGGGGGAAGAAACCAACCTCAGAAAAATGTAGGGGGTAGCCAGTGTGGTTACAAACAATTGAATTAGCATCTTTGTAGGTGTTCACCCTTCTCATCTCCTTCCTCTCCATGAGGGTGGGCCAGCAAACCTGTTTCACATTGCACTGGTGGGGAACTGTGGCTAGATATTACACTTCAGTCAAGGGGCAATGATTTTCAGCTAAAGGGAGGTTAACGGCTGAAAACATGTTAGCTTGAAACACTTGCAGATGATCTGAGCACGCCCTCCATTTTAAGGAAAAAATAGCGAAGGATTCAAACAAAAGCATATGGGTCCAAATAGCCCAATCTGGGTAGGGCTATGAATTGGAAACCCTTCTGGATCTAGAAGCAGGTTCCTCCCATCTTTATGCAACAGGACAAAATTAAACTGCAGATCTGAACTCCACCAAAGTGTAGAGTTTTCAAAATGCAAAGGTGGACTTTTTTCCTAGCTTTAGTTTGGCGGTAATAAKTTGTTGTGGGATTGTGGTTTGAGTGGAACAAAATGTTCACAGAGAGACACAAAATCCGACAATTTTTAATCTGTTAAACTGCAAAACTTGGCCATACTAATTGGAAGCGTTATTAATCTGGGTTAAGTTTGGAATTACTTTTCAATGAATTTGCAGCAGGTTGTGGTTTTGGGGAAAGGCCATGGAAAACTTGGTAGTTTCACAAATTTTTAATGGGAAAAGGGGGAAAACCGTGGTGATTTTGCTTGAGTTGTGATTTAAGACTTTAGACTTGGTCAAACTGATGGGCTGCAAGGCCATGCGAACTAAAAGAACAAGTCCTGCAAATGGAAACTTTCCGACCGAGTGCAGCAGAATTGCTGCTTCCTGTCAGATCAGCTCTTTTGCTGCTAAGCAGCAAGAGATGCATCCAGCTTCTTCACAAACTCAGTGGGCAAGAAGTTCTATGAGGCCACAAAAGGAGCTGGGGAGTATGAAGAAATGGGATAAATGATTTTGAACCTCTAGCTTCCTTGCTACTACATGTTCACTAATTTGCAAGATCTGTAAGTCCTATTAGCATGGGGAAATTGCCATACTCTCAAGACAGAGTTAAAAGAACAACTGCTGAAAAGCTTGACAGTGACTAAACATGGTGGCTGCATTAGCCAAGATGTCTTTTTTTGTCTATCTGTAAAAGGAAACAGTAACTTTGGGAACGTTTGAGCACTCTCTTGTGTAAAGAAAGGTCGTCTTAATTGTCTCAGTGGTGAGACAGTCTGCTGGACGAAGACTCACTGAAAGTGTGTGTCATCACTGACAATCAATTTTCTCAGATTTTTTTAAGGTTAGAATAAACCTGAGGGTCTTCTAGACAGATCTTCATTGTAACACAACCCATGGGACCTACCTGGGTGTCTTCCTGCTTGAAATTTTACCAGATTTCCTCCAGGCTTTTTTAGAAACTGATCAATAACAAGGAGCCTATTGGTGAGTAATTCTGGTAGTTAATTGTTCTCCCCTCTGAAAGTAAGKGTCTTATTTCTGTCAGAATTAATCTAACTTCAGCATCAGACCATGAGATTTGTTAAATATTTGTCCAATAAGTGAAGGAGCCGATCTTTGTGAAAGCTCTGCTGTCTGTGTGGCTGTAACTCATTAGTATCAAGTCATCCTCGAGCCTTCCTTTGRACATGTCACATAAATTGAGCTCTTGAGTCTCTCAGAATAAGGCATGCTTTCCTATCCTTTAATCGAGTTAGTGTGTTTTTTTTCTGAATCCTCTCCATTTTTTTTCAGGACCCATTTTCTGAACACCAAACCAATTGTAGGAGCCATCACACCACTGTGAAACACAGAGGATTCCTTGCCCCTTAATGGACCCTGCTTCGCACAGCCAAAGGCTGTCTTGGCCTCTTTAGACACTGAGCTCGTGTTCGGCTGACTTTCTACCAGGATCTGGAAATCTCTTCAAAATCACGGATCTCCTCACTTGCTAAGTCTGGCCTCCTTTGCTGTCCCTTACTTGTGCTGTGTCACAGTTACGGAGCAAACCGGATTYGCCTCCCAGGTTCGCTGCTACATCTTCGCCATTCACCAGTCCCTCCCGGTCTCTGTGTTATTTGCAACTCCATCAGCAGGGAATGATTGTTAAAGAGTGAAGGGCCAAGAACCCAGCTCATGAGATGATTGGTGGATTCCCCAAAGACAGTTTTACTTGAGGGCCTATCAGTTGGTAAAATAGTCCAACAGTATCATTTACATCAGCACTATTACCTTTGCCAATTAAACTTGTACATGCTCTGACATTATAAAATTATTTGGATAGGATCTGTTTTTAATAAGTTCATGATAATTTCAATTTAATTCTATTTTTTCCCCTCTAATTCTTAATAGAGTCCCCAAATAACTGTTCTATTATTTTGTTCAGATTGATGTCAGGCTGACAGGCCTATATTTATTCATGTCATCCTAGTTACTCTCTTTAAGTGCTGGCACAACATTATCTTTCCTTCACATCTCTAACTTCTCTAGTGTTCCAAGACTTATTCAAAATCAGCAGCAGGGGTTCAGTGAACATCTTTGCCTCTTGGATGCAAATTATTCAAGAACTGCCAATTAAAAATTTCTAAGTTTAGAAATTATTGTTATAAAAGAAAGGGTTGTTTTTCTTACATAAGATGCAATACGTTATCTGGCTTTCCCCCAATATAAGTGGGAAACATTTACTCAACATTTTTACTTCTTTGGGTTTATTATTGGCAGTCTTAACATGTCCATTTAGAAGCAATGTGGTACCTCTGTGATGAACCCATTTGTGGGTAACATACATACTTTTAAAACTCCTGCTGACCATAGATTTGTACTTGTGTCCTTTTCTTACCATACTGCTGTAATTTACAGCCTGTAATTCATATCAATTACCATCAATTTACGCTTTTTTTAATTGGTGACTTCTCTGGACGAAAGTCTTTAGTACAGTTTCTCAACTTATTAGACATCAGAGGACCCACCCCAGAGAGAGCCCTTATGAATAGCCAGCAATAAGCAAAGCTTTGACGAAGCTCAAGCCTTATCAGACACCAATAGTCACTTAGTGGTGAAAGACATTCCTCACAAACCAGGATTCATTAATCTTAGTCGTCACTGATCTGCTGTCATTAAGCAGTTGTCAATCATCCACATTTCTCTGTCTAAATTCTTCCTTGTGATATTTTCAGTTTTCTGAAGCCAGGCTTTTCAAAATACCCAATCCTGGCTGGGGCTATATGATGATGATCCCAATAAACATGATCCAGCCATGACGGCTTGTATCTATGCAGCCACTACTTTGTACTGTCTGATCAGCTCGTAACCTGTAAAGAAACAAATCTAGCAAATAGTATGTTACACACCAGATTTTACACACTACATGTTATACACTGCATGTATTTAAGTTATGCTGTGTCTTCTGTATGGCTGGCATGCCACAAAGGTGTTGGTAGATACAATAGGAGGTCTCTCACTTGAACTACACGGGCTGCAGCGCCCATRACAATGCAGTTTTTTTGTCCCTATGTATCATAATCCGGTGAGCTAAATTCACTCTTCCCTGTAGGCTTTGGATGCTGGCTATACCCATCTCAGACACCATTTCTGAGGACACTAATCCATAACAATATGAGAATATTTGTTCCCGAGTTGCTAAAAACTTGGAAGCAGGCCAAAACCCTTTTCACAAACAGTGCAAGTCCTCCTTAGCTTTTTGCTCAGCTGATGCTCCTGAAATACACAATAAAGATTGATTTGAACATTCCAGCCACGGGAATCTTCCTGCTAGATTTCAGCAATAGGGACCAGGTCAAGCTTGTGTTTCTAAAGGAACAAAAATTGTTCTCAATTCGCTATACAAGCAATTACAGAATTTCTTCTCCTGGTATAGAAACATGTTTTTCCTGAACTTTCTGATTTTGTGCTAAAGGAATGGTCGGATCTTCTCTTGCTTGTCACCCCTTTGCTCCGGCATGGGATCTTCCTTCCTTCCTTCTCAGGAGGGTTGGTTCCTTCCTGAGATGGATGCTTCCCAGCCCACCACAGCCCCTGTACTGGAGAGCAGAGCCAGCTGAACCACAATCTAATGATAGCTGCTCTTGGCATTTTAAAATGGCCAGTGCTAATTTTGCTTATGAAATAAAGTTTCTAGCTATTTCTCACATAGCACAGGAGACAGCCTGTCTCAGTGCAGATTGAATTATTATAATGAAGCAATCATCCTTTTACTGCCATTCTTCCCTTACTCTGACGGGGTTGTGCCAAGTGATAAACAGAGACAATAGCAAATGAAGCCAAGATATTGGCTGGCTCCCTCCAAAAAGTCCCCTCAGGTCTTTACAGAGGCATGGCAAGAGAGTCTAGGTTGGGCAAATGTTCTGTGATAATTTGGATGAGGATAAAGAAGTGAAACGTCATCATTCTTCTTTGAACGTCTAATTCATTCATTACGTTTATTAGGATAGTCTGGCTGGTTTTCATATTGATTTAACGGAAATGTGTCACTTCTTGAAATTCCCAGCTTTATTTTCTTGTTGATATTCAGTTTTGGGTGAAAAGCACAGAAGGAATAAGTTAACTCGAAACAAACTGGTCATCTATTAGCAAAGGCTTATTCTGCCTTTTATATGTGTTTGTTRGATGATAATGGTGAGGCTGAGGCCAGTCATCTTAAAAATCATTCTCCAAAATGAAACCAAGTTGTACTTGGGGCTGATGGCTTGCTCTGACCGCAGAGGTGGAGTCTACCTGGAGCAAGTAGACACCCAAGGCTCAAATAAACCCAGGGGAGGATTCATCTCACCTGGCTTTAGGAAGCTAGAAGGAAGCTTTTGTCATCAGTGGACAAAAGCAGGTTTGTCCGGGGCCTCAGTCTTCCTTTCCTATAGTAGGTGTCCACACAGGTGTCCACACAGTCTCCAGTTTTAATTAACCACCATTACTCATTCTCAGCAGCCCCAAATTCTGTGGGCAGCACTGGTCCCCTCAGCAGGACTGCCCAAGGAGCAGTCCTGCCCAAGCTGGGTRAGGCTAGCAGAGTGCAGGTCTAAGCCAGCCCATCATTTTGCACTGAATGTGCAGTGATTTGATCCATTTCTCTAGATTTCAGAGTTTGAGAGAAAACAATGCAATTCTCGCAGCTCTTCCCTTCCGACTGTCCTGCCAGACTTGGAATGCTCTTCAGCCATTTGGGAAGGTATTATACTTGCAAATCCATTTATTACTTTGACTTTGGCATTCTCCTTAGAGCCCTGGCTGTACATCTGAACTATTACCCCAGCTCAGTTTACCTTCTTGTAAACTTTGCTGATATGTGAAGTGTTGGATGGGTCCTGTGTAAAGCATATTGTCCTATTAAAACACATTTAAAGAGCCTTGTAAACCCTGGAGATTAACCCCGATGTTTATGGAGAGTTATAGATACTAATTCTTGCATATTTGTCATTCCAGAGCATGGCCTGGTGGCAAATATTCTTGCTACCCCACAGCATTTACGTCAATGGGATTTGTCCATGCTCTGATTCCTTAGGACAGAGAAAAGAAATGGTGGGAAAGTGAGGAATATGGGCATTTACCATCCTGGACTACATTAGCTGGTCATAAAATCTTATAGCTATCTCATAACAGGAGACCTCAGACTGGGAAATAGAAGAAGGACCTTCCCCAGAGGACAGTTTTGGTTAAGAGCGTATTGATAAGAGGTGGTCTTGTCCTGTTGGAAGAAGAATTTTCTCTTTCAGCTTTTGTTAATGTTCCTGTGATGGGGCACATCTGGGCACATCTGTGTATGATCTCCTCTCCTCCCTGTCCTGCCAAACACACTGAGTTGGCAGCAGCAACCCCACAAACCTTCAGCTTCCTCACCAGCTGTAGGCACCTTAATCTGCCCAGCACCCATCAGTTTCTTCTCTTCTGGGTTTTGCAGATTTTTAACATCTACAAGCTTCTGTCTGGTGGTAAAATAGTAAATAAAAAAAGTGAAGGACTCAACTGTTTGGTGTATATGGGTGTAACTGTAGGAAAATATGTTCTGTGTGTTCGTATAAATATGCATATATATTGGTTCAGTGCATTCGTGTGTGTGGGTGTGCATGTGTGTATACATGTGYGTACACACACGCATGCACAGTTTGGTGCATATTTATATGGCTAAAATAAATTTGAGCAAATTCATTTTGCCTGAGCTGACACCTAACTATACCACTGCCTTTGTTGATACCTTACACAAGTAACATTGCAGATGTCCATAAAGCTAATCCTGGCAACTTTTTGGTGGAACAGAAAGCATGTTTTGGGTCATACCGTTTCTTTAGGAGACAACAGATATATTAATTACAACACTCAGTGGAGCCACAACTAGACCAAGAATTTGAACTTTATGGATAGATGGGCTTTTTGTTGAGGCTCTCAGCATTTTCTTCACCTCTGTCTTTACCAGCACTGTTGGGCCCCAGGCCTTGGGAACAAAAATCCAGGTTGATGCACACGCAGACCCACCGTCAGTGAATGAAGAGTTGGTATGTGAACTGTTACAGGAGCTTGACCCCTACAAATCGATGGGCCCTCACAAAATCCACCCGAGGGTGTTGAGAGAGCTGGCTGACATCGTTGCAAGGCTGCTCTCCATAATCTTTGAGAAGTCATGGAGATTGGGGAACATCCCAGAAGACTGGAAGAAGGCTAATGTCACCCCCATCTACAAGACGGAGGATCCAGGAAATTACAGGCCCATCAGTCTTACTTCAGTCCCCGGGAAAGTTATGGAATGAATCCTCCTGGGGGCTATCACAAGTCAAATGAAGCACGTGATTGGGAAAAGCCAGCACGGATTCACCAAGGGCAAATCATGCTTGACAAACCTGATCGCCTTCTACGACAAAGTAACCTGCTTTGTTGATGTGGGGAGAGCGGTGGACATTGTCTAATTGGATTTCTCCAAGGCTTTCGATACGGTTTCCCACAGCCTCCTCCTAGAGAAACTGATGCGTTATGGTCTAGACAAGTGGCCTGTGCGGTGGGTGGGGAGCTGGCTGACAGGCCGCACCCCGAGGGTGGTGGTAAATAGCTCCTTTTCAAACTGGCAACCTGTCACAAGTGGGGTCCCCCAGGGATCGATATTGGGCCAAACGCTGTTTAATATCTTCAAAAGTGATCTGGATGATGGGATCAAGTATACCCTGATGAAGTTTGCCGATGATACCAAATTGAGTGGAGAAGTGGACGCTTCGGAAGGGAGAGCCTTCCAGCCTGCAGGGAGCCCTGGATAGGCTGGAAGAGTGGGCTAACAAGAACCTTATGAAGTTCAACAAGGACAAGTGAAAGGTCTTGCACCTGGGAAAACATCATCCAGGAGTGCAGCACAGGCTGGGATCTTCCCGGCTGGGGAGCAGCTCTGTGGAAAGGGACCTGGGGGTCCTGGTGGACAACAAGCTCAATATGCGTGAACGGTGTGCTGCTGCGGCAAAGAAAGCCAACAGGATGCTGGGTTGCATCAGCAAGGGCATCAGCAGCAGAGATAAAGAAGTCATTATCCCGCTCTACTCAGCACTTGTCAGGCCACACCTGGAATACTGCGTTCAGTTTTGGTCCCCGCTATGCAAAAAAGATGTGGACAGGCTGGAGTGGGTCCAGAGGAGGGCCACAAAGATGATCAAAGGACTGGGAAGCCTGCYGTGTGAGGAAAGGCTGAGAGAACTGGGTTTGTTCAGCCTTGAGAAAAGGCAACTTAGGGGAGACCTTATCACCAYGTTCCAGTAGTTAAAGAGTGGCTACAACGAAGGTGGAGACTCCCTTTTTACAAGGAGTCCCATGGAAAAGACAAGGGGTAATGGGTACAAGTTACTCCTGGGGATATTCTGGCTGGACACAAGAGGACAATTTTTCACAATGAGAACAATCAGCCATTGGAATAATCTGCCCAGGGGAGTGGTGGATTCCCCAACATTGGACACTTTTAAGATTTGGCTGGACAGGGTGCTGGGCCATCTTGTCTAGACCGCGCTTTTGCCAGGAAAGGTTGGACCAGATGATCCTTGAGGTCCCTTCCAACTTGGTATTCTATGACTCTATGATTCTATGATTTTTGGGGAGAACTGAGATTTATGAGAGAGACCACCATGAGAGCACCATGGAAGGAGATGATGAAGATGGAAAGGTAGCGCAGCTCTGACCAAGAGCTTTGGGAACAGCTGCCAGCCAGAAAGGTTGTGAGGCGTACCTGCAAGGAATTATTTTCCTGGTGTTCATTATTCCTGTCTTCAGGAGAACAGGTCTTTACAGTTTTTTTTTTTTCTTTTTGACTAATTTGGTAAACAAACAGATACCATCAATAAATCAACTGGCTTTATTTTCTTCTTAATTTGACATAATCTTCTGGATTCCAAAGTTTGGCTGACCACTGTGATTAAGATGAGTGAGGTAGATGGAAATTAGTCATCCTCACACTAGCCAACTCAAAACCAATTTTTTTGATGGAGAAGGACTCTTTGAAGCTTGAACAAAGAGAAAAAGTGCTCTATACAATTGGGAAACCAAGAGGCAATAATAGGACACGTAAAGGAAAGCAGATCATACAGTCCTTTTTTGGTTAGACTGCTACTTGACAAAGCTGGGCTAATAATTTGTCAGCAAAAATCAATCATCTGATGAATTGAATCTCTTTTTTTCTTTTTAATGTGTTTCCAAGAAAGCTCATTATTTTGAATGCATTCATTAATCAACAATACTTTCTGCATAACTTTTGAAAAATATTTCTTACTCTCATGGCCTAGAGCAGATTGCAGTGAGTAATAGGTATTTACAATGCTTTGGTTGCATGCTTCACTATTTAGCATGCTTCTGCTATCTGCGTAAGGAAGCACAGCTTAAAGAATTGGATTTCTAGTAACTACATGTATTACCCAGCTATATCTATGATGTAGCATAAAGGAAGGTACACTCACCTGTATAAGAAGATTTTATGTAGATGGTAAAAAAGACATGCCCCCTTTTGCTTTTGGAGCATACGGGAGCTCCTGGTTTCTAGTAGGAGTTAAATCTTGGGAAGCTCTTTGCTGTGGCCAGCCTCAATAAACAGATATAACTAAGAAAGGTGTGCGAAATAACTCTTGCCTCCATGATGACCTGTCTTCATATCCTTAACATTTGATTGTGCTCCCGAATTAAAAACCTAAAAGGATGCCCTTGTAAAGAGCCACAGGCATCCAGCTCCAGGTGGTGCTGAGCACAGCCGTTTTAAACAGATGTAGCAAGTGTTTACATGTGTTACATGTTTTTACATGTGTTTACATGTGTTTACATGTTAGCTGCATTACTAACACATGCAGCTAGTGTTTTTTTCCCCAATGTTTAGTCCAGTCAGAAATACCCACCAACTATCTTATGATTACCTAGTGCTTCTGAAGGCAAGATTTGCCCTGCCTTGTTAAAAAAAAAAAAAAAAAATATATATATATATATATATGAACAAAATGTCATCAAGGGTTCACTTCTTAGTATTTAAAACTGCCTCTACATTACCTTGCAGAGTGATTCTTGGAGCACTCATGAGAAGTCTGTCTCCTGGCTGTGCTACCAACCTTCAGGTGCCCCCTCAGGTTGGACTGTCTTGTAACTCCTGGGAGGAAACATGGGTGCACACGGTGTTTCAGGCCCTGTTTAAAGCGCAGCCTGGGAGCAACAATGCAAAACCTAGCACTCTTTTCTATCAGGTTTTTTTTGTTATACTTCACAACAATTACATTCTCCTGTGAACAGTTGTGTGGGCACTGCATGGAAATTTTACTGATAATGGTTGAATTTCACCTCTTGCCCTTCCACAACATCTCATTTAGGAAACTTGACTCATGTAGGAGCAGCTTCTGTATCTTGCTGACCCACATGCTTGCACCCAGAGCACAGGTTACAGCAAAAAAGAAGCCATAACACCAGCAAAGAACTAAAGACAGTTTTGCCTTTGGATGACTAAGAAACTTGAGTTTGTTATCTCAAATAGCTAAAATGTAGGGAGCCAAAATTACTTCATTTTGGAGCAGTGCAGAGTTGGATGAAGACAGCTCCTCCACAGAGGGAGAAGAAAAAAAGCTCCCTTTCCCAATCATTTATTAATTTCATGCCTGACATTGGATGGCCGATAACTTTAAATAACAAATCCATTCATTGCATTTGCTTATGGGAGCTGCAGGGCATGGACCAGGGTGCTGCGTGTGTTTCCCGTGGCTGTGCAGCAGCCTTCCGAGCACCACAGCTTGGACCCGGGGGCTACCAAAACAGCAGCCAGGCATGGGCTAAGTGCACTGCACCCTGCTTAAGTAGAGAGTCTCCCCCCCAAAAAGAGAAAAACTATGTAACTGGTAAAGGGTTTGGTGGCAGAAGGCTAGCAAGTTTTGCTCATATTCTGGGAGCCGTAGTGGCCGCTCGGGGTTGGTGTCCCCACTGTTTTTCTCTCAATGGAGTTAATTTAGACCTTTGTTTTGCAAAAAATGTTATGTGCAGGCCCCGTATGCTCCATTTGAGCAAGAATTTCTTCTGTGGTCACAGCAGGTCTTTGCGGGAGCAAGGGTGGCCGTGGGAGCATCTGCAGTCTCACTCCTTGCACACGCCCAAAGGGAGTGGAAAAGCCTCCGGGCTGCTGTGCGGGGCTCCCTCTGCAAAGGCCTCGGCAGCGAGGCGAGGTGGCGGGCAGCAGAGATCGGGCTTTCAGCGTTACAGCGAGAGCCTGAAACTTCAGGATTTCCTAGTCACTAACAAATGTACCTTGGCTGGGTCTGGTTTCTTTCTTCCTCAGTGAAGAAAAAAGAAGACGATGTTGTTTGGGTCTATAAAGAAGACTAATTGGGAAGAAACCAGCAGAGGTGAGCGGCTTGCAAGCTAAAGCAGCACGCAGCTATTGAGTTTGGTCTAGGTGAATGATTGCTTGATTTTGCAGTTACTGGAAAATGTGGTTTGAGTGGCAGCACAAGTGGTTTGTCATAAAGCCTTGGGAGAGGCTGGGTTCCCACTAACCATAGGCTCCCTCCCATCCGCTGATGAGCGGGGAGCTTCTGGGGGGCGTGCAGGAATGCCAGCTGCATGGCAAAGGGTGGTGAATGATGTGGACCCCGAGGATGCTGGTCCCGCTGGCCACTCAGCGGTGGGAAAGCCAGCCAGAGTTCCTGTCGAAAGTGCAGGCTCTTTGTGGAAGCCAAGGCTGCAGCATCATCAAGCGAACAAAAAGTGGCAGCCTCACATGAAAACAATTTGGTGGATTGAATGAAATTGGTAAAAGATTTATGTTGCTTAGAAACATGCCACTCTGCCTTTCTGCTTGCAAGGGTGTTGAGGTTATAGCCCACAATGACGAACACGGAGATGGCAACAAGTAGCTCATTGTTTGTGGGGAAGGCCCTGTGTTAATTGTTGTCCCAAGCAATTGCTTGTTGCAATTAGTCTGTGACTGATTGATTGTTAAAAAATCTGGTGCCTGTTTTTAAGATATAGACTCTTTCTCCCRTACCTGAGCTTGTGGAGCGGGGCGTTAGCTGGCTGAGCATAGGAAGGGGAGGCCACTAGTAGGTTGACTTGACTTTAGCATTCATACCAGCTCCAGCCTGCCCAGGCTTAGGTTAGCGTTGAATGGGCCGTGGGTTAGCTGGGGCTGCCCACAGCTGCTTCCCTGCTTCGGCTTTGCACAGGGACTCCTTTGGATGAGCGGGGCTGGAGGGACGAGTAAGTCAGCTTGTCTGGTCTGACCCCTGAATGGCGTTTTCCTGCTTGGATGAGCACAGCAGAAGAAAGAAGGTGCAGATCATGGGAAAGTGGTGAGAACCTCCCTCGATGAGCCAATTACTCAGACTTTCCCCCTCTGATTGTGTCAGGTGCCTCTTTCAAAAACCTTAATTCACACTGTTAGGAGTTTAATTTTAGGCTCATGCCTCCCACATATGGCTTTTATACTGTGGGAAGCCTTCAGACATATCACACTTAATCTGTTTATCCTTACTCATTTTCTTGCCATGCTCGATATTTGTTTTTAATCAAGAACAACTTTTCTGTCTCATGCATTCATCCAGCTAAATGATAATGTGCAGTTCTGCTCCAAGAAGTCACTATGTGCTTGCTGTGTCAGTTCAAAGCCGGGCTTGCTGAGTTGGGTGGCAGTATGGCTTTTTCCTCTGCCGCCCCTGAGCAGCCAGCACAATTCTGAGGCAGTAAAATAAATTATATTTTATCTCATGCCTCATCAAAAGAAATGGCAGAAAAATTCCCTATCTGTGGCCAGCTGTGTGGCACTTTGAGGATGCGTGTAGGACTAAGAGGGGAGTTAGTAAGGACAGAAAGATTCCTGTTTGAGTGACGCTGTCCATCTGCTCATTAGAAAAACCACAGCAAGTGAAAGCTTGGCCCTTCAGAAGACAGCAAGAGCTTTGCTACAGACTTTCATAAAACCAGAATTAAACTCACCTACTTTTAACACAAATAAAGCAAATTTTGCACCCAATACATCTGACTCATTTCCCATTGAATTTACTAGTAGCTGAAATGGGATCTTGGGTCTGAAAGATGGTAAACTCAGAGCCACAACCATATTTCACTGGGGAGCCTATGGTCTCGCACCACAGCTGATGTTGCCAATGCAGAAGTATGTAGAAGACAAATGCAAACCTTGGAGTCAAACTGGAGGAAGAACTAGATTAAAAGAAGATGCACTCTTGCTTCCCTTACAGTCATTGAAGCTGTGATGGAGAGAAAGGAAAATGCTCGTCCACAACATGTCCATACAAACATCAGTTTGCAGGGTGTTAGACGAAATAACTTCCATGAACGCAGCTTTGTAAAAAGATAAGGAGAAAAGGTGTATGTGTTTTTTTTGTTCAGCCATCACATTTTAATCTGCTGCTTTACTTCTGTTGGCTGTTTCAGGGAATGTGAGCTGTTCGGGAATACCTGACACACACATCAGGCATTTTCCATGTCAGAATCACCATTTAGGAGATATCATTATGGTTTTCAGCACTCGTTTTTATCTGTTAGTGAAAGAGATGAGTGAATGAATCTACGTTCCCAGCAGAGCTGCCCGGGTGGGATGGACACCCCGTACAGACAGCCTCCTCACAGATGCTGCCAGACACCAGCACTTTAAAACTGCTTATCTTTCACCTTCCATTTTTGCGTACAAAATACTTTGCAAAAAGTACATGCTCTGGAGGGGTCAAAGGTTAGGTGAGACATAACCATACTTAATTTCTCTTTTATGCCCCCCCTCGCAGAAACCATCCTCCAAGTCTCTTCTTTTAACATCAGCCTTGCTCTGGTTTATAAGGGGTGTTTTTCTGCATGGCCAAGTTTTACAGCACCCTGCACCGACGTTGGTCTGTTCCTTCTCTGCTCCTTGGAGCATCAGCTCAGACGTGGGTGACCGAGAGGGGCTGCACCGCAGAGGTGCGGTGTGATGCTGCCRGTGCTCGGGGGGAGGACAGGCCACACGTGGGCTGCTGTTTCACTCAGCTGTAGGTGCAAAGACAAGCTTTAGCCGATCTGTGTGTAACCCCTAGGGGAGCAAAGCCCTGGCCTGGTGCTTGTTAGCTTCTTGGGGCCCAAAGCCTTGGTGCTGCCTCGGTTCTCATGTGGCTTCTGGGGCAGACGAATTAAAAAATTACCTACCTTTTGCTTTCCTGGAAGATGCTACAGTCATGGGACAGCTGGGAAAGCAGTGACATTACAAAAACCAGATAGCGACCATGGGGCAGCAGAAGGGAAGAGATGCTTAGTCAGATGGTTTGCTCTTCTCTGGGCCAGAATTTCTCCCCTGCTGAAGAGGTATCCCAGTATTAATTCAATGTGTCTCATGGCAACAGACAGTTTTGGTTTTGGCTTCTGTCAGCACCCACATAACTCAATGACTACTTCTTTACAGAAGTAAACATTAAGGACTCAAACTGTCTGACACTCCACAGGCAGGTGTAAGAAATGACAAATAAAAAATCCATAACATCGGCAAAACTTCTAGAACAAGGACGAGATTTGAATTTTTTTGTATTTCAGACAGAAACAGAAAAAGCATCTTTAAACTTTGATCTTCTTATACGTCATTAGCTAAAGTGACTATAATCCTAAGTCAAAATAAAATATCCTTCTTAAGTCCTCTTTAAGTTAGTCTTACCCACATTTCAGTCAGGTACTGAAGAAGCAAAACAAAGCAAAGCAGTTTTTCATTCTCATAAATCAAAAAGCTTTTCCCATCATACTAAAATTTTGTGCCAGAATTTATTTTACAGATAAATGTACACTTATGCTCTGCCCAAAACACCCACAATTGCTAGAAAACACAGAGAGGCTTTGAAGGATTAAAACAGAGCATGGGACCTGCAAATAGAGCTTGGCTAATAAGGGTTTTTTTTCAGTTCATTGGCAGTACTGAAAGAACTAAAACACAGTTTGTTTCAGGTTGCCCGAAAATGAGAATATTCAAAGTGTTTTGGATGAACAGAAGAGTGAAAAAAATCATTTGTGGCTGAACAAAATGGCTTATTGTGCCTGAAATCAAACATTACAAGTATTTAAGTGAAGCTGGAACCCTGTTTTCAGTCACAAAAGCATAGCATTTCATCTTAAAAATATGAACATTCAATTGTTTTTTCACTTTGTCAGGGTTTTTTAAGGTCTTATTTTTCTGACCAGTCCAACTAGGCAACGTTGGACATAAATTAGAACTTATTTTTGTCGACCTATGTCAGCATTTTCCAGGAAAAATCTATAGCTGTAAATGCCGTCCATCTGTCCAGCCAGAAACCATGATGTTACCTGCTTCTAATTTGTATAATAAGTGTGATTCACTCATGACATGCAACTGTTAGGAAATTATCACGAACTCTCAGTCTTACAGGAGACCTCTAGTTTTTCATCCTTCTAGGGTAATATTATACTGAAAAAAAGAAAGACGACACTGGTCTCCGCTACCTCTTTGGGGGAAGGTTTTTCTCTGAAGTGTCGACTCCATCTCCCATGCAGCTATGTGAAGTGTGGAATCTGCTAGGGCTGCCTGGCATGAATAAGTTTCTAGACCCCAAGTGAACAAGTTCTTGAATGTTGTAATCAACTAGCATTTTTAATGATGGGAAATCTTCCATCTCGCAGTGGGCTCTTATCTAAAACTTTATACAAGAGACTTTTACCATCCAATCCTGAGGTTATGAAGAAAGCTATTGCAAATGCGTAATACGTGTTATTTTACATAATAATGTCTTATGTGTAGCACATATTCTAAGTTATTTGCTCTGCAAAGACCTGTGGTAAAACATGTGTTGACCTTGGTAACATTCCCTTTTTTTTTTTTTTTGCAGTTCATTTGCAACGTATATGGTTGTTGAAGAGCCAGCGCTTTCCTATCTGTGACAGCCTTGCATTCAAGAGCCAATATGGGAACAGAAGACTCATATAATGGGGAATGAATATATCTGTCAGCTTCATATTTCTTTCTGGCATATTAATGCACATCATGGGTGAGATCCTCAGTTGCTGAATATTGGGCCCCTGTGTGTTTTCTCTGTATAGCATACTGTGAAGTCCAATGGTTGTAATGCAACAACAAAGCAAACCCACTAAGCCTGGAGCAACTGCAGTGTTTCATAACCCAGAACATGAACACAGTGGTGTTGCCAGGACTGTCAAAGCAGCTGTGCAGACTCCCGACCCCTGGGGAGTTTGACGTTGCACCTCAGTCAATGGAGATAAGGACTTCGTGAGAGTCAGCATTTGTGTTATTTAGAATAACTGAGATGCTTGTCTGTTTTTTCTTCTGATCTCTATCATCATCTCTATATCATATGTGTGCTTAAGCTGGAGAGTATTCCTTTGACTAGGAAGCCCACAGTGCTTTTTGTTTCTTGGTATTGTCCCACAGGGCTAGCTCCCTGGACACAGTGGAGGAGCATTTTCAGAGGGTTACTCAAAATCTTTTCTTTGCTGGAGATTGTGTACAGCCCCAGGAAACAAACACAGAGGAGGGCATGGAAAAGCAGCAGACATTAAAAGCACTATCACATGCTTCTTTTCCATTCTCAGAAACCCTGGTTGTATACTCTGCTTGTTCTCCACGAGGAAAAAGTCACGGGGGTGAGGGTAGCGGGGGCGTCTTTCAGTTCACTGAGGAAATGACTTCTCTCTGCCCTTCTCCACGTAGGAATGGGAACACTCCAAGGGAATCCAGAGGGATGCACAGTCCCAGAAGGTTGTGCTATCAGTAAAATATGACGCTTTGCACAGCTTAAGAAATGCAGCAGACGTGCATTAAATCATGTCCATCATTGGGAAAGACATTTCTACCCTGGGTAAGATCATGTCTTTGGTTCTGTAGATTTACTGCTCGGCCGTGGGGGGCTCATGGAAAGTCCTGAGTATTCTGGTATGAGCTGTGCTGCGGAGGTGGCGAAGGTTTAGACCTGCCTTGGGCTGGACCACTGTCAGAGGGCAGTGTAACTCTCTGACATGATCCAATTCTGGACTATAGAGGACAGCTACTCAGAAAATGAGTCTGGAAACAGCAAGTTGATGAAAAACCCAGAAACCAATTAAAAAAAAAGAATCCTTTTCAGTTCCAGAGAAGTCTAGGCTCCTGCGGGAGCTCAGTTCCTGTTATTTATTTGTTGCTGCCTGCAGGTCCTACTGAAATGCCAGCAGCTCGATGTGGCCGGCACATTAGCAGTAGAACCAGTTGCAGTGACCTTCTGGCCAGCAGTCAAGCAGAGAGTACAGAAAATAGATGCAGAGGGTACCACTGCCAGAGGGGCAGTTACTATTAGGGTAAGCTCTTGCTGTTTCGCAGTAACATACTACAGTATAAAATTGCTCAAGGTACAACTTTGGCATGTCATGTTCCAGTCTTCACCCTCGCTGAGGAAGACTATGCCTGACAACGGCATATGTGAAGACTGATTTTTTTTTTCCATGGGTACCATTGCGCAAAGTGAGGACCTGAGCTTGTCACCAGGACCTTAATAGTCCACACAGCCCTGCTGGGCTTCCTACAGCACTGCAGTATCCATGCTGGAGATCTCTGGGGGCTAGGGCCCTTCACCACTCAGGGTGGCTGGAGTCTTGAATCCTTTATCAAAAACCTTCTTCCACAAGAAGAATAAGGGAGAGAAATGTATGGGTGAGGGAAGACTGAAGGACAATATAAAAGCCGCCAAGGTGCAGTGTGCAAGTAAGAAAATCACTGGCCATGTCGGTCTGTACAGTGTGGCATCCAGCCAAACTGCGATACCGTGCACTTTTTATCATGAGCAACAAAGTAAACAAACTTCATGGTCGCTTTGCAATTTTTCAAAAAAGACCCAGGCAAAGAGGCATGTCATGTGAAGCACAGGGAAAGTAAGTGGGATTTTGGTTTTCCAAAGGCAAGCAAGCATGATTTTGGCAACTGCCAGAGGCACACATGATCTCCCCCTAACCCTCCCACCCCAAAACAAGTGGTACTTGGCAGACACTATCCCAGCCAGTGATGCTGGGGGGAAGGTACCCTGTCCTCACCCTCCAGACTGGCGTCTGTTTGTAGGCAGAGAGTCCTGAACAACAGCAATAACCCCCCGCTCAGCCTTTGTCAGCTGACTGATTCACTCTTTTTATGGAGCTAACCCATCCGCAAACATCCTTTGCTCCACAGCCAGAAATGATTTGCTGTTGTCTTCTTTTTTTTTGCAGTAGAACATGCTTGCTCCACGCTTGCCCAGCCCCCCTGGGGTGCCATGTGGCAGACAGACTGACGGCTGGGTCCTGTCCTTCCCATCCCGTGCACCCAAAGCCCATCACGGCATCCTCGGGGGCTCAGCATTGCCTAAGAAAGTCATACGTTGAAATGTAGGGCACAGGACTCGGTCCCCTTTGCTCCTTTCACCAGCAACGTCAGCTCAGAGCAGGGGTTTCACAGAAGCTGGTAGCTCTGGTGGGTTTAGATCTTGGTCAAGAAGAAGGTGGGACTGTGAAGCCGTAGACAGGGACAGCGGGTGGGTAGCCCGGGAGGTCAGTGGGACCATTCCCTGCTCTGAAGCAAGCCCAAGTCTATCATCTGCATTGCCCCTGGCAGCCTGCTCGTTCCCAAGCATTTTGGACCAGCTCCCCACTTCTGTGCCTGAAGTCTCTTGGAGATCCCCAGCGTAGCCACCCCATGCCAGCAAGTCTGTGAATTTCAGCATTTAATATTGTTCTGAGTATTATTTACAGTGGAACCCTTTTCTAGCCTAAATGAATTATTCCTTCATCTTTTCCCCATAAATCATGCATTTCAGTCCCTTGCAGCTCCTCTCGCTCCTCCTTCCTATGTGCTCCCATCTGCCTGCATCCTCTGCAGAGCCTAGTGCCAAGGTCTGGGCACAGGGCTGCTGCTCAGGGCTCCTCAATGTGGAGCAGATCAGAGTAATTGTTTACAGCACTTGCTGGCATGTCCCAGAATGACATTTGCCTTTTTTCCAACAGTATCACATTGTTGATTCATGCTCGCTCCCCGCTTCACTCTGACCCCCGGACCGGTTTGTGCAGCAGCCCAGTCCATCTTGCCAGCTTGTCCTTCTTCCGGGCACCCGAGTTTTCCTTCCGGAATGCCGCCCTCCACGTCTGTCTCGCTGAGTTTCACCCTGCTGATTTCAGATCCATTTTATTTTATTTTATCAGGACTGCTTTGAATTCCAGTTTTATCTGTGAAAGTGCTGCTCAAGCCTCTCCAGCCTCACTCTGTTGAAAATCTTATTGAAGCCAAGATATACCACACGTACAGCATACCCCTACCCACCAGCCCTGTGACCCTGCCAGAGAAGGAAATTTGGTTGGTTTGACATAGTTTGCTCTTCACAAATCCACATTGGCTGTTTCCTTTCCCCTTGTTATCCTCCGAGAGTCACAGACTGATTGTCTAATAATTTTTTGGGGTGTCAAACTTTGGTTGACTGCTCTATCATTCCCCAGCTGGTCTTTCTCTTCCTTTCTAAAGCTAGGTACCATGCTTTGCCTTCAGTTAGTGAATCCCACACCTCAAAATTCATTCATACCTGGCTTATTGGGACCACTCTCCCTGGGATTGCGAGGAGCGCCGGCAGCACGCAGTGAGTACATGGCCAGTCCCGTAGGTAGATCTACACACACTGGACAGCTTTCAATGAGCCATGTGTTCCCAAAAAGCAGTTTGCTGCTTTCCAACACACAGCAAAAATGGTGTCATAGGAAGCAAGGCTGCTGCAAATAATAAGTCAAGTCAAAATCTGCTGTGTAATTCTGGGAGCTGAATTTGTCCCACAAGAGGTGGGTCTCCGTACATGGGTCTGGGAGCGATGCCTGAGCTGACCAACAAAACTGCTGTCTTTTGCTGTGTTTTTGGAAAGTGTCGCAGGGAGTTAGCTCCTCCAAAATAAAAAACAAAATACAGTGCAACATCCTCCTCGCGTTCATCTCTCCTAAAACATCTTCTAGTGGAGTTCTCCCCCGTTCCCTTGAGATTCACTGCTGAATTTTCTAAATCTGGGAATGACGTAATTTCCTTGACCTTAGCCTGGTCCCCCAGCCACCTAATCCTGCGCTACTTGCACCTAGCCACATGACTGACTTAAATCCCTGTGCGATACCTTTTACAGACGCCTTCTTTAAAGATAAACATATGTTATAATAATAGTAAAATAACACATTACTCTTGCAGGCCTTCACACTCGTTAACACTCATCTGGATCTATGCAACCTCATTTTTATGTCTATAATTTTATTTCCATAAATTTTAAATCCATACCTAGGCTGTGGGATTTAATCACAGGTAACTAATACCTTTCTTTATGAATCTTACTGTTGGTGCACTTAACTGTAGTGCAGAGTACAAAGCGCAAGAGAAAATTTCTTTCCCGGGGACCATATGCTAGAAGAATAAAGCTCTGACTTAATGCCGTAGCCTTGCAGAGTAGCACAGTCAACAAACCACTATTAGATCATAGGATAAATATCGACAAGTTCCAGAGTATTGTTTAAGCCTGTTGCTATAGTAATTTGAAATTTTGTTCTATCAACTACTTAAAAAAGGGGATGAAACAACACGTTGGTATTTAATTCTTCCCAAATTTGCTGTGTTGGCAACACTCAAACCAGAATCATCTGCTTTTAAAAGAAAAGTGGAGCATGGGCATCTCTAGGCCAAGTTACTCTGCATAGACTTCCACCCTGGAAATTGTTTTTTCATATTAATGGAGAAGAACAGTCTTTTCCCTGCTCACTCAGCCGATGCTTTAAGGTTCACAGCTCCAAACCAGATGACGCTGCCTATTTTTGGAGCCACATAAGTTTATAATTTCATGTGAAGGATAAGCGTTTTAATGGGTAGTCGCAGAAGGGCAGGGGGTCATGTAGTGAGCTTTCCTAAGCAGCGAACGCCAAGGCCCTTAAGCATAGCAGAGGAAGGCATGTATCATCCATAATGTATGGACTACCCCTGAGCAGACTTTCTGCAGTGTGAAAAGATGGTGTGAGTGCATCGGGGAACAGCAGAGACAAAGGTCAGGAACCTGGGCAAGCCTGAGGGTACTAGATTAATTGTAGGATGCGACAAAGGATCAAGCATTGACTCTTATCCAAGTGACTTCTTCATAGCTGTAGCCTCAACTGTGTGAGGCTCGTGTCCCTTAGCAGGACTCGACAAACTGACCAGTAATAATTTTCTCTTGTTTCTTATGCATTTCCTTCCATACCCTTAGTAAACCACAGTGCAATCTTCTGAGACTGCATCAGTCCCCTCCTGCGTGTACAAAGTTGCTACAAAGGGTGTGTAATTTGAGAAAAAGTTTCTTTTGCATTTTCTCTGAAGTAGGCAATATTCTTTTGCCCCTCTGTTTTTTACTCTTACCTTTATAACCAGTTAGAGGTGTCCTGCTAGGTAGTTTCTTAGGATTTTACAGTTACTCTTTCTTAATATAAAGCTGTAGTTTAACTCTTAGCATTTTGTAACACTAAGGCTCTGGAAAGGAAAGGAAAGTGCTTTTCAGTCTGTGGTACACACATTGTGCTGGTCTGTAAGGCAGCAGACGGGTGGTCTGTAGATGGATAAAAGAAGTAAGAAAATCAAAGCACGCCTATACGCATCTGAGAAACAAACAAACTAGGGGGGTAAAACAGACTTAAAAATTAACATCTGAAGTTCAGCATCAATTGCATTTGCCTGCAGAGGAAAAGCAAATTGGCAGCACTACACAAGCTGGCTCATGAATTTTTTTCAAGACGATGCATAGCTTTTGGAATAAGAAATGTCAAAAAGCACTGTTGGGCAGTATTGTCCACACTGTTGCATAAGAGTTATGGAGACTGCGACACCACCACGTGAAATTTGGTAAGTGTCTTTGTCTAAATGTCTGGGGATAGTACAATTGCTGTTGTGTCTTTTATTTGGCACCATACTGCAAATTATTAAATAGATGGCTATTTAATAAATTAAATAGAGTAACTTCTGCTCTGAAGTTACTGCGTAAAGGCCTTTGATGGCAATGACTGATAAAAATGAGCTTCACCGGCTCGTGCAAGCCAGGATTTGCCACTCTGGTGAGTTTTGGTACCTGCCTGGGCACACTTGCTGTCCCTGCGACTCTCTGCGAGAGCAACCCTGGAAGGGTTAAATCTTTCCACCACCAGTGACCGACTCACACCCCTGGGTCCAGCCTTTCTCCGAGGAGCAGCCTTGCCCCCTTCTCAGTGCTCAGAAACCGGGCGGCTGGCACCCCGCCCACGCTTGTTTAGCAGAAACTGGGATCCTTTCTTTTCTGAGTGCGTGGCCGAAGAGCAGCGAGCGTGCCTGGCCTGGCCTGGCAATGTCCTGCAATGCCCTGGGGCTGGAAATGGTTTCTCACAGCTCTGGTGACTTTCTGCTGGTGTGGTGACAGCTCTCAAGATCCACTGGATGACATCTTTTTTTTTTTTCTTTTCTTTTTTTCCACCTTGCAGCCCTGGCAGGTACAAATCTTCTACTCACAGCTCATTAAGCAAAGTTTTTCGCACGGAAGGCTTTTGTCCCCTCCTCTGCACTGATCTTGACATGCACCACCCAGAAATGAAGACATCCTGGTGGAGGGAGTGGAAGGAAAGGGGAGCAAGCACTCTGCTCTCACCCTGAGGACTGCTCGCCCTCTGCAACTGCTGTGAACACCTCCGAGGGCTGCCCCCCTTCCTGAATTTCATGCAAGGCAGGTAAAGAGAAATTCAAATGGTCTTATTTGCACCTGCAACTCATTTGGAAAGTGCCATGCTGCAGGTGCAACTGAAAGGTTGGGGACCAGGTTTTTTCAATGAGCTGCCCTGAAGCACCATTGCTTGGGCTGCTGGCAAAATCGCTAGCTCAGTGGTGGGGCCAACAAATGCTTTTGCACACTCGTGAGGTCTCATATTTGCAGGGCTCCCCACGTAGTTGTCATCTGGATCCTGACACACAGAGTTTATGAATATTCAAAAGGTGACAATCTAGTTATTTTTGCATGAGTAAGTTGTCTGGGCAGTAGCGAACTGTGGCTGCTACTCCGACCTGGAAAACTGAGGTACTTTGTGTCTCCTCGCCTCCTTTTTCTATGGGAAACAGTGGCAGACAATTTCATTCAGCATCACCTACAATGTCCTGCTCCAAGCACTGTCAAACACCTCCTGTGCAAAAAGGATCTGGGGAGCTTTCTCCGAGCTAGACGTTGTGATGTGCAAATTTGTGTACTTGCCTGCGTGGTGCAGCCACCCTGAAGCTTTCAATGGCGGCAGAGGAGCTGCCTCTGAACCCTTCTCAGAAATGACCAAGATAAGCAACCTATTCACAGCTATTTTCAAGAGCTGCCTGTGATTTTTACTATAATGTGCACTTTCTGGGCCAAACTCTCTGTTGGCATAAACCAAGAGAGTGTCAAGGACGCAGTTAACCAAAACCAGTTGTGCAGGTGGAAGGACTTACACCACTGAGGACAGTTATGAGCTTGCTCTTGCCCAGCAAATTTGGACAGACTTTAATTCTACTTTGTTCTACTGGATGCTGTTGTCCCCTTCAAGCTTAAAGCTTGTCTGTGCTCTTGGCTGTAAGGAGAAATCAGTTGAGGGTAGCACCACCTGCTCGGTGTTTTCTGCTGACAAGACTGAAGAGGAAGCCCCCTCATTTTGGGGCCACAAGCCCCCTGTGCTTCCCTTGCAGCATGCCAAAATGGGCTGGCAAGGAAGCCATGTTGCAGGTCCCCGTCTCTCCAAGCGTGAGAGCTGGTCTCTTCCCTTAGGGCCAACAGGAGTTTTCTCATATGCAGAAGCCCAGGAAATGTCATGGCTGCAAGTGTTGGATGGGGGAAGAGGAAGAACGTGGTCCACTAAAAATCAGCACTGTTGAGCTCACTAAAGATCACAGGTTGAACTCTGGGGCAGCACCTTTCTGCAGATGCCGCTGGCAGCATCAGTGAGAATTAGTGGAAAATTTGGACCAGTTTGTGAAGCAGTAGCTTGGAAATGAAGCAAAAACGACTTAGAAAAGCAATGTTTGATGAAGCTGTGCTATTATGACTGAGAAGAAAATATGCTCAAAGAAAATATTAATTAAATGGCTAAGAGGACAGTTCACTTAAGTCCCGCAGAAAAATTATTGGACACCTTTAGCTTACTGGCACACCCAAGGAAGTCTGGCAGGAGTTATTATTCTTCATATATGACCTTTTTTTTTTTTTTAGCATTACTTCTTTGCAATGCAAGGATGGTCTCTGAAGTGCCTCTGTAGGGAACTGTAACTCTATATATGGTATTTCTGAGTTTAGGGAGGGCACATGTAGCCATCCTCTGAAGAAAAGGCCCTTGACAAGTGAAGAGTGACCCTGTAAAACTGAGACGCCCTCTAATAACTAGGAGCAGTTGGCAGGTCTAAGCATTGGACAGGGCTAGAGGCAGGTATGCATATGCAAACATGAAAACAGATATGAAACCAGATAACATTTATTTTCCTTAATCCTTGGTAGAGGCACATTCCTGAAAGTAACTAGAGCACCGTGTCTCGTGTGCATTTCAGGAAAGCTGTTTCTGCGTCCGAGACTGTGCCGAAGGGGCACACAGCCTCGGCCATGCGGGGTTGCCATGTTCCTGGTGCAGGCTCGGGGCCGTGGCTGTCCCGTTGAGTGGGCAGAGCCAGGCGTTGCACGGGAAGCATCGACACCTGGACGGGCACGGTGGGGAGAGCAACCACCGCCGTGGGTGCCATGAGGCACAGCCAGTGCAGCTGAGCTCCTGGAGGGGGACAGAGCTTCCCTGTGACCAAGGGGTGGGAGCAGGGTCTTTGCCCCAGCTCTCTGAGTCACAGTTCGCTTTCCATTCTGGATTTTTTCTAGCCACGTCTATCTGATTTAGCTGTATCTTCCATTTCTCACTGAGTGCAGGCCTGTGGGCATGAGAAGCACCTGAGCTCTGCTCCTTGCGGCCCAACAAAACAGGTCTGTGGCACACACGTAGCATGTTCTTCCCACAGTAGCCCTGGGTACCTTGTTGTGGGGTGAAGGGCTCAAGTGCGTGCAAGGTTAGTACGATAACATGTGTTTCGCCAGGCTTATGGACAGACATGGTATCTTTCATTAGACCAGCTGATATTTGAAAAAAACCCAAACAGGCAAATTGGTGGACACACAGCTCTTTCCTCAGGGCTCAGAAAGCAGCAGCATCATCTTCCAGACAAAACACAGGTTAGAAACAATAACTCTTTGTTCAACTCAGTTGTGCTAGCTGACCAGTCAACTTGAGAGAAAAAGGGCAGTTACAGCCTGTGGGGTCAAGATAGGGTTTTAGCAAGGGGAAGGTGATAACACGTTTATTCCTTCAGAGCAAAGCAGGGGGGAAACAGGTCAGCAGGCAGCCCATGTGGAATGAGCATCATTCAGCTAGATGGAAGGAAGATCAAAGTATGCCTTAAATACATGGACTTTGTTCAGTCCATAACTTTTTTTTACTGTAGTAGAGTTACGCATCTTCCTTTTCAGGGTTGTCTTTTGGAGTTGTATCAGAAGCGACCCTTCAGGACAGCCCTCCAAGAGGTCAAAGGGAATGTTTAGTGAAAAATACTCTCTTCATGGTAACTGGATGCTACGGTCCTTTTTTAATTGTCCAGCAGAGTTCACTCCAGCACATAAGTGTTGTCCAGCTGCATAGTTTCCATAAGTCCTGTAGTGTACGGGTGTAGTGTGTGTCACGTTTCATGGTGAGCCTGTGAAGGCATGTGATTGCAGTGGGGCTGCTCGGAGGGCAGTCGTGGCAGTGGCTGCGGAGATGGGCTTACAGATTTTTTTTCTGCTTGTTGCTGTTCATTTGTCAAGGGCAGGTTCAGTTTGTTTTGCTTCTGATTATGAGTTTATTGAGGGTGGGGGTTATTTAAAAGTTAGGAAGTTAGATGCTGGGGGAAATTTCTTTCAAAACATATGGTCTTTTAACGCTGGTTGTGGTTGCTTGCTGATTTTCCATGTGGATCACATTAAGGTTTAGTATGTGAAAACCGAGGGGTAGAGTCAGTCGGTTGGTTTGGTTTTTTGCATTGAAGTAAGCTTCGGGTTCCTCATTCACTGTAAGGTGAGAGTAGTTTCTTTGATAAGCAAAACCCAGTCTTACACCAATGAAGTAAGTGCCATCATCTCTCTCCTCCAAGCGACTAGCGGTCCCTGAGAGTCTGCTCTAAGGCACAGACATGTTTTGAATGGTTGCAAGCTTGGTGGAGATACATGTGTTGATCTGCAGGCGTGCTTGTGCATGGAAGATTTAGTGTGTCACTTCTCTAATGATAGTGCCCATGAAGCTGATAGAGGTGTAAGAGTATTTCAAAGACAGCTTGATGGCATTGCTGATTACTGAATTTGCGATGGGAATTTAAAACAAAGTACAGGCTTCCAATCCAGATGGTGAACATGTGATTTCTGAATGTTGGTTAAAGCATAGGCTTGGTGGCATAGTTATTTAAAAAGAAAAATCTTCTGTGAAGTTGGTTATAAAGAAGTTGGTGTATTTTGGGGTAAACTGGGTGCCTATGGCCTGAATTTATTGAAAAAAAATTGGTGGGGTCAGGGATGCCGTGGGTGAGTTTGGTGGTGTGTTTGGGTTGGGAATCTGTGACCACATTTTATTTTGCAGGTTCTTAAGAGAGGTTGCAACACTCTCACTGGGGATGTTGTTGCGCAGGCGGTGCTTGGCTGTGGTAGCATGAATGGTGCTAATTCGGGGTGCTTCATGTTACCCAGCCCATGGAAAAAATCCTTAGCTTTCTGTGTGAGGAAGGGCTGAGGATCGTTTCTCTGCCTTGTGATAATTCTTCAGGAAAGTTGGAAGCAGAAGATTTGCCAAAGCTGGGGGGTTTTGTGTGTTGTTGGCTCAGGAGAGCAAAAGCACTCAATTCAGAATTGTTGCCTCAGTGCAACCTTTGTGTGCCGCAGGGCTTCCCAAACCCTGCAGCCAGGCAGCTGACCGGCCTCTGCCAGCAGCCAGGCTCCGGCTGCCAGGGCTACGTGTGCACGCATGCAAAGAGCTGCCTGTTCTGCCTGCTGCCTGACCTCCTGCATCTCCCCCTCTTTTTTGCACAAATCCTCCTGCGGAGGAAGAAGTTGCTGCACGGCTGAGGAGTTGCGCAGACAGGGAGCTAGGGGCATATACTGGGGTTTTCAGTCATATTACCCTGACTTGGGAAGCTGTTTGTCCTCCTTCAGTATTCCAGGCAGCCAGCCTGAAAAGAAGTCCTTATCCTGTGCTACAGGCCAGTCGTGTTCACAAAGGTCCCTTTGTTACACCCGTGTCTGTTGCATTGTTCCCCTCGAACGAACCTCCCCTGCCAAAGCCCCGGCGTACTTGGCTCTGAAAGTGCCAGGCTGGTAGCGCAGGGGGCGAATGCCTGCTCGTTCCTCCTGTCCTGCCTCCTGTATCCTCCTGCCCCATAGATTTCTTCTCTCTCCTGCTACGATGGGTGGGAGAATGCAGGCAAGATGTGGTGGTGCATCGTCCTTGCAGCCCGTGTTTTTCACCGGCTTCACATTATCAGGTGGGCAAAAGTCCTGCTCTCCAGACAGGTTTGGATAGGTTTGCCCAGTGTCAGACCTAGCATCTGGCCTCTGAGCAGATGACGGCGAGCAGGCTTTCAAAAATGGGACTGGCTGCTCAGCCTTCGGGGAATCAAAGCGCTAAGCTCTTCATTATACAGGTTTTTAACGTGTGCTGGATTCATTGGGAGGCTCCTCCTGCCTCCTCACTGCAGCCGTAGGAGCAACTTGGCGAATAGCAACATACACTTTAAAAATGGACCCTCCAGGATATGAAGCAAAAGGAGAGCAATTACAGACCCAGAGAAGGAAACACTGGGGCTATCTGGAGTTGCCATGCTCCTTGGTGTGTGTACAAAATCACGCTGCCAGGCACCTGGGAGTATTTGACAGCTTTTTAGTCTAACGCACCTATTTCTGGCCCCTGGGGCAGGGGACACACTGCAATCCCAGTGCAGCCAAAGGTTGTACCTTTGAGTCCTTCTTGCTGGAGGCTTTACCTGAATTGCCATGCAATATTGTTAATGCTCTCTTTTTTCTAGTCAGCTTGCCCTGTACTCCTGCCTGTGTTCACTACTGCACTTTTCGCTACCTTAGAGGAAAATCAGGAGAGTTTTCCAACCAATATTTCTGTTCAAGCTGACTTGTATTTCGTAACAGGAGGCTTAATAGGGAGGTAACAGAGGTAGGGAACAGTAAAGACCCTCTCCCTTTCCTCCTCTCTGGCTCTGCATCTCAGTCCTGAAAGGTCCCTCTAAGGCATCCATCTGCTCCTGGCAAACACCAGTCAAACACCTGTGAGCCAGATGTGAACAGCTGCATGGTAGGTGTCATTTGTGATCCAGCCTTAATACAAACCATGCTTAGGAATGGTTACAAATGGCTCCATAAAAAGACAAAATGCATAGCACAGGTAAGTAGCACCTCTTTTCTTATTTCATCTTTCCTTTTATCTTATTTGCTTTCATATCTATGCTATGGAGGACGCTTTTGTGTGGCGGGATGAATAGCAGTTGAATTTCATTAATCTGGCCTCAGTGTATTAAATCGCTTAAGTAAATGCTTAAGTCACGTGCTCAGTCTCAACATTTGTTTAACTGCTTACCTGAATAGGGATACTTTAGTGCTATTACTTACCTTCACTAACACTAGTGAAGCACTAACCAGCCTGGCAGGCTGGCTAGTTCTCTCTTTGATATTTAACTTGATGCCTGTAAAATTACTTAATCCGAGAGTTTCTGATAGCAAATCCCTTTAAATACTGCAATCCCTAGGCAGCACAGGCTTTGCAAGGGCATTGCCTTACAGCAAAGTACCTTCTGAAGACCCCTCTGGGTAAGGGTAATGTGCCTTTTGCCTTTGAGACATCAGCGTTACAGGCTACAGTTGCCTTTGTTCACCCCTCCAGGGCTGGCTTTTCACTACTTGCTTCCCATTACATTTTCCATTTTTGAATACTTTGGATTGATATCAGAAGCACTTTTTTTTTTGTTTATTTTTATTTTAAACTTGCAACTTCTTGCCTTGTCCAAAGGCCACTGTTAGCAACTGTAGGGAATGCACTGACTATTTTCCAATAGTCTGTGTGCCTTTGCTGACAGCTTCAACAAATATATTGAATTTCAATCTGGATCGTGATATTTTATAATCTCACATTTTATAATCTCACATTCCAGGCAGTTACAGTTTGATTCTCCTGTCATTGCAAGCTATTTGTATTTTTAGCAGACTGCTAAATAGTTCATGCTGTGTCAGATCATGCTGGTTTCTCTGTAGTAGTTGCATTATAAGCCCCCAAGGAAACATATTCTGTAAAACAGGTTTGGCTCAGAMTGGATGTTAAATCAAGGTTATAAAAAAGCTTGCACTTTCTTTTCTTCATTTTCTTTCTTTCTATTCCTCCCCTTCCTTCCTTTTCCTTCTTTCCTTCTCTTTCTTCCTTCCCTCCTCCCTCCATCCCTGCCTCCCTCCCGTTCCTCCCTCCATCCACGTCTGGCATGTATCTGTTTTCATTTGTCATATAGGGTGGGAATCCTCAGGAAAAAGAGAACTTGAGGTTGTTCTCACCTACCATCAAGCAAAGTTGCTGAAATGAACTTGCAGCCACAAGAAGCAGGATCAAAAGGTAAATGATAAATAAAGGCAATGTCAATACACTGCTTTTGCAAGCCCATCTCAGATACATTTCAGAAACCTTTAGGAAGTGGAGTACCTTTAAGTAGACTGTTAATGGTTTTCTAATCACACCTCAGTAAACCACTATAGATTCGATACTTACAGTCAATTGCTTCATGTTTACTTTATAAAACAAACAGCAGCCATTAACTGGTATCCTTAATTGTATCCTTACTAAAATTTGAAGAGGCAAATAAAATATAAATCTAGATATAACAAGCACATGTCTATTAGCTAGGTTTGCACATGCATGCAGACCTATAGCAACGGCTCAGTATAGAAGGGAAGCAGGGCTGGAGATTAATGCCCCCTTAAATCAGGGGATTAGTTAATAGCAGTGGTCTCCTGTACGGGCGCATATTCCCTGCCATCTCCACGATGCTGTTTCCATGGTATCACTTTGGCGACAAGTCCTGAAGAGGTGGGGAGAGACCGGAGTCGAGTGTCTGCTGGTACTATCGCACATAAACGTGGTTTACTTAATCTTCAGATGTCAAAAGAAAATGTAGAAATGTCGGGCTCGGCTGGCAATACCAATTGTAGGTTGGACACTTGAAAGTTAGAGATTCAGTAAATACAAGCCTTTTTTGCCTTGTTTGCTCTTACTATCTCCCTGCCCTTTTCCCACCAAACACTTTGCTCTCCGACCCAGCAATAAGTTGAATCATTTTTGTTCCTGTTCCAGGAAGTTCTAACAACAAATTTCAAACTTTAATAGAAAGCAAGAAATGGGGCAAAGGAAAAACACCAGCTTGGAATTTTTTTCTTGAGAGCAAATTTGCAGAACAGTATCTGGATAACTTAATTTATAAGGACATAACAGAAAACGGAAGATGACATTTAAACATGTTTCGTGTCCGGGCAAGTTCTTAACATGAAAAAATCACTTTGGCTTTCTTTGAAATCCTCGCATTAAGGCTGGGGTTCACTATTGGGGGGGAGAAAAAAAAAGAAAAGAGCAATAGATAGGTTGGTTTTCCCCATCAAAAACGGGACTGAAACATAGTCTTCATTTGGAAAGCAAACAAGAAAAAAAGTAGACTTTGCAGGGTTGAGTAACCCTTGCTAACAGTTACTGGCACGGTACTTGAATCTAAATGAGAACTGTACATTGCATTGATCTGTGTGTACAGCCTCTGCAGTTATGCTGCAAAGGAGGAAAAAGAAAAGTTATGCCATCTCTGTATTTGATCTAGAGGCTCTAGCTTGTTTTGGGAAAAGGAGTGATACGGTAGTACAGATGGACCAAGTTACAAAAAAGTTACGCAATGATTCCTGAAAACTTCCAACCCTGCCTTTCCAGACCTATATATAAATGACCTGCTGTTTCAAAACGGCAAGACCCCATAGCCCCCCAAAGGCAGTCACTTTCTGGTCCCTGGCGTTTGGTGCCCAGCAGGTGGCTGGACAGTGCAGGCATCCCACGGACACGTTGGGAGGTGGCATAGGCCCTTTTCTCACCTCCCTTCCTGGGCTGTGGGACAAGTGCCCTCCTGAGAAAGCCCATTGCTGCCTAACACAAGTCAGAGCTGCTCCAACCATCTCGTTGCATTTTCCTTTCTCACATGTGGTTTCAGTTCCCAGATGCCAAAACTGCCCCATCGCTTTGTGGGTGGCAGTGCCCCACTGTGTGTCCCTGGGGAGGGCACTGGGCACAAAGGCTGAAGCTGGGAGGTAAGTTTTGGGGGAGCAATGCTCCCAGCTGACCCTGCCAGACCCCCACTTCTTCATATGGGTGAAGCATGATGCCAGACCAGATTTTCCCACACAAGGGCTGAAGGGGTTGTTCATCCCCCCGCCTTTGCGTGAGTTGAAGACAAAGAATGAAAACTTTCAAATGAGATTCACAAGCCCCTGCTGTGTCTTACCTTTACGTGTTGCAGCGTGCATGATGCCAAGTAGGGATCTGTTACTTATCAGGGACCTTCACCCCCTAACCCTGGATATAAAGCCAGACAATTTGAGGGACACAGCAGGGATGACAAGGGAATACCCCAAGTCATTGCAATTATTATGTCTTTGGTCTGTGCCTGAAAAACACTGCCCTACAGAAGTCCTGTGTTTATAAAGGAGTGGAAGTGCAGGATCCTGATGCTCTGGGTGCCATGAGGGGTTGTACCCGGACCAACACAGCACAGTGGCTGCGAAAGCGGTGCTGGGACTGCCCCGTCCATGCCACTGCAGCCCCAAAACCCAAGCCCATTTCACCGGCTTCCTCTGGCACCAACCACTTATTTTTTCTCTGCCCCTTTTTTACAATGGCCCCTGCCCATCTAGAAACGGCTAGTGAACAGCAGGATTTTGGTTTGCTTTTGGGACCCACCACCAGTTGGACGGCAACCCTGGAGCATCAGAGGGACTTGGGCATGGTGATGTGTGTTAGTGAGCACTAGGGCTTGTCTCTCCAGACGATGCTCCTGCCCATTCCTGTGCATCTGGGGGCGGTGGCGGGGTATTGCTGCTGATGGAGCTTTACCAGCTGAAGATCTGCAAATGGGTTAGCTGTTGACTGGTGGGTTTAGTTCTTATTTTTAGATTTCTGGTCCTTTGTACACATCAGAATTACCAGACAGGTTTATCAGATCTTCTGGATCTTTGTATTTTTGATTTGGTAGCATTATGTTGACTTGTTGACTACAGACAATCTTTTCATTTAAGGCCGTATAAATGAAGTCACTGCACAGCTCCTGGGAGGAGTTGTTTATTTGGAAGAGAAACTGTCTTATTTGCTCTCTGTCATAAATTAGATATATTTGTGCCTGCCACAAAACAGTTACAAATTTTTTGCTTCTTGTTCTTTTCTGTGATGCTCCTATGTCAGACAAGATGGTAATGTACATAAATTAAATTTTATATAGTCTTCCAAACTTCATAGCAGGTGGTGCTTTGTCTTACTATACCATAGATGGAATACTYTGGGATCAAAGCATGTCTCCCTGCACAGGAGGACGCCAACAAACTCTCTCCTTCATGACAGGTGATAAATGATTTCAGCATTTTATCAAGGTGGCTGCCTTCACCTGGAAAATCAGAATTGGCAATGGTAATTAAAGAAACTGCTTATATAGAGACATCAATGCTTGAGTGTTATGAGCAGTCTGAGACTGCTGTGCTGAACAAAGACGTTCTTCAATTTGTTACAAACTGGATAGATAGAGCTAGCCTCTCGAGCTCTGTAGACTAGGCCATTGAAATAAATGGATTTGATTTACAACTACAGAGAATCTGAATTGTAATTTTACTATTATAAAACCCCAGAAGAGAACATTTCTGCTTTCTAACAAACAGCATCATTTTCTCCAGGAAAGTACAGCATAAATGCAAACKAAATGTTCTGTGAAAATGCAACAATGTCAGAAATATCCACAACCCAAATTCCCAGACAAACAAAATCAACAAACCATGATATTGCATTTCTTTATCAGAAGGTTTGATTTTAATAATTTTGAGAAGTTCCGTTCTGAAGAAGTAAAACCATTTCATTTGGACTTCATCATTTGATTCACTTAATTCAGTAAACTATCGTGCCACGCTGTGCCATGCTATAACTTATCTTACCACATCAGTCATAAAACCCTAAGCATGGCTGCACTGCACCAGGCAGAGGTCCACCCAGCCAGCACCCTGTCTCCAACAGTGGCCAGCAGTGGACACTGGTGGTGAGGAGCAGCCAGGCTTGTGGTGCAGACTGTTCCTGGGAGCAGCCTCATGGTTCAGAGCCCTCCATGGCCAGGGCTGGTGCCTGTGCTGCCCTGCCGTGGTGGCGAAGCACTCCTGCCCAAGGGCTCTGGCACCACAGCACTTTCTGAGTGGATTGTCACCACGACTTTTCACACCTGTGGGAGGTCTGGAAGCTGCAATTCGCCCCCGGTGTCAAGAGGGGAGAGATTGGGATGTATTGGATGGGTGCCATGTTATCTATCTGTGCTGTAAACAGCTTTAGAAGACAGTACCAAAAATGCCGGTCTTGTCTACACTGCAGCTCCTGGTCCTTTAGATAGTTGAATGGGCTTGACCTACTTCCCTGGATGCATGAGTTTGCATGACTATTTGCAGATGACAAATCCAGGGACGGGCAGCTCAGGCACACACAGTGAATGTAGTGGTGATAACAGAGGGTGAGGTGCAGGAATTGCRTGCACAGTTCACAGTGCCTTCATTGCACTAACAGTCTGCTCTGTGGCTGCTGCGTCTATATCATATTGTATTGTACACAGTTCAGCATCACTAAAACAATCAGTCTTGCTGGTTATGAGAGTATCTCTCTTTTGATAACTAACTTTGAAGGCCGCCTGTTTTAAGCCAGAACAACAACTGCAGAAGAACAAAATGGCAACAATTCCTACAGACTGACCATCCCTTTTCTGTGTTGAACAACAGTACAATAAACTGCARTTACCATGTCCCCAAACTCTGGAGGTTTTTTTGAAAGCCTAGAGCACAGCCATGATTCCTTCCCAAACTTACCATGAGAAATCAGCATCCTACAGTGCTATGTTTTAAGCACTGAAACAATACCACCGCTCCATCCCATTCATTGGATTTATTAGGTGAATAAGTATTGAAAATACCAAATTAGATACTATCACTGTATAACTGCAAGGGTAAATTTAGAGCTGGTGTAAATTTAGGAGTCTCACTGACAGAATTAATGCAAGCCCTCATATTTTGCAAACTAGGGCTACAGCCTTGCCACTTTACTTTCCAGAGTAGTCTTTTGAAATAGAAGGTGTGAGCTTAGCAGTTTGAGGCACTCCAGTTCCACAGCATCTCGTACAGTCATTGCAAATGGATGTCACAGGCTGGTAGAAGATTGCAACCCCAACCTAATCGTGCACAGGTTGTACCTACCCAGGGTCTCAGTGCAGCCCAGGGAACTGTGAAGGCACAGTTGAGGTCGGGGTGAATAACCGGAGCTTTTACGAGCTTCGGACCAGTTCTGACTAAGCCAGTCCACAGTGCAGAGCTGTTGGCAGTCACAGCCAAATCTGTGCAGCTCAGAAACCAGGGAACCTGGCAAGGACCTGTATAATTAATTTGTTCATTCATCCATTTATTCGTTCATGCAGTGGCTGAGTTGTAAATGATCAGCATAGCCCAGCAAGGAAGTCTGCAACTCACAACCGTAATTCCAGCTAGCTCTTACAAGAGCATCCCAAAGAAGTTTCCTGTTTCTTTCCTGCCAGGTTAAACAATAAATGTAACAAGGAGGAATGAACAACACAGAAGTTAATGCCGTATAGGCAATATACTAATTAGTGGTGCTTGCTGAGCCTCTGAAGACCCTTTCGCTGTCAAGTGAAGGTGCTGGCTTTGCCTGAGATGTCTGCACTGGTGCTGTTAGGAAGCAGCAAACCCACTGGTTGTCCTGAGCTCTGGAGCTCAGCCCCAGCCTGCTGCAATGGGACAGAGTAGGGACTTATGAGGATGGCTGGTTGCATTTCCAAACCCATACCTCAGGGTCTGACTTGTCCCTATGAGGCTGTGCCCTTGTCAGATATTCTTACATCAAGTACAATGTCTGTGGCAAACCCCAAATCTTTCCACCTGTTTTCCAAAGGTATTCAATTAATGTATCTGAGTCCCAGCCCCAAGGCCACGGACTCACAGCAACATCAGTAAGTTCTATTTTCTTCTCTGTGAGGTTTGTCTCGGAGGCARCCAGCTGGGGTGGCCCAGAAGAGAGCCAAGGAGTGGGCTAACACTTACGCAGTGTGGACCAGCAGGAAACCACACCTGAGCTTGCTGCATCAGCCTCTTCTAGTTAGCAACATGCCCAGACCCTTACTGCCCTTCCTGTGTCCTTCAACCTTCAAAGGTTTCTTTTAGGACTGAAAATTTTCTCTTTAATGCTTACTAGGTAGTGGGAAAACCCGGTCCCTTCATCCTGGCCAACAGCTTGAACCGCTGTCTGTGGGGCGACAGCCTGGGCAGCGCCTTTGGCAATCACAGTCTGCACTCTATGCGATGGCATCCAGATCTGCCTTCTCCTTCGCTCTTGGGGCCATGGACAGGCACCTTGTGCAAAATACACAAAATGCTGGTCTCCAGGCATGGGATTCACTCATCCTTTGCTTGGAGGTGTCTGTGAGAAATTTAATTTTAGGCTTACTCTCACAGCGGTGCAGGGTCAAGGGTTCTTTAAAGGTTTCCTCCTCTTTCACKAAGTCTTTATTAAAATTTACATACCGTGAGCACTGGCTAGAGCTGCCCACGAGCCTTGTCAGCTTGCTGGTGCTGCAGGTAGGTTCCCCATACAGGTCACCATCCCAAGGATACTTTGCATCCTTTCCTTGTCTGTTGGGATAGATGTAACAGTGATGATTTCAGCCCTACCAGGATCTGCCTGCACCCTCGCTGTGCTATTCCCCCTGCCAGGCATGCAACTTCTGTTGCATGGAGTTGGCAGTCATTGTTAGCTTTGCTGCAGCCCCGGGAGGCTGAGCCATTTCCCAAGCTCAGATCTGTAGATTTTCTTCCCTTTTGACAACAAGATCGTGTATGGAGACCAGGAAGCTTTATGMAGTCAAAAGGTGGCTTTTCTTGAGAGGTTTCTTTTCCTGAGAAACACCTCCGGTTTTGATTACTGCCCTGATGGCGGTGAGGCAAGGACATCTCTGAAATGAGGATGCTGAATGCACGCTTCAATACCGGCTCCTGCCCAAGAGCACTGCCTGGTGTGTCAGGTGCAGTGTGCGGTATCAACCATCTCCTAAAAGCCATTCTCCTCTGCGAGGAGAGGAAAACCTGCTCTGTTCAAGTACGGCCTTTGTTTTCCTTTTTTGTTAAGGAAGTGACATTTCCTCCTGTGGATGGATGTGGAGTCTCTCCAGGGCTGAGTTTCTCCCTTGACCCCTGATTCCCAGGGCAGTGTGCTTGCAGCCCTCACCCCGGGCTGGGGGCGAGAGGCTCCAGCCATCCCCCTGGAGCAGGGATGGGGAGGGTGAGGTGCTTTTGTGCTCTGTTCTGTATTTGCAGAGACCATTTCTACTCCCTGGAGTCCCTCAGCCTTTTCCACTATTGTTTTGATTCCGGTGCATTCGCCCTGGGGATGAGATCAAGGATGTGACATTTTAAAAATCCCTGACACTATCATGAACTCTCTCTTTCATTTGCACATGCCTTTATCTCCTTCAGTAGGGAATAGCCCTTCTGAGCCCTTTCTTTTCTTACCTTATGCTGTCTGTAGCTTTTCTTTCAGTGCTCGTAACCCTGTCAGACACCTTATCAGCCTGTGGAGCTCTGTCCAGCTGAAAATTGATTATTGCCATTTGCCTATGGTCTGGTTGTCCTTTTATCTTCTGCCACAGCATTTTTCATGGCTCCTGTGAATAAGCCCCTTCCCTCTAATGGTGCTGTCACCATCCTCCTCACCCATGCTGTGCACCATAGGTTCATGTTTATTCTTTCTCAGACAACGTAAGCTGTTGTGATTTTTGCATCTTTTCACAAAAGCCAGGTGTAGCTGCAGCTTGCCAAGGCACGTGCATCATATGTGGTCTTTCAGCACCTCCCAGCACAGCAGACTCAGCTTGCCCTTCCATTTCAGGGCTCTTTTCTGAGGTGTTTCAGAGTTTCTGCCCATCCATTCATCAGCCTCACTCTGTTCTGGTTGACTTCCTTCGCTTGGCAAATCCTAATTCCTTTCTCCAGAGTTAATTCTGCTTCCTGCAGTAGCCTCCAGGCTCTGCCCCAGGCAGCAATTGCAAGGGAGGCTCTTGCCAGGGTCTGCTCTTGAAGCTCCTAAAGCTGTAGCTTTGGCTCTGCCGTGTGAGGGCAAACTTTCCTTTTTGTACCCTCTATTTGAAAACCTCTTATTTATCTTTTTTGCTGTTAGATGAAGTACAGGACTCACATTTCTACTATGGTTTCTCTGCCTGGCAGAATTGAAAATTCTTTGGAAACACCAAGGAATGGCTCTTGCTCCTGCCTCTCCTGCCTTTTGCTGGCGACCTCTCTTACCCTTACTCTACTCACTTTCAGTACACCACAGTTTATACCCTCTTCTGGTGTCATCTCCAGCTCCAGCGTGTTTCAGCTCTGTCAGGTCTTTTGCCACCTCTGGTCTTACACAAAGAATGTTTTCTTAGTTTGTTTTGCTCCCGAGGCTGTGTGCTGCTGTCCTTGCTATGCAAAAAGCCCCTCTGTGGTCTTCCTCATCACAGCCCAAGCTGGGGCCAAGGAGGACGGTGAGCCCCTTAGCTTTCTGTGACCTGTCACCCCTCCGTGCCCTGAGCATCTCCTTGCAGTCAGCAGGGCCCCAGGAGCTTGACCAGCCATGGAGAGTGGCTGGCTTTTCTTATGGGGTCCTTGGTCGCGCACAGCATTGGGCCTGCAGAGCGTCTCTTCCTGTAGAGAGGAATCCAAATCACTCCTTTCTAAAGGTACTAACGAGGCAGTGGTTTAAAGTGTTTTTCTCAAGTTCAAAGGTGCTTAAATTTATGACCGTATGAGTCTTTACTCTCTTTCTGTACCTGAAGTCTGCCTCTGATTAACACTTGCAGTTTGAGGCATATTCTATATCAGAAAGATGTTCTTGCTTTTATTTGAAAAAAAAATCATAAAAAATTGTAAAATATGCCAAAACTTCACTCACATCAAAATCCATAACAAGATCTATTTAATTCCTTATTCTAGGCTTATAGCATGGTGGAATAATTAAGTTCATATGTTCATTTGGACTGAATAAACTGCAGTACTCTAAGGAAGATCAGTGAGCTTCACCTCTGCTGTGGAGACCAGAGGGCAGAGCATCCAGCTGTGAAGGACCAGGCAGTGGTGGCACCAAATTTGCTCCTAGTGCAAGGTCACAGGTTGCACCAAAAGCCACAGAGCATTGCCAGCTCTCACTAGGTGAGGATCTGGCCCCTGGGCTATCTCCTTCTATGGTCTGAATTGCAGCAAGCTGCCTTCTGCAATTTTGGCATCTGCCAGCATAGGCATATATTGCATTGCCGCCAGGGTCCGCATGCAGCTGTGCACGGACATGTCCTTGTGGCTCTGCTCCCACCAACTGCTGGGGCTCCAGGAGTTCATCTGAGTTCGAAGGGACTTGTGTGTGTGTAAAACTAGAGACTAGCATGGATTTCAGTGCAATTAGAAAGCTGCCTATAGGGAGTGCCAAAAAAGGACTTGTTTCTGGCCCTGTTTAGTAGGTGGGAGTTTTGACTGGGGATATCTGTGAAGCCGGGACTTCAATGAATTGGCCAAAATGACCATATGTCTGAAGAGCTACCTGCAAAGAGGTATTAAAATGCACAGGTTTTGCAGCTGAGGGCGCAGTCTGAGCATCTGACCATTCCACTGGAATGACTTTTGTCCTAATAATAACTTAAATGGTTTCCTAAACATTAACTTGAACTTGCTCAAGGGAATGGCCTTTCTTTGCTTATAATAATTTCACATGAAGTACAGCATGCACATTGGAGGGTAACTGGAGTTAATGTCAATTATGAATCACCAATTTCCTGCTCTAAATAGCATTTCTTCTCAGCAACTTCACATACGGCAAGCTGCCCTGCAGTTTTAACCCAAATTGTTTAGCTGAGACTGACTCTCATTTAATGTTTCCTTTTTAAACGTGAGGTTTTGCACAGGGAGTGGCCACACAAGCCTGGCTGGTAGACAAATTAATTGGCTTTAATTTTTCATAGTAAATAGCATAGAAAAATGTCTCCTCCACTTTGCTTATTGCATTTTTACTGCAACAAAATCACATCATGTGGGTATGGGCAGGAGACTGCAACGAAATAAGGTTGCCATTACTAGTATCTGGCTGTATCTTGCCAGGTCATTTTTGCTGCTCTAAGTGAATTTATGGGAAGGTTTTTGTCATTATGGAAATGTTGCTCAAATCACAGTCCTAACCCGATTATTACACTGAGGAAGGCAACAATGCCCTTCTCAATTAAGTGGAGATACTCCTGCCACCTTAGTGTTTTCTCTCATGCAAACCATCCTAGAAATGAAGCTACAGTTTGACCCTCAGCGATATGCAAGCTACAAGGAAGCCCTCAGGATCTGGCCCTTGCTGAGGGAAGCTACTTTAAACCACACTTAGAAACATTAACCCCCAGTTTGTACTCAGGCAAAACTGCCAGTTGTGCCACTGGATGCTGTTTAGGACTTTCTGACAAACTCTGACCTCTTGAGGAACACGGGGGACAGGAAACAGCAGGAATGTTATTGTTTGTGGTTTGGGATGGTGGGGTAGAGAGACCAACTTTGGTGCCCAAGGTGCATCACATATCACCCACATGGGGAGGTGGAGATGCAAATGCTGGAGAAGCATAGGAGAAATTGCCAGAGACACCACATGTAAGCTGTATCCCAAGGTCCCAAACTCCACACTGGAAACCCGGGGGGCATGATTGTGACTCCTTCCTACAAGAGACTGGCGTTAATATAGCCTGCTTTTAGATGTGGTTTGGGGATCCTGTAGGACAGATCATAACTGTTCTTTGCTACTCAAATAAGCATTTGACAGACTACAAGTCTTCACAGAGAGGCTCTTTCTGCCTCTGTCGGATGGAAGAAATACACTGCAAATTGCACACTGCACATCAAGTGTCATTATCCCACACTGTTTGATACAAAACTTTCCCTGCAGCCTTGGCAAAAAAGCAAGATATTTAGCATTGACCTATCTACAACTATGGATGTCTGGTATGTTATGTATCTACCGCATATGCTTACAAGATAATTTGAAACAACCTTAAAGGTGGAATTCATATGCCCTAACCAAGGCATCCAACAGCTGGATGACTAAATCTGAACTAGTCACTCTTGGCTCCCTTTGTTATTAATAGAGATAAATGGATACTGCCAAAAGGCAATTCCACCTGGTCCTATCATCAGCAAGTGAACGGCCCTTCAGGCAGTAGCTACTTGTGGTTTCCACTGACAATAAGAGGAGCCAAGCTGGGACGGAGATATCTGACTTCAGGAAGGGCGGATAAATCCCACAAGTTGGGCAGAACTGTTGATCCATATTGCTGAGATTTGCAGAAACACGGTAGCTTTCCTCTTTCTCCGTTAGATATAAAGAAGTTTCAAAGGAGACCAGAGAGGTGCAGCCAGTCACTCCAAAGGTGATGGGGACACGGATTATGGTGGCCACAGTCTCTTCTAGGAGAAAGAGACTGTGCCTTCCAGCAGTCTGAAGGTAGAAAAAAGACGTCTTTACCCTCTTATTTATGATTTTCTCATAGGATTGAGTTGCCTTTTTGTCTGTCTGCCCTGATGGTAGTCTTTCCCATTGGTGTTTCAACCAGCTGTCCAATTTCAACCAATTTTAACAGCAAAGCAAAGGTCTCTGAGAAAACAAAGTTTCTAGACAAGTTCTTGGATGTGTAAGGTGCTGTAGTGCTTAGGCAGGAGTGTTGCATCCTATTACTGTCCTGCAGAAGGAAACTGAAGCACCCACAGTTTGGCGGTCTGAGGAGGCGAGGAGCCGCAGCGTGCTGGATGATGAGCACATGCTTGCTAGCCACGGAGGGCACGTTGCCCTTGCTCAGCCAACAGTCTTGTAGGGGCTTTAAAAGCAGTTGAAAATTTTGTGTGAGAGAGCAAAGGCAAGGTGGAGCATTACACATCATCAAGAGATGCAGGGGTCAGGGAATTGAAGGTAACGTAGAGGCAAAACCTGAGTGGGTAACCATGAGGGACATAGGCTTAAAAATGTGTAGGAACCCAGGCTTCTTCATTGTCCTATACAACCTGTTCATCAGGGCTCTGTAGTGAGCACAGGGGAGCCTGAGTGTGACTAATGGCAGGCAGCGACTTCGTTAGGAGGGCAGAGCAGCGACTTCATGCACTTGAATCACTCATGCTAACCTTCCCCCGCCTGACTGCCGCCCGCCTCTCTCCCACAGACCTGTTCAAGCCACTGTTCATCCAAGATCTCTCCTTGGTATATTTTTTTCCTTGTCAGGCTCTTGAGCTTGTCTTTTTTAAGCACCGATACTCCAACACCATTTGTGCCTTGTAGGCAGCACACCACAGGGGAGCCCTAAGTGACCAGATCCCGCTTCTTGCTGAAGGAACCAGGGGGACACCAACTTCTGGTCCTGCTGCAACCACATTTACAAGTCAAACTAAAGTCCGAGTATAGTCCAAAGGCAATAGACTGTGGACTATACCATGACTTCTGTGGTAAAATGAATAAGCAAATAGTTCAGACCCAATTTTCACAGTCTTCTCTGTAGCAGCCTTATTCCCTAGACGAAGGGAGCCTTGCTTTAATAATGGCGTATGTGTAAGGCACCGAAAAACATTTCCAGATACTGTGTCTTAACAACACACATCCATGGATACATATAAACATTGAAAGAAGAGGCCCATTTAGGTTACAGAAGAATATATGTGTTTGGGTATTTAAATATCCTTGCAAAATGAATCTGAGGGAATGCGCAACGGGGTGACAGAAGAGATGAAAAACATTGAGTGCCTAAACAGGCTTTTGTGCCACCTGGTCCTGCATTGATGTATGTGGGTGTGTAATTTTATTTATTTGGAATATTATTTACCTAATACTTATTTCGATTATTAAAATGATAGAAAATACTTCCTCTAAGAATTCTGGGTACCTCTTGTCTGCATAAAGTATATATTCATTATATAAGTATTATGTTGCTTGTTACTGTAGACTATCATTACAATGCTTTCAGTTCCTCCTACATTCCCAACTACAAAAAGAATACCGCTAGCCAAGCCCCAAATATAAGCCACCCTTTATCAATTCAATAATGGAACAAAGCATCGTCCTTCCCTGCACCGCATTCCTATACATCCTACTCCCTCTAACTGCTTGCAGCAATAGTGTGCGTGTTTATGTCTGTGCGTGAGTGTATATCTACACTTAAAAATTGCCCTTGCATGTGTACTCCATTCAAAGTCTTCGCAGACACAACAAACACAGATACCAAGTAGGGCCTGTTCTGACAGTACATTTGATGATATGGAGGTCTGTTATCTACCATCTCAGAATGTAAAAATTGCCTGGGGAAGACTACAAAATGGCAGCACTGGAAAATCCTTCAGATGAAAAGGAAAGATTGATTTTGCTGCAGAATTCTGAATGCATTTCACAACACGCGCACAATGGAGAGGTGAAATCCTGCTCCGTTGAGGAAGCAACACAGTGCTTGATGATGCCAACAGGGCAAAAAATTTGGTCCCACTGAATTGCAGGTAATGGTAGTACAATGCTTTTCTGAGGACAAACATGAGTCTTGTAGGTCATATGGTGGTGGAATAAGGAAACCTGCAAATTAGGGCTGCAGGTCTGCAATGCATTTCATAGGGATGGAGCCAGGGAGGTTGGTAGAACTCCATGCACAGGTGGATCTCCATCTCTTCAAAATTACAGCCTGAGTCCCTGAGGGAGGAATTTATCTCACCTAGTTTTACCTATTTAAAAAAATAGATATTTAGTACAACTGAGTCAGCAGAATATCTTTGGTTGTTCACAGAGAGAAAGACTGTTATTGACGTCGACCTGAAACTGGCCTGAACTGAAAGTAATTTGGGATGGAAACTCTCCATTTGCTGCTGGGAGAGCCTAAACTTAGTTCTCAGGCAACTACGGCTAAGTGAGATAAACTCCCTCTGCAGGGAACTCAGATCAAAACTGATGGGAGCAGGATACCTTAGATCTTCTGGAAATCTTATCCAATATCTGGGGCCACCTCAGATGCGTAATCATCTTTGAAAACTGAGCTCTGAGCTCCTGTGCTTTCCACTTTTATTTGTTTCTTTAAAATGACTGTTTTTATGGGTGGGATTAAGTCACAGTGGTTGAGAGAAGATGAAGATTTATGAACAGCTATGAAAAAGTTATGGGCCATAGTCTTCTTGAGGTGGGGGGAGGCTACATTTGATGCTTCTGCTTTTGTGCTTGTAAGCATGTGTAAGTTCATTCAGAAGGCCACAAATGAGAGGGTCAGTTTGTAAGTCACCGGCCTGTGAGGTCAATTAACTGCCGATTAACTCCCACTTACTGCCAAACATGGTCTTGAAGCTGAAGACAAAAAATTGAAAGCCACTTTTAATTTTTTGACAAATTCTTAGTCCAATATCTGCAGATTTTCCTGTATTATGAATTGGTAGCTGTGGTAGCAAACCGCTGAGCACTGCTTCTCAGAAACACCACTCTTTGAGGTATTATTGATAATTGTTGAGTATTTAAAGTATGCTTAGCACCCAACAAACAACTAATGCAGATATTGTCTCCTGTAGATGATGCAAAGATAACAAACCTAAGCTGCACCAGTAAAAAATTTAAGCATCATTTTCAGTAAGGACCGTGAGTAGGATATCTACTGTCTCCGGGAGGATTTAATCCAGGAACTACTTAGCCAGGCTTTTGTCTTGCACATGGCAGGTCCTTAGCACAAGCAACTGGAGTATGTGAGCCACTTTCTTTCCCATGGAAAAAGAGAGACAACCTGGCAGCATAATGACCAAAGGGCCAATACCCTTAGTTTTAAAAGTGGGTGTTGGCTAAATTTAAAAAGATTGTTCTGTGTAGTCTACCTGTTTAAGGTAAGTGTAGTGCCACAGCATCAGTGACATTTCAGCCTGCAGTTACAGTGCAGCAAAGATGCCGGTGAGCTCTGCCATCATCCACCCTGGGTGACCACGGTGGCATCTGCGAGGGAGGCAGAGAGCTGGTACACAAATGGTCAGTGAGAGAAACCCAGGATTGACTTAAGAAGCAAAACAATGTAAACACTGAATATGAGGGAAAAAATGTGTAGCAAAACTCACATCCTGAGAATCTCGGTCCTAAGTGGACCATTTGTTTATCGCACCAGCCAAACCTGGCTCTGCAGCAAAGCAAGCCAAAGAATGTCTCCTTTATTGTTTCCATGATGCTTACTCATCTACAAGCCATTCCCCTTTTAGATTATTCTATTTTTAAGGCATAATTTCCATCTGTTCTTTGATCTTATACCACATAAGACATTTAGCTAATAACATCATCCATCAAATACCAACTTTCCTTTAGAGTTCAAACACAATCGACACAGGACCCCGTCCATCTGCTGGCCAGTGCCTCTGAACAGATCCAGCTTGTGAATGGCCAGCTATGTCGCCTATTTTTTAATTAACCGGCTAAGGTCTGTCCCTCCCGTAATGCCGCAGGATGACTAGGGGACACTCCAAAGGGAAGTGAAACACGCTCCTCTGTGGAAGCGGAGAAGAGGGTTCGGTGCATCCAGAGCTGCGATGTGCTTGTTGTAAGCGGGGTATTCCAGTGGATGAAGTCTGCCTTCAGCCCCTCAGGGAATTAATTTTTGCATAAAAGATGCAATATTTATATAAAAGGTTTGAAGGATAACCATTTTCAAACTTGGCATTCTTCGGAGGAAGGCGGGTAAAGCAGAAAGATAATGTTTGTTTGAAATTCTAAATAGCTCTGCTTCTGTGAGCAAACTTCTGAGTTTATTTGAGAGAAGCTTCAGAATTTCAGGGCAGGTTATCTGAAGCATCGGAATTGCAGATTTGCAGACAAGTATTTATACAGAAAAATGCTTGTCTGCTTACCCAGCTGGAGAGCCAGGGAATGTCAGATGATTCAGGTGACCAATTGTAGTAAAGCAGCACAGCTTGAATTAAGGATATCTGAGATCAATTGCAGTTAAAAAAATTCTAAGAAAAACCTGTCAGAAAAAAGGAGATCAATGAGTAATCTGGGGAAAAGGCAGTTTCTCTATGGATATTTTCCAAGTACAAACAGATATAAAATTTTTTAAATTGTTACTTTCAGATTCTTCACTGAGCTCTACTACCTTGCTTCTCAGTGGTTTGCTTTATCTTGCACACAGTGCATTTGTTTAGGAAGGAATTTGATTCAGGATTTATATTCCACTCACTTACGTATGCCACAGTGTACGTATCTCCAGATCCGAAACAATAACAACAACAAAAAAAGCGCCTACATTTCCTTCTATTTCCTGGCTTGCCAATAATACGAAGTCCCTGCAGAGGGGAGCTTGGCTGGTGGTGTTTTGTGATTTCTCAGATAACAAGAGCTTCACATTTCTGTGGAATTCCCATTTGCCAGCGAGCTGCTGCTGCCGCTGCCCTGATTGATATATGACTGCAATGGCACTTTTCCATTTGACATTCCCTCTCTCTCCCTCTCCCTCTCCCTCTCCCTCTTAAACAACAGCCCTAACTTTTGTGTGTTGCAAATATAAAAGGCAAGCCATGTGACAGAGGGACAGAAGAACAAAAGCATTTGGAAGTAACAGGACCTCTTTTTAGCTCTCCGAAGAGTTTGAAGGGAGGAAGGAGCGGTGCATTTTCCAAAGGTAAGCACACAAATAAGAGCTCCCTCCAGATTCTGAGTACTACATGGACTTAAACTGAGCGCTTAATCTCTTTATCTGACAAACACATGTTCTCCTTGTACCATTCTTTAAATTAAAATGTGTTGATGTGGAATCGACAGAGCTCTAGTACCTGTGTCTCCTTCTTATCCTTGTATCTTTAACTGTATCTCCTGTCTGAAGGATGCCTGTACACAGTCAAATAGGTAGCCCAGTGTGCTTCCGAGCAACTCGGTTAAACGTCTGTTCCTGTGAGCGTGCCAGGCTCACGTCTGCAGCTCTGCGCTGGTCCTAGCTGTATGGCTTTGGGGTGAATGGACATGCTGGACTCTGCCCTGAATTCATCGAGAGAGCGCCAGTATCGCCAACACCCTCTTTGTCCCATTACAATAGGGCTCTATGAACACAGGCAAGCCTGCTAGTTTAAAGCTGGACTGTTTACTTTTATCACTACTTATGCATGCTGTTCTCTTGCCAGTCATCTGCCGGAGTGCTTAGAATAATTTGAAACAACAGGCAATATTTATTTCTAGCTTTGTGTGTCATGCTTCGCAGGAACACTCTTAATTTGCACATTATTATTTATCCAAACTTCTGGGAAGCTTTACTATGGACTGGACAGCACTGGTTATGGGTTAGGACAGATTTAATGTACACTCTTGATTGGCTGAAACCTATGAGGAAAGCCACAGTGTTTGCCTTTGCTGTAACGCCGAGGGGTATATTTAGTAGGTAGCCGACCCCGTCAGGGCGACACGTAATGCAGCGTGGCTGTGCAGTCGGGAGCTGACACGGGAGGATGCTGCAGGACCCCAGAGCGCCTGCTGAAGGAGAGAGGGAGGCTCTCCTCGTTTGCTGGCAGATCGTTTTGCTGTGTATCGGCGTCAGAGGCACGAGCATGACTGTTCTCTGTGTCTTTGGGACAAAAGAAGAGTTTCACTGGTACGAGCCCAGTGACAAAGTGTCAGTGTAGTGTAACTGCGAGGCGCGGGAACGGACGCTGCCCCGAGAGAGCCTAGCTGAGGAAGAAAGCCCCGTCTCCCTGCGAGGATTCAGGTGAGTGAATTCATCCTATAAAAGTTCAAAACAATGGGTCCAGTAGCAAAAAACAGAGTAACAAAGCTGAACCCTGTGAAGACCAATCTCAGTACTATGTTAGCTAACTGCTGTAGTGTCAGCAAAGCAGGCTCACACAGAGTGTGTGTTGGGGGGGTAATTTTCTTGTGGCAAATCTGAATTTGCAAGACGGTGTGTGTGRACTGACTCTTGTGGGACTGTCAGGCAGATTTCTTATCCTACCCCTCAAGTTCATTTAAATTTCTCCCATAGCCTCCCCTTAACACATCTTATTTGTTTCTGCCTGGGACAGATGGCATGACAAGTAACTCGTTAAGGTTTCTGCAGCTCTTTAAAGATGAAAAAACGTTTCCTATATGTTAAATGTGCCTAACAGTTCCTAAAGCTTTGTAACTGTCCCAGTGGCTGAGAGGTGAGAACTCTGCATATTGGAAAAGGAAAGGCAACTGATTATTTAAAACCAACAGTGGGGACAAATTCACTTCAAACCAGTTCCTCATTGCAAAGTTATTTTCTACTAGAAGCAACCCAGCTGCCTGGCGGGGTCAATAAATGCGGATGTAATAATCACAGTGCTGTTATTTGTCCTCCCTCAAAAGAACATCTACATTTTAGGATCTCTTTTTTTTTTTTTTTTTTGAATTACTAACGATGCTAACTTTTGCTTGGGCTGTGGGACCTTACTCATATCCGTGAGCAGTTATACACATGAATAATTCCCTTGACTTAAATAGAACTATTTGGTGAGTAATTACTTACCGGCTTGAATCAGGGGTTCCCAATGTGACTTATACATACATTGACATGCTCTTGCTGGAATAATGAAATCTTATTTGCAATACTGGTATTATAAGAAGATGCTTTTAGATTTTCCAGTTAAAAGCAAATGTGGAAGGAATAGATGTTTCAAGCCTACAAAATAAAATGCAATTTGATTTAGTGAAGGGATATAATTAGGGCTGCTGCTGATTACCCTAGTTACAAGCTCAGATCTCTACCTGAAGGTGTCCTACGTAGGTTTCCTGGGTTTGCGCAGCACCTGGTTTTAATCAGATGCATGTATGCTGATGATTCCCCCTTGCAGAGCAGGATACTTGTTACGGACAGTCTTGTGTACAGTTTGCAGTAGCAATACCCCAGGTAGCTACCTACGCATGGCTGATCTCCGCAAAAGCCATCTGCCCCACCAGAACAATCCCTCACGTGCCATCGAGGCTTGTGAAAGCACCTGTATGTTCTTGCTTGCTTGAGTTGCCAGGATTGCAATCGCTTTTGCCCATGTGGGAGGGAAGCGAGCCACCTCCTTGGGGGCTGGTATCAATGCCTGCAGTGATGCATTTGACAGGAGTCCTCCTGGAGTCGGCTTCATTCCCCATTTCCCCTAGGGCTGACTGTGTCCCCTTCCTGGCTTGCCTGCTCTCAGATGCACTAGGAAGTGCTCAGGGTTGTTCTTGGACCTTGAAGGGAGTTGACTATCATCTGTGGTGCAAAGCTTGCATGAAGCCACTGAGACATTTGTTTTTGCAACAAGTCTGGCGGATTATTTKTTTAACTGAAAGAAGAAGAAAAAAACCGTCCTTTTTTTTTTTTYCCCCCCAAATACTACCATTGTAATTGCAATTATAAATATCAGATTGTTGTATTACAAATACTACAAATTCCTCTGCCTCTAATGTCCTGCTGAGTATGAGGAGAGACTTGTCTCTATGAGTTTTAGAAAATTTTGCTACATGAGACTGTGCCACAGTCCCATGTTATTTGAATAATCCACCTCTTGAGCGTGGCTGGAAGCGGCCACATCAAAGACAGACATAGAGACCCCATGGCAGGCAGCTACGGGGTAACTTGCTGTGGCRAAGGATTTTTCCCTAACCCCTTCAACTGAACTCTCAGAGTCCTGAGAGTTTATAACCCTTCCAAAAACTCTTTAAAAATAAAACCCTTATGACTGTAACCCTCCCATACATAACAAGTCCTTTTGCTGAGCCCAGCTAAACTTTTGCCCTCTGTGATATCTTGTTCCACTGGATCACTGTCGGTTGTGTAAACATGTGTTTCTTTTCATCAGTGTTAAATGTGCAGCCTCTCAGCTCCCCTGCCCTTCTCCACGTCCTGGTATCTCGGGATGGGGTGAGTAGCCATGCCCAGATCACCTTTTTTTCTGCTGTCTTGCTTCCTGCTCAACAGCCCTTTCGCTGAATCTCAGCTCAATGGTAGGAGCAAGGTTCAGCTGGTGTCAGGTTAGCTCGGGTGCCTGAGTCTCCCTGGCCAAGAGTACCCCACTTTGCCCATGCTTCTGTGCATGCATACGAAGAGATGCTGCAGTCTCTGCTGACTATGATCAGCTGTTATTTCTTTTTTATATGTGTCAGTGTGGAACATATTAAAATTTCTCAGTAGTGGTATGTTAGGAATCCCTCTGATGCCCCACCTCTAACTTAGCAGAACAATAAAAGCAAGGTTGTAGTAAGCCTTTGAGCAGCTGGCTGTCTATATATTCCTTCTTTTTTCACATAATCTAATTCAGACTATTATCCAGGCAGCAGTGGCACTACCACTTCCAGACACCATCAGTCCTTGTCCCGTTTGCTGGAATTTTGTTGCGTGGCACGGAGATCCTTTCTACCACAGACAAGTGTAGCCTTTCTTCTGGTGTCAGGGTATCAGTCTGCTGGTGCCATGGAGACACCGGTCCTAGGAATTCCACCGCATTGCTATTTTTCAGCTTCTCTTTGTTATTTTTCTATTTGCATCAATCATTGTTACGGCTTACGCTTGTCACATTTACGTGCTTATTATTACTGAGCTGCAAACTGTGTCGGTTCGGCAGTGTGTAGGCAGCATAGGTTATGTTGCCCTTTAAGACATGTGAGTTGAGGATCTGAGTTAATGCCTCAGCTCTGGTTTGGCAAAGGTTAAGCATACCATGGCAGTGACAATCGCATTACTGTCATAGCAGCACGGCTCAAAGAGAGTGGGGACCTAGGGGAATGCTGTTCCCCTTGTTAGAAGACATAAAATTGTTACCATGAGCCAAATATTTAGGTTCCCTAATTATCAGAGGCCGAGGTATATGGATGGTGGTCTGAATTTTGCCTGTGTGTAAAAGAAGAGAGGATTTTGCCTCTAGGGTTGGAAAAGAGGGAACATCCCCTTCAATCGTGTGCTATCTCCAGCGCGCATAGCGCTGCTGGTCCTGGTGGCAGGGATGTCTTTGCTTAGTGTTAAAGAATAAGAAACCCATTCCTACTCCTGCATCTATTGATAGCTACAGTCCTTTGAGTTCTCTGAGARATAGGTTAAATCAACCTCTAATCATCAGGCATGCAATACAGTAAAAGACAGAGAACGAAAACCGCCCACCTGCTTGTAACACACTCCAACAGGTAGAGGACACATGCCTGAATGCCCTAGACCTCTCAGCAACTTGTCATTTGGCCAAGAGTCATTTTTCTTCATGTTGGGTCATAAGACTAAAGTAGAGGTAATTACTGAAGCAAATCCTATAGCTAATGCTTGGCTGGGAATATTTGCACTTTAGCCAGCAGCCACCCTTGCTGGTTTGCCTCCTGAGAGGGATGGGCAACCTTACTTAGACAGCTCGGCTCTGCGCCTGGTGCTTCACCGAGGAGTGATCCCATCTAGCACCCTCTGGATGAGCAAGCGGAAAATGTATTCCTCTCAATTCCTGTCCCAGACTCAAGACCACGACTACTCTGACATTCAGCAAGACACAAGAATAAAGAAAAAATCCAAGGCTGGCATCACCTCGCCATTAAATGGCTCTACTAGCTCATTAGAGAGAGATCCCATACATGCCCCTAATCAATCTATTTAAAGTTTCCTGGAAGCAGGAAAAGGAAAGAATAAAAATACAAGTGCTCTTTTGTCCACCAGTAGTTATTCTTTGCGGGTGTATTAAAAACCTTTTCTCCATGTTGGCCTGTGCCTGTCTGCTGGCRGGGCGCCAGCTTGCAGTACCCACTAGAGTTTGTTATTTCAACCGCCTAGCAGGAAGGCGCAGTTAGCTCCCCCCCTCCTAGCTACCTGAAGGGCTGGAAATATTCTTGGAAACTTCAAAAGRAGAGGGAAGCTCAGCCAGCTCAAGCGCTGTTCAGCTTCATTTGTTCTACCTCATGCACCGGGTCCCCGCCGCGTGAACACTTATGGGGGCCTTACATGAGCCGCCCCATCGAAGCCCGGGGAACCAGTCCCATGCGTGCTCCTTCCATGCGTGCTGATGCTCCCAGGGGTGCTTGCAGCCGTGCGTTCTTCCATTATATTTGCTGCAATTACTATGCTGTTTCTTATGCTTCAAACACCATGGTCTTCCTATTTTTTCAGTCTGCTTACAGTCACAGGTATTCATCTCCTGAAATATTAGAAGACTTAGCGAAGCCTCACAGCAGAAAATGATGTGCAGGAATTTCTCTCACCTGCCATCAGTGTGTTTGATGTTTCTGACCGCTCAGAGGTAGTGTCTGTTTTCTCTTCTTGGTTTTTATGGGACAATGCTCTGCAGTTGCTGGCTGGCAGGCGGTAGGACAGCGTAGCCTCAGTAGGACCAGAAGATGTGCTTCCCTCCTGTGGACACCCAGATGAAGAGGCTTAAGTCCCTTCCTTTGAGCCTGTTTTCCCTTCTACTGCCTTTTTCCTTCCCCTCTCCTCTTGCCCACCAGCTGCCGCCAGCTCTGGCCAGGAGTGCGTGTTATTCGTGTACCCTCCTCGCACACACACACTGCCCCGCAACCTGCTGTGTAAGGGGGGGATGGAGCTCCCCGATGATGGGTGAGAACATTCCCCTTGGTGTCAAAGGGGACAAGCTTCAGCACAGCTGGATGTCAGCGGGGCAGATGCTCATTTAGCACAACGAGGCCTCGGGGAAGCATTTCACTTATTTAGACCTGTAAGGATCTCACGCAAAATATTTAGTTTGGTATTTGCCCTGTCTCGGGAGGGGAAGAAACCTGTTCACATGCTGCACGGAGGCATTTCACAACAACTGGAGTTCGCGGTGTTCACCTGCTGCTTCCCGGCTGCCACATGGCCGCTCGGTGACTTTGTCAGGTGTTTTGAAAGGCGGCTGCAGAGCGGAGTGAGGATTTTGAAAGCATATGTAGGAGGCCAGCTACTTCACTGCTGGAACAGAAATGGCTACAGGAAAATAACTAGATGAGAAGATGACTACGTTTATTTACAGAGCTAAAACATACACTGGAGCTGATAAAGCCTCTGAGTTGATTCAACAGAAAGCAGGACCAGGCACAGCATCTTAGGTCGTCTCTCCTACTAGATAAACTGTTCTCTTAAATTGCTCAAATGGTCACTCATACGATTTTGTCCCACAGCACACAGTGCTTCCCAAGTGGCTCCTGGGCATGGTGCAGGCGGTTGTGTGGGCTGGAAGCCCTCTGAGTGCCGTGGAGGCTGGAGGAACTCTGGGAGCAGACCACCCCACACCACACGGCCACAGCACTGGAGAGCCACTCCAGGGGGGCTTTAATGTCCCAGCAGAGATGTGGCCTTAGAACAAGACTTGAGCTGTGGACATGCAGAACAACACATGGCTTTGGGAGAGGGGTACCCCTTCACAAGGGTAGCCCTGGCATAAGGGCAGACCTGCTGCCACTGTCCACTGGGAGCTGTGGTAGAGTGTGGGGCAGCTCTGTACACAGGGGGCCCCCAGCCCACCGCCCAGCTGGGGCCTTGGCAACTCTTTGCAGGAGCAGAAACGATGGTTCCCCAAGTTCCCTGAAAGCACAGATCTGTTAGTCAGAAATCCTGGTGATGGGTCGCCATGGGCCACGCTTAGCACCGTGGCCAGGCAGCAGCAGCAGCGGGGACACCACAGTGTTACCCCATGCCTGGGGCTGGGGGGCTGGGGGTCGTCTCCAGCACAGATTGCTCCTCCCTCCCTTCCCACCCCCAGCCCCTCTTGTGGACCTTCTCATGGCAGTGGGGAGTTTAGCCCTGCAGAACAAACCCTGGTGTAACCCAACGGTGTAGTTTGACCGACTCAGTCGTTTGCACTCCAATCCAGATAGATCTTGGAGTGCAAAATCCCCAAATCCTTATCCTTCTGGCCTAAACTTTTCCAGGTTAGATAAAGTTCTTGAGAAATCCATTTTGGTCTCATAAAGATCTTGGTGGCATTTTTGTCAGAACAGCAGTCGTGAACTACACACACACATATATATACAAGTATATGGTTAGTGACACTTTTTAGGGCTGGAGTTTGGAGAAACTGAGTAGTCTTGTAGCTCTTCTGTTTACATGACAAATTCAGAACGAGGGAACCACATGGTAGGATCCAAGTAATTGTGTTTACTAAATATGCACAGCATGCAAGGCCAGGCTTAGTTACATATACACACTGCTGCTCCAACAGGATTTTGGCAGCCTCCGAAACATAAAAGGCATTGAGTGACTTGACTTGTACCCTCATCGTCAAGCAGGAGTCTCAAACATGGAAAATGCACAGCAAACGAAGGCCAAGCTGAACGTACGTGCATGCCTAATTCACGGGGCTCAGGAGCAGGGAACAGCTAAGTAGAAGTATGCCATAAGCGAGCTTTTCCATTGCTCCCTTCCTACCTTCCAGGGTAAAAGCTGTGCAGATCCAATAGACCTTTGGAGAATTGCTCAGCTCTTTATTTTTTCCAAGATACATAGCAAAACGGGAATTTCTGTTTACGTTCTCACAAAGTGACTGGCTAAATAATTCCAGATGATGGAATTTTCTTCTGTCCTTAAAGCAAAACAAAATCTTAACCTTCACCACTCTCTAAATGATATTAAGACTATGATAAGAAATCTTTATTTCAGCATTCAAAAAGCAGTTAATAACAACGTGAAGTTGGAAAAAATAACCCTAACTCTGCCCCTATGTCCATGTGCAATACAGTCTTGGATTGTGTGTTCATACGGTCTTTCTTTGGGATGTCTTCTATTTTTCCCTGCAGTTTTTAGGTAACAGCCGTAGCAGTTTTAGGTAACAGCTGTAACAGCTTTTAGCATGTTATGTCTCTATGAATTCCTGAAAATTAGTTACATGGAAAGGGCACTATAAACCTATTACTAACAACATGTAATGCCCACATCAGTGAATTCTGAAAAAATGGGAAGTAGTGATTTTCATCCACTGTTAGGCCAAATATTTCTGTAGCCAATTTTCAGCCTGAGAATATGAAGTCACCTTTGCATCTTTTTCTTTACAGGATGCTGTAAAAAGGAAGCATTTTAGCTTCCTTTTTGTTAGCTTGGCAGACGAGCTGTTTACCACAGTTTTTCACATGAAAAGAAACTGAGGAAAAAACAGCTTAAATAAAAGAAAAAAACATTCTATGTAAAATTGTTGACTTTGATAAAAAAGTGTATTTTCCAAATGAAACAAAATGTCATCATAAGCACGGCTATAATGGTTAATGATTACAGGTGTACTTGCTTCTGGTTTTGGGCAGAAGGATAGACTGGAAGCTACATATGTCACTCCTGATATCATGTACTGAAAATTTTATAATTTCAGACAGYGTTTCAAAAGGAATACAACCTTTTAAAAAAAAAAAATGCTAATTTAAAGTGAAATGCCATTGCACAATATCAGCTGGAAATGGAAAATGTCATGTCAACATACTTCATCACGGTGATGTACCTGCATGAAAATATTTAGACTTTTTTTACACAATCAAAAATCTACACACTAACTTCTATATGTTTAAATGTCCCTGTGAGACTTTTTTCCCATATATCTCAATTATATATGGCATAGGTACCTGAAAAATGAACGTGTATACTTCACTCCATGCCGGGAGTTACCGGCATGTGCAAATAGCCCGGTGTTGTCTGCAGTCCTGCTTCCAATACCTACACACTCGTTTTGCCAGTATGTCTGTCAACAACTGTACACAGTTTTTTCACAAAAGATGGGTCACATTTACATCCGTGGTCTCTCTTTCTACTAACAAATATGTGATAACAGTACTTTTTTCTTCTTTCAAAGTCTTGTTACCAAAGCCTGCTACATTTCTTTACCAGGGAAGTATCAGGGCAATTTTGAAAGATTGTGAAAGTGTTAATACTTTTTGTATTGTGCTGTGCTTATCCTGAAGAAGGTACAGATGTCTTCCTTTTCTCACATTTTTCCCTGCTTCTTTCCAGCTTTCTCAGAGTGTTTTCATGAGGCAGACTCTATGTCATCCAATTATTTCCTGAAGAAAACTAGAGAGATAAGCCTTTGAAAACTGAGCCAGGACTCCAGATTTCTCTCACTGTATTAAATCATACTGATCAAAACCATAGGAAGATATAGAAGCACAAAATTAACAGTGGGACAGAGACAGTGGGAAATGGGGATCCCTGGACGTAATATTGCATGAGATGAGACCATCCAATATCAAGTAAATTTATTTGGACAGAGAGGGAATTACTGGGTGTGTAATACTGATTAACTATGTTGGAGAGAGACCTTGCCAAGTGGCGTGTTTTGGTCAGCCTCTTTATAAAGAAGAATAGGAATGTAGGTAAAAGGTTAAATATAAAAAAAAAAGTGCATCACTCCTCCTGTTAGCTAATCCTTGGGCATCATCTGCATGAACCAGAGTAGTACAGCTCAGTTCTGGGAAGGAGTCTGTCCCAGCTCCCATGACCGAGAGATATCTCTCTTACCCTGCTAAAATGTTTGGAGGGATATTTATTGACATGAGTGAGACTGTGCATGAATGTATCCGAGCTCCTAAGTGTTTAGTGTTGTTTAAGCTCCTTATACTGCAAAGACGTTGTATTTTTTTAATGCCATATCCACTGAAAAACATTTGCTTGAGGAAAATATACCAGGTCATAGGCCAGACTGGGAAAAAAGATATTGTCTGTTAAATCCAGTCACATCATTTTTCCTTTCCTACTTAGGCACATGGACAATAGTTTGAAACCCAAAAAAGGCTTTAAAAAATGTCTAATACACAGAGCATCCCTAATTACATTTCTTCCCAGCATGAGACTTTGTATGTCACTTCAGCCCGACAAGTCCCGACTCCCAGCTTGGATGAACTCTGGAAGTGTTTCTCACTGCTATGCACTCCTCTCACAAAAGTGTTTGAGCAAGCTATAAAGCAATACACAAATCATCAAGCACTCTGGTGGGGAGGCCTCGTAATTTCAGGCTGTTTGGGAGATGAGTATCAGTCGGTTTAGAGTATGGCCAGCAAACCAGAAAACAGTTTTGAAAGAGGCTTGTATAAGGCAATAAAGGCACACATCAGCTCTTTAAATAGGCAAGCGGCTCTGGGGGAGCATTTCTGCCTGACCAGGGAACTGTTTTATCATAAGTTTCTTCAGAAAGTCCTCATGCTTTTAACTTTACTTATGACTATCCTTTGCTTCACCAGCTTGTATTTAGATGGATAATTCACAGCTCTTTCAAGCTATAGCTGTTTCCAGTAAAAGCGAAATTAAATCACCCATTTGAGACTATGGGCTTTGTGAGAAGGATCAAGGGGCTGTGATGAAGCAGCTGAGGGAGATGCCCTCCTTTCTCTGCCAGCACAGAGCTCCGGGCAGCGTTTCAGGGGCTGTCCTGCGCCTGTTTTCTGGGGGTTCTCCTGGTCTCCAACATGCGCCAGAAATCCAGATGCTTGGGTGGATATCCACATGACTCTACCTGCATATATTTTTTCCAAATTGATAGCTGGGATGTACTTGGATATTATGGAATATAATGTATTTTTCAGATGCTGCTCTTCAATTAACGGAGAAGAGACTGACACTGAGCAAGTGCAGCCCGACGAGTAAGCAAGTAAATCATACCCACCTGTGTGCGTGTGAGTTTGGTACTCAGGAGGGCAGGGCAGCCAGAGAGCTAGGTAGTCCTCCATGGAGTGCAGGTCTGTGCTCAGCAAGCTTCCTGGGGGACCGCTTTGCTCATGCCTGGGCTCAGACCCTCAGCATCCCTCCATCCTGGGAGTGCCCCTTGTCCCTGCAGCACAGCAGCTGCAGGAGACTGACACGCAGCCCCTAGAGCCAGGGGTCAACCTGCCTCCAGCCTCTCCRTGTGCTACCTAGGCCAGAAATTCACATCTGTAATCAGGAGGCAGCCTAGCTTTGCCCCCCTTTGACACTTTGAGTGGATACACAGTCCTTTCAATTTGCAGGAATCTCTGATGTGTTACTAATCACCAGTTTTGAGGGGAACCCATTAGGGACATCAGCAAGTGAAAAAGATTGGCATCGTACCACTTGTGATGTTAAAAGTCAAAAGGTTCTCCCCAGTAAAATGATAGAGCAATGCTTAAATTAACAAGGCCTTGACATCTCCTTCCTAATGCCATATACTCTACCTACTGTGGGAACGATGCTCACTCAGAGTGTGTATTTTGGCTAGCAAAAATCCTTAATATTATTTACGTCTGTTTTTCTCCAGAGATCTTTTTGGTCAGGATTGTGATTTATGTTGTTTTTATTCCAGCTACGCAGGAGATTCTTTGACGGATTACAATCTCAGCAAACTCCAACTCGAGAAGAAGAATGACAGCTAAGAGACTTAAACCAGACTTTTCACCATCCTGGAAAGGAACTGGTTGCCAGTATTTGGAGTTTTTTTAATACTCTACCTCCCTCTGCTGTTATCATCGAGAAGTTCCTCGACAATGGGAAATCATGTACTTGCGGCTTCGATTTCCATGCTTTCGCTCCTGGCGATGATGGGAGATGCGGACAGTAAAACAGACAGTTCCTTCATGATCGACTCCGACCCCAGCCGCTGTATGAGGCATCACTACGTCGACTCCATCAGCCACCCCCTCTACAAGTGCAACTCGAAGGTAAGGACTTCCCTCACCCCCTCGCAGCAGGGTGCTGCGTCGGCAGAGTTGTTAAAATGAGCTGTTTTGGGTGATTTTCTCTGCATAAATTCCTTACTACCAAAATCTAGCTGCAGAGACAAGCAGATGTAGAGACATCTGAGTGTGTACGTCAGAACTGGGACTGGAGAGAAAGGCTCTTGACTCTCTTTCCACCGTTTCAAAAGGCGAAACACACCATGATGGTAAAGGTAACATGCAGTAAATGATAAGATTTAAAGGAGCACATTGGGGTCTCAGCTGCTGGTGCCAAGGAGTTGGGCTGGTTTGGAAGTTTAGATCATCCTAGTCACCCCCTCCTTCAAGTGAGTCTTTAATCCGGAGTATGTAAACTTATAACATTCGTGGTGAAGTACTGAGATGAAGAATCAAGCTGTAAAATGGTAAGGAAAAATGAATGTGAAAAACAGTGCTAATTTTTTTTCCCCATTTAGTTTCAAGGCCTTTGTTTTCATGCAGAATGACAATTGGATGTTTACGGTAGGGCGTAGGAGCAGAAGGAAATACAAGATTGCCTTTCATTTGAGTTTTCAAGCCTGAAAAATTTTGTGTCAAAATGGTTTAGCAGCCTGCGCATGTAGCCTACAGTCATTTATTTCATTGCATGGAGAAAAAGAATGGGGAGAAACAGTGGGAAAATCCTTGCTGGTCCCTTTCGTTTTGTCCTAATTTGTTCCGGCTGAGTTAACCCAGCGCGTATTTAGATGTACAGTCTCCGCCTGGACCATCCCTCTGTCCCGCAGAAAGGGGCTTTGCCTTATGCACTCACATCCCTGGATTAACGAAAGGGAACAACCACCAGCACCAACGCTTTTGCCAGACCTGCGTTAGGTGAGAGACCGATGAGAGGCAAGTACGTGATGGGGTTTAGGGCAAGAGGGCTGCCTGCAGTGTTGCCTGATGGCAAACCCCAGCAGCGGTGATCCTGGGAGCATTTCCAAGGAGAGAGTATCCACGCAGTTCAGATGGATGCAGCGCCAGCTGCGGAGACCCCCAGACGCCTTTGTGTGCAGAACAAGTTATTTGCTTCCCGTGGTCAGCTCAGGGGTGAGATAATACCACAGGTAGCAGCAGGCCATAAAATTTAAAATAAAGCACAGAGCCTCTAACAGAAAATAAGACCCGCTCAGTGCTCTGTGCTCCCCCTGTGCACCAGGACGGCTGCTGCCCTGGCTGTGCACCTTCAGCTGGGCTTACCCTATCCCTGCTCACCGGAGAGGGGCTGATGGCCTCGARGTTGGGCACAAGGGAAAGCCCCGCTCTGGGCTGCCTTACACCGGTCTCACAGCAGTGCTGTCTGCCTGGCTTTGCATAACCATGCCTGATCCGCAGCAGCGGGAGATCAGAGACTTTTGCCCTACTGCTTCTGACTTCAAACAGTAAAATCATGCATTGCTTGTGATTCAGGAGAGATCTTTTGGTTTGCTTTTAGCCTAGACTAGACCTTCTTACCATCTGGGAAACATCCAGCGTTAACATACAAAACTGCAGAGATGCATCTGTTTGTGCAACATTGATTTTATTGCAGTTGACTCCAGCGAGAGGCAAAGGTGAAAATCGTAGGTATGTGGGTGGTGTGGGTGGGTTTTACTTACTGGTATGTGGGTGCTAGCAGCCCTCCCTCTCAAGGCACTTCAGATCACCTATTAGACCAGAGAAGCCGTAGCTACTGTGATGGTTTGGTCCAGGAGGGCGATGCTCCACCCAGCCTGCCCTCACTCTTGGCTCCCTGCTCTGCCAGGAGGAGCTGTGGTATGTGACATAGGCAAGATGGTAGGTAGCCCCCAGAGGCCCTTTGGTCTCCAGCTTTGGGTAGGATCCCCCTCTGCCCCTCTACATGCAGAAGAGCAAATGAGTAACAAGCGGCGACTTCACTAGGGCGGTGAGAAATTCAGAGTATAACTGACCTGGGCACACTGCCTCAGACATAAGAGGATAAACACAACAGGTCCCAGCCCAGCCCCTGAGGCAAATCCGTCCTGGAGCATGAAGGATGGGGCTTCTCCAGCCCAGGGCCAGAGGACTGCCGTATCCCAGTCTCTCCTCTCCCCCAGGCCATCACTCACCCCCCACCATTCCCCGGCTGGAGTGGGTTCCCACAGCACGGCTTTGCCTCCGCTTGGCCCCACATCACCACCAGCTCTCCAGTGGCCACTGCCRCGGCCAAGCTCTCCTGTCCCTGGGCCAGCCAGGCACTTGCCCCGAGGCTGCTGCCCTGGCACTCCCAGCCCCGCAGCTCCACACGCTCCTGCCTGCCCCGCAGTCAGCCCGTGCCTCACCTCTGGCCATGATTTTCTTCCATGCTCAAGGCATTGCTTCCTACCCAGCYCAAGGGCTTTGGCTCCCCAGCTGGTTCTCCTGGTGGAGGCTTTTAGGGTAATTGTATTAGGTGGGGGCTGCTCTCTGGTCCATGTGACCGGGAGCTGTGACTGCGCCTGTCCAGGACTCTGTTGGTTTGTTGCCCAATGGCTGGGATGTGCTGCTGGGTCTGGCATGCTCCTGCACACCTCAAMGAAGCCCTTTCACTGTGTGGCTGCCTTCCTCGCTCTGCCATCGCCATCACCATCCTCTGGGTTTTTCTTAAAATTCTGGCTGCCACAGACATCAAAGAGAGGGTTATTTTTCTGAGGAAAGAACAAGAGTAAGGAAGGAAGGAAGAAAGGACGGACGGATGGAAGGAAGGAAACCCACCACCAACTCAATTTCTTAGCATCCCTAATGACAGAGAAAAGCAATCAGGCCTTTAGGAGTGGGACTGATGGAAATGAGAACACAGAATGCATTGTAATGAAAACCACATTATTTCAAAACTGAGCTTTGAGAAAAAAACTGTTGACATAAACATTTGTAACTGACTGCAAAAATGTCAGTGACTTTTTCTAAATCAAGCCTTTAATGGAAATCATGTTTGAAAATATTATCACATCTCTTGGCTTCCCAAATTCCACAACGGTTTCAAGAACAGTTTTTTAACAATACTGCAAGTTGTATGGACTTTCTCATTAAGCGGAAAATGAAAACAGTTTCCATACAAAGTGAAATAATGTTGACATTTCCTAGAAAACTTCTCTCTGTTTGTTAAATCAAGCTCTTTTTTTTTAAGGTCTCAGGGATCTGAATCATCCTGGTAGACATATGGCTTCTGTTCTTGATCTACCATATAAACACAGACCAATATTAGACTTGCTAATGAAAATTAGATGCAATGTCTGTTCCTATATATATTGTGATAAAATATAAACAAGTCAAAAAAAGGAAGGTTATGCGGGAGTAGCTGTGGGAATTGTGGTACCTCTTGTTTCCACCGAGTTTCCATTGTGAAGCTTGGACTAACAATTGATGTCAAGCAGAGACTTTGCCCTTTTTTGGCGTGATATATTGGTTCCACCGAGCCATCCTTTTTCACTCTGTTTGTTTTCCCTTTTAGTGCAGCATAGAATTACAGAAGTTAAAAACGGCTTCAGAAATTGCAACACATATTATGTTTGCTGTCCATCTTGGTTAAAAAAGGATTATGTCCACCGTGCTTCTCTGTGGAGGCTGCCAATTGTACCCACATGGGAAGTAGTTTTGTTACATCTGGAAACATCCACCCAATATAATTTAATCATTAAAATCCCTCTTGCTTGTGACCTCAGGCAGATGTTGAAAACAGGTTTCCAAAGCCTTTGGAAATGTAGTCCGTTACAGTAACAGAATGTATAAAAGAGACACAAAAGAGGGATGGAAGAAGGTCATTTGTTCCTGAAAAAGTGTTTTCCTTTGACTTCAAGGAAATGTTTGTATCAGCTCATGAGGTATTGCCTTTCCTGACCATATTGGATTCTGCCTGACCTCTGTCACGGAGACCCATTGGTCTTCATCGATGTGCTGGATCGCCTCGCTGCTGCAACCAGAGCCTCCTAAATTACAGTATTGGCTGTCACAAGTGCTTCCTCCAGATGTGCCAGAAGTGTGCTACCACTGACAGCCTTGCAGTAAAGAATCCAGCCCAGAGAGACACGGACCAGATGAAGGAAAATTTAGCAAATGGTTGAAGACGTTTACTCATGAGGTAGCTCAGGGGATTTTCAGTAATGCCTGCTTGCAGCCAGGCCACGGATACTGTGTGAAAGTCTGTTCTCATGCATCTCAGCCCATCTGCTTTTGGGCCTCAGCTTGTTGCTGAAGAGTGCAGAAAAGAGGAGTACAAACACTGTTAATAACAAACCAGTTCACAACTTCTGAATTTCCAGAATACGGTTCGAATGAACAGAGTCAAATATTGCCTCAGATTTGGGTTGCTTTCTTTCGTGGCCTTCCAGATACCTATAAGACTGCTGACTTTAAGTAAGAAAACCTATTCTTCCCTAGCTGCTCATACACGTGAGACCCCCGCAGTTCCCACGTTGTAACACGCTGTGCTTCCGGATCCAGCATCGCAAGGTGACATGCRTGAGCTCACATGTGCGGGGGATGAGGGGAGCCAAGAGGCACGCGTATCAGGTTATAAAATACCCACATGTTTTTACTATATATACACCCACTGTATTACTGTGCTATGCCATCACAGCATTTCTAATTATTTAGGCGATAATCTCTATTACACTATAGTATACGATGCAATAAGCAGCTGGTGCAATTGATTAAATGGCAAAGCAAAGCTTTTAAAGTACATGCTATTTCCAGCTCATTTGCCCACCTGCCAAAATCCACTGGTGCTGTTGTGGATTTATGACGAGGAGGAGGTTAAGTTTTGCTGAGGACTTCAGGTTAGCCCAGAAATTTAGAAAGCTATCAAAATAGGAAATCTGAAAATTTTTATCCTGCAAGTTTGACTTGATACCCCTGGTGCTGTGCCATCTGTAAAAATTTACACTGTCATCCAAAAACAGGGCATAAATCCAACACTGTGTAATTTTACATGATATGAATACTGACCATACTCTTACGAAAAACTAAGTAGCCAGCAAAAYTTGAGATTAAAATTAGAGTCTCCACAGACCAAAACATTTTTTTAAAGACAAGGCTTGTTAAGCAATTATAAATGCAGTTGCACATTGAAGAAATATTGACTGGTTTTGCATTAGAAAGCTTGCTGTTCGTAAGAAATGTATTGAGACACAGATATTGGCACATCAGATAATTCTACCCTATAATTACACTGCTGCAACTCTTCTGTAGTCCTTAATCCTGTTCCCTGGGGGTTTGGTTTTTTTTCCTGGTATTTCTGAAAGTACCTGCAGATACAGGAGCAGATGTGTGCCATAAAAAGTCCTTAGGGTAACGGTRCCAGAAGTGACTAACTTCCACCTCCAGAAGCATCAACCATTAGAAGTCACCTCCACCATACAGCAACATGTGCTGTGATATTTGGGCTGAAATCACAGAATCATAGAAACGTTGGTTGGAAGGGACTCTGGAGGTCCTCTGAACCTCCCAAAAAGCAACTTGTGGCTGTTGTACGTCCCCCTTTACCACTCTTTTGGAGAAATTGGTTCTGTTGCCTTTGCAACCTTCAAGCAGTTGCCAGCTGCCGTTGGATTGCTCTTCACCTGCCTCTTCAGCCAAATGCTTGGGAATAACCTGTGACACAGTGCACACAGTCTGGTGAACTGGTCAAAGTGGGGGACCTAACAAGAGCTGTCAAGATGATTGGAAGGGAACTAACTGTTTTAAATGTCCCAATCTGCTGTCTTTCCTTTGCAATGCAGGCAGGATTAGATACCTGTGTAGCTCTTCTCCAGCTGCCTGCCTGTCACTATGGGAAGTGAGTTTTGTTTACCCAGGGGACAAAAGTGGATCTTTATCTGTCAGTAACAGGGTGCTAGCACTGTAATGATTGTCCCTTGCCCTGTTCTCGTATACACTAAAGACACKGGTATTAAGGAGCTTGACTTAGCTGATAACGTCTAAAGCCGGGGTGTGGCTCAACAGTACACTGAAATTTCCGTCCCACCATATTACTACTAACAGCTGAAGTGAATTTGCTTATGAATATGCAGCATCACAGGAGAGGGACCATAAATTTATGCTACAAATCATGAAGGATGGCAAATCTGTCGGAGAGCAGCAAGAACCTCTTAATTAAACCAAGAAACAAGATAGTACCAACACCAGATCATCAGCTCATGAAGACATCTTCCTTGTGATCTGTCTGTGTTGACTGGAAGTGTAGTTGTTAATATATTAATACATTTCCAAGCAAACCATTTAGCATGCAAGTACTCTTGGAAGACTAATTTTTAAGCACTGTACAATGGATGATCAGTGCCTTTCCCACGGACACAGACAGTGCTGGAATTTCCTACTTGATACCAGGAATATTCTCTCTCTCTTTCTCTCTCACCTTTCCTCATGACTCTGACTAAAGAGAAAATTAAACATTTGACATACCTTCTTGCAAGACTTGGAGATTTGCAGCCAGTTGAGCATGTGTAGTGAAAGAAGCTCAAAAGGGTTTAATGTTGTAAAATATTTGCTGTCATATCTGTAGTTATCCTTTTAGATTGTCTGGAGAAACCATGAGATATGTGCAGCATGGTTAAAATGTAATTTTCTTCCTTGGTTATAGGATAGACTTATGACTATTTTACTCCCTACTCTCTCACCTCTGTCATATTTTGACCTTGTTTGGATGATACAATAAATTGATTTTSAAATTTGTGTTGGTTAAGCAGAATTAGCTGATATGGGCTTAATATTTCATTCCCCATGAAGGTATAAGAGTTTGTTCAAACTTGTCCAACACTTACCCATTATCAAGGTGGTAACAGCTGTTTCTAACCACATAATTTCCTAAGCTTTAGAAGATCCTTTCCATGTTTTATATAGAGCTTAGGAGACTCTATCCATCTCCTCTGCTCAACAAGGGGTTGTTGGGAAGGGGAGTAGTTGACTCCCCATGGGCTTTCCTTCCTTAGTGCCTCCCGTTGTGCAAGTTACCTTGTCTGGTCACAGCTCAGTCGGTGAACTCAGGAGGAGAAGAACCATGGAGCCTGCACTGCTTTTGGAAAATCTCAATAGTGAACCCCCATGTATGGCAACGAGTTCATCTTGTTTACATTTTTACTGCCTTATGCTATGCAGCGCATTTTATACAGATACAACTGATGCAATTATATATATATACACACATATAATTGCAAATACATATTCAAGGTGATCTTTGTAAAAGGAGGGAGCTAGAAACTTACTTCTTTAGAAGCCATAAACTGAGCATCTTCTTTATATTTCTACTTTATATGTTTATATATCTAAGCATTTGAGACATTCACTGGCCCCGAGGACCAGTTCTGCTGATCACTAGTATATACACTCAAAACACTGGAAAATATCCAACCAAAGTATCAGTCTGGCTGATGATTTAAGGGCTTGGCTGCCACAAACCTGCGGTCAGCAAGTCACAGTTGCAGTCACCGCACCTGGAAAGCAGGGCTGGCTGTGATCATTTGGAGCYGGGGCTTTCAGAAAACCAGGCCCCATAGTCCTTATTGGTGTCAGTGCCTGGGACTCCAGGAGGAGCCTTGCTTTTCCTCCTGCCCATGTTACCTCCTCTGCTCTCTCAGGCAGAGCTCAGGGGCAATGCACTGTGTGGAGCTGGGTGCCCTCGCCAAGGTGGGGAGATGCAGTAAGTGAGGGAAGACCAGCCAGACTGGAAGGAGGTACCCATCTGCTGATGTTAGCTGCGTGCTGGCAGCCATGGGCACGTGTTTCCTAACCCGTCTCTTTTCCTTCGCAGATGGTGCTGCTGGCTCGCTGCGAAGGGCGCTGCAGCCAGACATCACGCTCGGAGCCCATGGTTTCTTTCAGCACCGTCCTGAAGCAGCCTTTCCGCTCCACCTGCCACTGCTGCCGGCCCCAGACCTCCAAGCTGAAGGCCATGCGGTTGCGATGCTCGGGGGGCATGCGGCTCACTGCCACCTACCGCTACATCCTCTCCTGCCACTGTGAGGAGTGCAACTCCTAGRGACATACCTGCCACAGCAGAGAGGGGACTGGGATGCTGCTGGGGGGGAAGGCTCCCAAGAAGAAACCCAAGGTGAGGCCGATGCTCCCAGCGTACGATTGCAGCGAGGACAGAACTAACTAGGCTAGATTGGATCTGAGAGCTAAAGCATAAAATATCCTGGGGCCCTGGATGGTGCCAGTACTGAAGCATGGGCTGTGACAAAGGTGAAAGCACAAGGACTTGTTTTTAAGAAGCCTTTCTTTTTTTCTGAAAGGATATTTTTGTGAGTTTCTTCTTTTTCAGGCTCAGCTCTGGCTACAGAGAGGTGCTTTTACTTTAGGCCAAGGGCAGCAGGGGAAAAGAGAGGAAGGTCAGCCGGATGACAGCACTGCGCTCTGGAAGTTGCCATTCGGACAGAGGATGGGCATCAGTTCCCACATACATACAAACTCCTAACCTATCAATTTATTCTCAGTCTCCTAGTTATATTGGCCTTCAAAACAAACTGTGTTGTTGGCAAGGGTTAATCTGTTACTGATCTAGCAGCCAAGAGCTGAATAACTTTAACTGTGGTTTAGCAGAAATTACAAATAAATCATTAAAAAGTGAACTGGATATGAAATGTCGCGCTGGGATTACCCAGCCCTAGCCAGCTGAAATGATTATTTGCAGCGTGCGGCATCAGAGTTCAGTGGCTGAGCGACTCTTGAGAAGTGAAAGGTCATAAGACTCATTGTTCCCCTCTAAAAGCCTGGAAATGTGACATGTCACATCTGTCACAAAAGCCATTATTCAAATGCTAAAAACTAATCAAAGATTAAAATGACACGTACTATATGGAGTCTTTTCTTAACTTGGGTAGACCTGTTGATGTACAGAGCCAGAGCCACCAAAATACTGACCAAACCTAGGACTTATTTTCATCTATAGCTCTTAGGCCATTGAGTGAGTACCATTTTGCCTTTTAAAGGCAGGGAATCCCAAACACAGGGGAATCACACTGACGTGCCTATAGGAAGTTTAAGGCAGAGTCTGAGTCCCAGCATTATCCACTCGACCACGAAGGCTGTGTTTCGATTTACCTAATGATCTGCTACCTGGGGTCCTGATTGACTCACCATCCAGCTTGGCAGCTGCTCAGGGAATGGCACAGCTCTTGGCTGGTCCATACACCCACGCATCCTTTGTGCACACAGAAGGATGTAGGAGGCTGTGGTGGGGTTAGTGCAAGCCCAGACCTCACCCGTAGGTGAAGCTGTCCCACAGCCAGGGCATCAGAGCTGCGGGGTCCTGCAGAGCAGGGGTAGCCAGCGCTTCTCTGTAAGAAGCAAGTGAGGCCATGAGCTGCTTTCCCCTGTAGGACCATTGCAGAAAGAAATGCCATCCAGAGGAGCTGAATGAATTGCAGTGATTGATAGGGTGAAAGGATCCCAAAATAACAAAGGATCCCAAGTTTCGGAATGGTATTTGGTATTTGCAGAGAAACTCTGTCCCTCCTCCATTAACATGAGGTTTTAGGAAGGTTCAGTCATAGTCTCTTGTGACTGCAAGGAAACAACATAACAGTTCTTATCTCATATTACAGTTCTTATCTCCTTAAATGGCAGTATAACCAGTCAGTCAGCAATATGTCTGTAATGTTCACATAAACCCGGCTAAGTCTTTTTTTTGATAGAGGTCATGAAGATATTGAGAGCATCTTTGCTGTGTAAGGATTCAGAGTCAGTGCACTTTCTACCCCTCAGTAGCACCTGCGTGCATCATCCCACAGTTATTTTCTGGGACAGGCTGGAGCGGCTCCCCTGCACAGCAATATCTGGCAGGGCCCCATGGTAAGGAGGGGAAGTCCTATCCAAGCCCAGCGTTTGGTCCATCTCTTCAGCACCATCCAGTCTGTCTGCAGCAAATGCCATATGCAGCAGCTCGAGGATGCACRCTGATGTTGCAGGGGATCCTCAAGGTCTGCCAGGGAGGGCAGTCGCCATGTGGTCTACACAGGAGTTACTGTTGCTGCTCGGGCAAAGCCCAATTCCTTTGCCACTGCCTCCTCATGGTGAGTATGTATGGGATGTGAAGGCAGGCAGGTGACAGACAGTGGCCTTGCAAGCCAAATCCTGGAGCAGGATGGCAGTCAGCAGTGGAAAGCGATGGGGGACAGGTATACCTGCAGACACCAGTTAGAGCGGTTTGTGATATATGGGAAGGACTGTCTCTGTCTTCTGGAGATGACTTGGAGATGGTCGGTTTTCAACAACACAGAGCTGTGGGGAGACAAAAGGGTGAATCAAACTGTTTGAAGCTGARGGGCTCAGATTAAAATGTCAAAACCAGGACTAATGAGTCCCAGTGAGCTCATTAGACACCATGCGTTGTTTCAGCACTGTCAGTCATTCTTTTCACATCTGATGCATGGTCTGAACATCAAAGGGCGAGCGAAGGGAGCGTGAGCCGGGCATTATCACCAGACTACTTTATATGAAAGATCATATGTGTGTCCCTTTTCCACTCTCTTTCAACCTCCAGCATCTAAAAATCCCATTATCCAAAAAAGCACCACCCCTACTGTTAATTATATATAGAAAATTCCAGTCCTTATCCGAAACATCAGCAATACCTTTGATAACCAAATAACTATACTGCAAAATATGCGTGACCTCTAAGCGTGGGTATAAAGACTGCTGCACACAAGTAATGCTATGCAGTTATCTAAGGAATGGGGAAYGTTTGAAGGGTAGCTGCTATATCCAGCATCACTGCCCCCTGGGTCGTGCTGCCACTGGTCTCCTTTRCTGGTGCAAAATGAGATGCTGGGGGGCTGTGACATGAAATTTGGGTGACAATTTGCAGCACTCCTGCACGGCTGCAAGCGGCTCTGCTGGCTGGACAGGATGTGGCAGAGCAGCGTGGCCCCGACCGCGGTCCTCTGATAAGGAGAGAGGAGGGGTTTGAGCAGAGACCATGCCTGAGCTGATTTAGAAAAAAAGAGAATATTTATAGTGAGAGAAGAGCTTGGCTGGTATTTATTCCCACATCCCCTTGCTATCACAGTGCCAGAGCTATAATTGCTCAAATCGGTCTCACAGAAGATATTCGTGTTTCAACAAAAGCTTTTTTTTTCCCTCTCACACCCCACATTCCTTCCACTTTTGCTTGGTTCCTCTAATGCAATCATCGCCTTGTGACCGCAAAGGCTGTTGCCAGGCATAAACGTTGAGGTGAATTCAACATTATCTAATTTAACTGTTGAGTTGAATAAATGCATGGAAGGAATATAACAGAAATTATGAATGACAAGACAAAACATACTTGTAAATAGCTAGAACTGGATATTAAACAATGAATCAAACTTTCAAATTCTCCTTTTGGCTTTGTCAGGCAATCTTCATATTAGCTTTTAAGAAAAGGAGGAGCTATTCTTCAAAACCAAATGCCCCAAAGTCAGTTATAAATCTGTATTTTGATACTTTTGTCACAAATGAGTGGTTTAGAGGCCACTTAAAGAATCACCGTCAAAGGTATTAGCAGAAAGTGATTTTAACTGAGATTTATAAAGGTGCGACCTAACAGAATTTGATGGCAAGGTTCACTCTATTACTTACTACACGGATGAAACATATAAAGGAAAATCATCAAAGGGTTTATATCTTAGGGACTATATGTGTTTAGCAGCAGTCTAGGGTTCATTCACAGTTTTAGCAACACTTAATCATCAACTAAACATTAACAAATTTTAGCAGCACTTAATCATTAACTAATTTAATATTTACAAAGTAAGTGTTAGTAAAGTCTACTACAATCACAACTTAATTAGAGATTATACTTACTATTAGTTCACACATACACATAGACAGAAATAGATATATATACACAAAAGGTCTACCTGTTAAAAATTCCCCTCGAGTTCTGTGAAGGAATATTCACATAAAACGTCTCGGCGTTTCTCGCAACGGGCGAGGGTTGAGCTTCGAGGAGTGAAGGGGGTTCAGCCCAGGTCCCGTCGTCAGCTTTTGGCGATGGTCCTCCGAATATCGCAGACTTGAAAGGTCGCAAGCTCTGAGAGGCGTCCTGCTCAGAGGGAGATGCTGGGTGCAGCCCGCTGCGGTCCAGGAGAGCTCAAAGGGCCTCACTTAGGACCACCATTTATAGGTTCACAAGATGGTTGGCTTTAGTCATCTGTAAGTTTCCATCCTGGCCACAGTCCCAGGTGGTAATTACTAAAAATTCTCAAGGTTTCAGTGTTGTTCTACTTGAGCTACGACTCAGATTAGATGACACCTGGGCCGGGCAGTAGGAGTACGTTCCCAGCCTCAGCTATGCAGAGTTTCTGATATGGTCAAGGAGCGCTCAACCGCCAGACTCAGTACACCAAGGCCGAGGTCTCATGGAAATTTCTGAGATCAACAAGCGGCATAGGAGGGGAGGGGGAAATGCACCACCACAACTTTTTAATCAGTATTTTAGGCAACTAAGTGCTGAATGAAGCACACAAGTGCTACCCATGTTAAAATTCAGGAGGCGTATTGAAGCAAAAGAAAATGAGGCCTCATGTAAAAACTACAGGATATGGCTCATGGTGTGAAAGAGTCTAAATGGCACTTGGAGATGAAATGGCTTCCTGATTTCTTAGCCTGACACCACTCGGGATACTTAAGCTCTGTTTTTCGAGTCAGACTACCGTGTAAGTGCTTCTTAAATGGAACAACAGGGAGGGCAATGTCTAGTTGTCCAGATAATTTTGTGGGGCTTTTTCTTTGCTAAAGCATCCTCCCACTGGGACGTGAATGCGAAGGCTTTGCCCTTTTTTCCCCTCACTGCACCTCACCCTTCAGGCACCGTCTTCCTTCACAGAAAGGCTGGTTCAGCTGTGATCACCCTGTGGTTTGCACAAGCTGAGATGTGATACAGACTTTCGACTGTCACCACCCTATGCCCTCTTTTCTTTTGATTAAGTTTTTGAATCCAGCTTGGCTTACTTTTGAAAGCCACTGTCCCAGCAGTGGCGGTGTTATGTTTCAGCTGGATTGACTGTACTCATGGAGACCAGAGGGAAACACTAGACCTTTGCTGGTACCCATTGCTCATAAGAAAAGCCTTATAATGCCACTGCATTTTGTGCCTATCAGAAATAATCTGTGATTTGCCAGAATAAAAGAGCCCATGACCTAGCAAATCTTAATTATTCTGCTCCCAGCTTCAGTGGGTCTGTTAAGCGCTTAAAGCTGCATAGATACAAAACCAGGCTGGTTCAAGCTTTATATGAATCATTAAACTGAAGAACTCACTGCTTTCTTGGAGATGTCCCCGCTGACTTTCCTTACACCTCACCTTGCCCTCTGAGCTTGGAGAACTTCTACCAGACAAGAGATCCTGAGCCTGGCTGTCTGCTGGTGGCCTTTATAAGGGCTTTTGTAAGCTTCTGTCACAGTGCTCATGGCAATAATGGAGAGGCGAAGTTCACTGACATCCATGGTACATCACAGCCTGTGCTGGGCCTTCACATGAGCCTTAGTTGAGACCTGTTCACCAAGTCCTTGCAGGTCTACCATGAAGCCCTGAAACTCAGGCAGGACTGTGTAGCTTGCAGCCAGAATATTTTTGTGAAAGAGGAGAGAAATAAAAGATGAGAGGTTACTGTCTTATAGGAATAGTCCAAGGCTCTGCTGCTCTGTGTGTCTAACCTCAGTTCCTAGGACCTGATGTGAGGAAAGAGATGTCCCTGAGCTCCCTTCTGTGGGTGAGTGTTTTTTCAGTGCCTAGTCCTACATGTTTAAAGACAGTGGTTTCTTACTGAATTTGTCTGAAACAGGATTAAACCCTCTAGGAAACACAGTTCTGCTTAGCAAGGAATTTTTCCTCTGACTTGGGCCAGAAGTATCTTTGCAAAATCCAAATGCCATTAAAAAGGTCGGTGTAAGGGGTGGTGGGGGAGGGTGTGTCTTTCTTTCTTTGACTCTGTAGTTATTTAAAATACAAGGGCTTTGGAAAAAGAAAAAAAGATTATATCCAGGGTAAAAGTGACTGACAGCCTTCTAAGATAGATTGCATTACAGCTAACAGGTATTGAGACAGATACTCATACAGAAGTGCAGCAGGCTGTGTTGGAAAGTAGCAGCCCAGTTAGTTTGCTGTGTTGCACATATACAAATAAGCTGGTTGGAAATCCAAAGAGTGAGTCTATCCCTTTTATTTTGCAAGGGGTCACAATCTTTATTTATGGTTCAAAGGAGAGAGGAGAGGTAATCACTAGTCTGCACACTATGTTAGTAAGCAGGCTAATGCACTGAAAATGGTTCTTGGTGGTTCTATGATATGAAGAAGATGCTTTATGTACATCAAGATACAAAAGATCAGAGTTCACTAATGAGAATAAGTAATCTTCTTTGGCCTGCACCAAGAATGCATATTTCAAAATGTTTTTTTTTTTTTTTAATAGACCATTCCGAAGCGGTCTAGGAATCAAAAACATGTATGAAAAGACAAAAGGACATGTATCATTTGTCTGAGTCAGAATTAATACTTCCTTTAGATGCTRACCAACAGTACATCCTATGAAAATGAAATATTAAAAACAGTTAATCACATTCCCAAGTAATCTACATATATTAATCTCATTTTTTTTCTAGGAAGAATTAAAGAGCAAATCCTGAGTTAGAGCTGTTTTCATTCGGATGCACAATTGCTATTCCAAGCTCTACATGGATCTCAAGACTTCATAATTTTCCATTCTTTTGAGGCTTTCCAGACACAAAAACTAATGGAGGTTAGCACTGATGTTGTGTAGTGCAGACAATCACTGTATAAAAAAGAGGATTAATCTGGGGAGCAGCAGTAAGTGGTGTGCCAGGATTCATCTCCCTCAGCTCCCTACCCTAAGCACTAGAGACTTTGTCTTGTTGGGTCTAGTTCTGCCTCCAAAATTATTGATACTCCGGAGGAGACATGGAAGTTCCTCTCACCTGAAAGCATCAATCCCCAGCTCTGCAACAGATGGGGATCAAACCCCCTGTTTGAGTGGAGGAAGGTCTGGAATCAGTCTCCACTGTCTTGGGTGAGCATGTTTTCCCACAGGAGCTGTGCAAAAGTGAGGTGGTAAAATCATCAAAGCAGTTGTCACTAAATGCAGTGCAGTCTGAGTGAGCTAAGCATGCTCTCAGCATTGGCAGAAAAATTAAGGCCTCTTTGGACTTGAGTTTTCTGTATGCCGAATGATTTTCCGCAGATGCAAGTTCCCAGGTAGTCTCTGTAGGAAAAGCAGAGATAAGCTCTGCTGGTCAGAGAGACTTCTGTCTGAAACTCTGAGGCCGAAAATGTCCCAGGTAGGTGTCTGAGTGTATTAGAAATGAGATTTGCAGAATTCACACAAATAGTATTGAAAATACATTGCAAGTATTTCAAGTATTGAAATGACGTGCTTACTGCCTGCTTTGCTCTTTGAAGATGACATAAATATGCTTTTGCAGAAGTCAAACGTTCACAAGGGCAATCAGCCCCATAGCTTTATTAAGGAGTAGTTTGGTACTATTAGCAGTAATAACTCTTGATCTTCTTCTTATGTTCCTGTGTATACATATGTGTAGGTATATGCACAAAACAAGGCTCTATTTCACAGACATCTGTCTTCAGCCTGACAGCCTTCCACCACTCCTTGAGAGCCTGGTAGCTGGAGAGGAGCAAAGACCTCTCCTAGACCCCCTCCACTGCTCTTAGAAAGCAGTTATGTTTCACCACTGTTTGCAAGATAGACAAAATTTAGCAAGCAGGAGGCCTGAATCACTCATCGTTCTCCTGAAGTGAGACATCACAGTAGGCGCCCAAATCCACCTAGGTCCCTCAGCTGACTGCTCAAATACAGCTCTCTGTGGTCACATCAGGGGTCACTTGTTGAAGCCAAATAAACATTCCAGACATAAAGTTGCTCCTTCTATAAAAGGGATCAAGGTGATCCGGTATGAAGCTGCATGTCTACATTTACTCTTTTCATCTGTGCTTTTTATGGGTCTCTTATTTTTTAAATTGCAGATCTTCCCAACTCTTGTTTTGATCCCTTTAGGGTATTGACAAAGAGAATCATTGGCACTTTAACAAAATTGTTGTATGGGGTTTAGAAATTGTTCCATTCCTCATCTCTGGAACTATATTTAAAAATGTAGTTCTCTTCTACAGACTGTAACTGTGGGAAAATACATCAGAGGATGAAATGCAGCAAAAGATGCTTGGAGAAACTAAGACACCATATTCTACACTTTGATGAAATGACAGTAAGGGATTTTCTTTAGCTAAAGAGATCTCATAATTAATACTTAATTGAATAAACACTGAAAGAATTCTGAGTGGGATTTTTCAGAGGTGCTCAGCATTGACTTAACTCCACTTTTATACACACCAAAGGAGGGCAATCAGTAACTTTAGCGAGAACAAACCCTGGCCAGCACCGCAAAGTCTCCTGCCTGAGGGAGATGGGGGAGGCAAGGAGGGAAGAGAGGGGGAAGGATCCAKTTCTGCGGTGCACCTGCTCAGGATACTGGCAGTCCTCAGCATCAGATGTTCACAAGTCAGCTGCCCTTGACTGAGGAAAATTCAGAGTTATGCTCATTTAAGTTTTCTTCATCCCTTTCACCCGCCCTGCTCCTTCTCACCCTGCACCTCTAACACGTGGAAACAATTGTGCTGCTGGGATCCCACTGCTAACGTCAGACACATCGCCACATTGGCACATACAGAGCTTGTCCAAACACTCCCAGTAACTGGGAGTGGGATGCTGGGAGAAGAAACCTGTGACCTGCCGCAGCAAGGCTGTGCAGACTTAAAGCCAATTCTAATTTTGTATGAGCTAGATATGTTCAAATATTATCACTCCAGGGACTAGAGTTACTACTTTTCATTCCCTTTGAAGTGCAACAGAGTCCCTACACTGGGAGAACCCATCCCCGTGCTTCCTAATTTCTCCCATGTTGTTTCATTGTTTATGTTTGCGGCTGCCTTTAACGCCTTGAGCAATGAGGAGCCGGTAGTCCACCTCTCTTCCTCTGYACTCTCCAATTTGGAAACAGCCTCGGGGGAAAAATATGCATCATCTTCCTCGATCTTGAAGACTTCTTTCCTCTTTTGCGTCTTGTTTCAAAGACTGAATGATGTGCTAATTCTGGCTTTTCATCTGCAGGCACTGTAGAATCTGGGAGACCAGGGCTATCTATTTTGTGACCTGGTGTTGGAAACTCACCAATGACTGCTTTGTGGTTATTTCCCTTAAACTGTAACGATAGATACAGGTGTATGCGTATGTGCACACACACACACAAGCACACACACAGACACAGAGGGAGGGTGAGACTGCGTTTACTCTAGGATGGGAAAAGCTATAGTTTCTAGCCTTGATAACCACAGCTTTGTGGGAAATGATTTATATTACAGTCTTTCAACGAGATATAAAAGAGAAACATACAGAGACACACTCAAATCTACTTTTATATATTCATAAATATATTTTTATGTGTTTAAACCTCAATAGTGCCATTGCTGTCAGACAAAATAACTGCATGAATGACCTTGAATGCAATAAAATAAAGGGTGATAAATACAAAATGATGCTAGGTCAGCAGCACACCTGGCTGCAATGGAGACAAAGGGCATTACTGACTGCTCCCACATTTTGCTGAGTAACCTATGCTTTTCCCTGGAGGTGGAGCGCAGCGTGAGGCTCAGGCACGATGAAATCCCTGCGGATCCCTCCTCCCCTCCTGGGAGAGAGCTGGGGCTGGGGCTGAGCCTTTAGGTGGAGCTCACGTACCGCCGCTCCCGGGAAGAGCAGCGCGGCAGCTCCTGCTGGACAYAGCTGACCTGACCCAGCCCTGCAAGGAGAGAGCCAGGAAAGCAGAGCTAGTCTCCCGATTTTCACAGCTCGGCTTAATAGCCAGGTTCCTCACAAGCTGAAAAATGGTTTCTTTCGAAAGCTGTTTGAAGATGACTTTTGTCCTGCGTACACAGTGTTGACTGGGGCATACAGGACGTAAGGTTGCTAGCGGATCCACCTTGGCTAGGCTATGTTACCGGAGCTGGAGGTGTTGCTTGCAGCTGGCTACCATTGCAGGACGAGTATGGTATCAGAGACTCTTTGTGTTGGTCCACACAGCCAGGGAAGCTCCCTTCAGGTCTACYGTGCATCCCAGTCTAAAAGGACCCCATGGACCTTCAGCTCCAGAATGAGACATAGTATGGCCCAGGAGCACGGGACAGCAGATGGATCTGGCACATTTTGCTGTGTTGGGTTGTGGGATGGGGAGAGCAGTGCGGAGGCTGTGTGATTGGGAGGAGGGCCACTGCACAAGTGAAGTGCAGTGGAAAGCATGAAGAAGCAGGCTTCTGTGCAAGTTTTGTGCTCAGGAAGGGAAATCTGGCAGGCTTGCATGTACTGCAAAGTGTGTCGTTCCCAGTTCTTCCCARCCCTTCTGTGAGTTCTGGCAGGCTGGAGAATGGGCAGAGATAAGTGGAAGAAAGCTTTATGCAAGCAGCAAACCCCGAATCAGTGGACTGCAATTAAGTCTTGCATGTGAGGGCTTGCAATTTTGTCTAACAAAGCCAGGCTTGTAAAAGCTGTGTTCATTTCACACTGTAAAGGTGATACCAGGCATGACAAGCAGGGCCTGTGTCAGCTCAGGAGGATGAAGAACCTGGGTGTCCTGGAGAGCACCAGGGGATAGCTCCAGACAGCAGAAGGGGACAGGAATGCTCCTTAAACCTGCAAAACACGAAAAGTCAAAATCACAGCACTCTACTTTCCTTATTACACCTGAAGCTGCCAGTAATATCACACCATACTCACAGAAGAGCCTGACATAAGCCCAAATCTTGCCCACCATGTTTTTACACTCCCAGGCCTCCTGGGATGAACAGGTGTTTGGGACAGTAAACTTTTTAAAAAGCAACTTTACACTGAAGTTGTCCAGCTGCCAGCTGTGGGATGGTGAGGATCTTGCATGGATGTGAAAGAGGGATCAGGAGGTGCCAAATGCCCTGTTGAAGCCCTGGCAGTGAACGGAAAGGTTAGATTTATAATGACTGCTCCTAGCTTGCTGCCCCAGGGCTGAACTAAAAAGTTTGGTGGTTAGAGCGAGCCTGGGCTGCAGGGTCAGCGTGCAGACGGCCTCTCCTGATGCTGCAGCTAGAGTGGTGACGGTGTGTTAACAACAGAGTTGCTCTAACACTCTTGTCATTTCATGACATTTTGTGAAATACCATGACTTATGAGCTCTTGCTCCTTCTTGCACTTAACGTAAGTTGACATGAGGTTTGGTCAGGGACAAAAAGGTTGATATTGCCAGTCTATAACAACTTCAGCCAGGAGAGTCTGTCTTACAGCATCTGAGTTTATGCAGCTAGGGCAACTAAAGGGGAGGTGAAGTTCGGATATTCAGTTAGCAGCCGAGGCTTTTGAAGAGCAGATTTTGTCATCCACCTTCAGCTTCATGCTTAGATGATATTTAAGTCTTTACAGCTGAGAATCAGTGACAGGTAGAAGAGGAGATGTAAAGTGATGCCTCCAAGGAAGAACTGTCTGCAACCATGCTACAGACCAAGGAGAGTCCAGAAGGGCAAGAGGCATTTTGAAAAAAAAACGAAACAAAGCCTAAATCCAAACCAGATAGGCTTTTTAATTCTGCAGCCTGCAGAGCTACTCTTCCTTCTTACGTTATTTCAGTTGGATTCTCACAAATTCCTAGTCTTTTTCTCTACTTGTGCAAGAAAAAAACCCTGATGATTGTGAATATCTGTAAAACAGCAAATTGTTCAGTGAGCTGTTTTCCAGACAAAACTTCATCAGCTGAAACTACATCTGTACCAAAAATCCTCCCCCATTTTGTGATCTCTCATACCAGTATCCAAACCTCCCTCTCATGTATGTGATAAGAAGTTTTGAAAGGAAATCAAATTATAAGGGAAACAAATTTTAACAATGTTGCTGGCGCATGCTTCTCATTCTGTTATTACTTTATTTTCCTCCCCAGTCCCCTGCTTTTTCACAGGATAAAGCCCAATTACTATAAACATAAGCAACATTAGTAATTTAAGATGATCKCATAGGTCAGGGTTAGGAAGACTCACTATCCCTTTCACATGACAGATCACTACCCACTACTGTAAGTAGTTACTGAGATCAGCAATAACAAATTCCAGTGTTGTAGCATTACTCCTATTTGCACTGTAAATATTACCCGTCTTGCTGGTTTTCTTCTGCACTCTAAAAATGTGTACCGAAACATGACCAGAATATACTGAATACAGCATATTATCCTGTGTATTATACAGAACTTAGAAGGCAGGATTTGGCTCACAGATCAAGGCACCCAGAATCAGGCCTATGTCTAACTTCCTGCTGCAGTCGGTGGCGATCCAGTCGAGACGACTGAGTCTAGAGTCAACTCACCTGATGAGACATTAGTGTATACCTCTGGGTGAGCTGAGTAGCTTTCTAGACTGAACTGACTGTCCTGACTAGATGCCCGTGGATTATAACAGGAAGTTAGACATCTATTGCATAGATAGACGTCTTCTCCAGTCTGAATCTGCAAGCTGAATCCATCTGCTAGTTCTTTCCTCAAAAAAAAAAAGCAATTCCATTACTATAATTTATTACTTTTGCTATCATTCTTATTGCAGAAAGAGTCGCAGGTACCGATCAATATACTGTACACACAAAAAAAGAAGAACAATTTTAACTCGAAGAACCCAGATCAGATATAACCGCACAGCAGCTGTGGAGACCAACAGGAGTCACAGTGATGCTCTTAACATAGTCTCTCTAGTGATATCCTCACAAATAAAATGAGGAAACATGGTCTAGATGGAACTTCTGGGAGGTGAGTAAGCAGCTACTCTCAGAGAGTAGCTACCAGTAAACACTGTCAAAAGAGGCAATTACATGAGTTGGGGCCCTTCATATTTTCACTGATGACTAAGATGATCTAATAGAGAGGATGCTTACTGTATTTGCACGCGGCATTAAGCAGGAGGGACTGCAAATACAAGTTAGTATTCAAAGCAATCCTGACAAATTGAAGGTACTGCCTAAAGTAAACAGAAGGGAGACCTGAAAGATGCAGCAGGCAGGAAAGTATAATCAGCTGTACAAATACAAACCTTCACCAGGAGGAGATATGGGGGTTATGGTGGGTCACAGCAGAGCATAATTCAATAACATGATGTTGTTATGAGAAAGCTAAATGCGATACTGGGTGGCATCATGAGGTACCTGAAGCAATCCTTCCATGTTATTCAGTGTTAGCGAAGCTTCAGCTGGAATAGTGTGATCTGTTTAGAGCTCAAGAAAGATGTTCACTAACTGGAGAAAGTATAGAGGAGAGAAATTCAAATAATCAGAGGGCATGAAAACATAACCTATAAGAAAGAATTGAAGGAAGTGGGTTGTATAACCTAGAGAAGAGAAGGCTGAGGGAAAATCCGCTGAAAATATTAAAATATGCAAAAAGCAGCTGCAGGGATTAGATTCCTAATATCCATAATGAAAAAACATTCTTAAACAGAAGACAATGAAAGACTGGAAAAGATTGCAGTAAGTGGCTGTTAAGACATCTCCTTAGGTGCCTTTAGGATAAATGTTTAGGTATAGTCAATCCTACCTCCGGATGGTGCAGTGAATTAGATGATCTCCTCAGGTCTTCTCTTTCCATGCCCATGTGTGTGACAGTGCATCACGACCATTTTGTCACAATATCTTTCTCTTGGGTAAGTTTGTGATGCGTGACCCCTGAGGAGAGGGTTAAAAAAATTGTGCCACTAAACTAAGCAGAGGAGGTCAAGGCATGCGCTCTCATTGCAGGGGCTGCCGCAGAAGAATTATGTCAAAGTGATTCTCTGATCGGGAAGCAGAAAAGGAGACTCACTTGCGAGCTGCCGCCAAAACTGAGCTAAAAAGACAGCAGAGCTGCAACATTTAGAAAAAGCAAATATACCGTGAATTTGTTTCACGTAACGGGGCAGCCTGCAGAGGCCTGGCAACATCTGGCTTGTTAAAGTGTAGGCTAAGGTAGCCTATTTGTTCTGACTGTTCTTTGGCAAGAGGGAATCTAGCTTTAGCTTGCAGATGTGAGCATGAGCTCTCAGTGCCTGCTTGCAGATGCCTGTAGAGCTGAGGTAGATTTAAACCRAAGTCTTGAACATACCTCTCTGCATCTGCTTTTACCCTTTTTTTCCCCACTTTTTCTCTCCAAGAGTGACTTGATTCTGTTTCTCCTGGTTTACACTTGGTAGTCCTGTTCTTGTTTATACCTTGCACTTTCCAAAGACCTTAAAGCGCTTGTCACATAGCCAGGAGGCTTAGAAATCTCTTGATGCTTGAAGTCAGGTCCTTGACACAGCCAGTATCAACACTAATCTTTCCTTACAATAACGCTCCAGCAATAAACAGATATGCTACTGGTCTAAAGTACAGTGTCAAGACCGTAAGAAATAAGATATCTTGGTTTTGAATAAAGGAACAGAGAGGCTTAGGCTTTGTAACTGTGAAGGTATATAGGAAAGGGGATGGCCAAAAGGTAGGGGAAAAGGTGTTTTGAAACCTCAGAAAACAGCCCAAGACAAAATATTTTGAGGGGAGAAGGTAGTGGTGAGGCATAGGGATACGACTTGTAACTACAGTGCAAAAAAAGATGTAAATGCTGGTTCCACAGAGAATAGGCACATGGAGCTACACCGACTACCAGGGCAGGCATCTCCTGGGAGTCTCTGCTAATGGCAAAGAGCAAAGGTTAAGTAAGATGTGTGAGGAACCTCAGCCTTTCCCTGAGTGAGCTTTGCTGTGTGCATGCCTCTGCTAAAGCACTATAGCTCTGAGATCCCAGTTCAGGAGGCTCCTGAGCAGCTTCACTGACTTCTTGTAACGCAGTATCACCTTCTACTGACCCCGTTTTTCACTAGAACTGATCAAAGCAAGTACTTCCACTTTGAAAAAGAGCTGATTATGCTTTCCTCCTATTCTGCACTCCTCCCCCCCACCCCCCGCAACCCCAGCTGAAGAGGGAGTTATGTTTGTGTATTACCTGCTTTCCTACCTACTTATCTGTGCTCCTGGAACAGCTGACTTTCAACTGAAGCAACATTGAAATGCCCTCTCCTGAATTCAAAGACAAGCTAGCGGGGAAAAAAAAAAAACACAAAACCAGACCGTCAGTTGTACCAGGAAGGAGTGAGGCCCAATTCCTCACCCTCTGGATTCAGCAGAATACCTCATCATACAATATAATGATGTGCCACACCATGCTTTTTCTGGTTTTAAGGTTTGTGACATTTCTTTCCCCTGCCTGCACTGACAGACAGCAGCAAGAGCCTACTGGACATCGGCTTCCCTGCTACCTTTCAAGGCAAGGAGCAGTTCCATGTTGCCTGGTGTTTAACACCATCCAGCTGTATTTTACAGGCTGGTTGGAGTGTGAGAGGCAACATGGAAACAGGATGACTGTGGAGAGCTCTTCTGTTTTTTGTACCAAGTGTAAATCCTTCAGTCACAAAAAGACCGCAGTTACATAGTCTGCTGGGGAACACAAATGCCCGTTACAGCTCATGAACATATATGACCTATGGACCATTTTGGACAATAACTATAATCCGGAATATGACCAATGTCAACAAGGAGATAGGGTGACATTATCATACTTTATTTGAAGATTACTTCATCYGTAATCTGTCTTGAAATCACTAAGGTTATGAACCTTCTGGAGAAGTATACACCAGCCAGTAGAACACTTTGCCTCTATCTCATTTAATTGCCATGGCCTTTTCAAATGCCAGCACTGAAAATTTTTCTGTACTGAGATCTAAGTACAGGACATGCGTTCAAGCTCTGAGGCTTCATAGGACTACAGTAATAACCAGAACATAATTTTTAATTGTATTCTGAGGTGTCATTCTAATTTTGCTGGATTATGAATCATCGTTGAGTATCAGACAAATCTACCAAAGCTAGACACGTAAAGGAAAAAAATAACTTCATTGTTGAAAAAACTCAAGATTTTCCATTTTGCTGCTTCATACATTTCAGTTGTTCTATCACTTTCATTATAAATAAAAACAGCTTCTCTGTCTCCTGGCAGGCAACATATGTGCTTCTCCCCTCCTTCYCTCTCCCTCAGGGACTGATACTTTGATGGGAGCATGATTAGATATTGGAAAAAGAGGAGGAGTCTTGCTAGAACAGAACCAATGTCAAGAGAATGTAATAAAAGACCACACTGTTCATACGAAAGAGAACAAACAGGTACTTCATAACATAGCTGAGACACATCACCCTTTTGCTTGCCTATTCAAAAGCAAATAGTGACAATACAGTTTGTCTTACATTGAACACAGATCAAAATGCTAACAAGATGAAATAACTATCAAATAATGAGGCCTGTGATACAAATTGTTAATCTTATGATATTCCTCTTCAGTATTTATTTCTGTTACAAATATTTACAAAGAATTCCTCTTGTAGAGCACTAACAATGTTGAAATACAACTAAAATTGCTACAGTTTATGACTAATATTAGTGCAGGATAGGAGGGGACTAATGCTAACTGCAGAATATATGCAGTGACAGGTCTCCTTTGAAATAAACTATTTGATGCTATGTATGGCACGTATGAATTTTAAGCTATAGCCTGCATCTGGAAGTGCTGGAAGTATTTCTTCACAGTAAGACATTCAAGTCTTACACTATTTCTAGTGGACAGAACTGAGATATGCATTTCACATCAGCCAAAGACAGACAGACATTTATGAACAGAAAAGCCTTCTTTTTTAAAAAATCTCTAATCATAATCAAAACAATTCCTCTCAGAAAGAATGTTGTTCCATACTTAGGAATTAATGACATCATTTAAATTTTATGCTGTATCATTAAGCTGTCCCCAGACATTAATATTCATTTGTATTTTATCTTCACTCCTCCATAACACCCAGAGGTTATGGAGTCTGGCATTCTTCACTTGGTGATTTCCAGATTTTTTATCCCTCAGGCCCATGTCACCTCTCAGAATTTCTGYAGGCAACCATGCATCTTCAGCACAGTTTTAATTAGAAATACTGTGAAGGTGATGTTAGCTCCATGATCATCTGCAGATCACTTACCACAGTCTCGCAGAACACAATGCTTTGAAGACAAACAGTTCCTCGGAATTCATTTAGAGGGTACAAAGAGTAATAAAATTCAGAATGACATTATTTGGTAGGTAATAAGAAACACCATTATCTCTGGAACAGGTCCTTGTTGAGGATGCATTTTACAGTTGCTGGAATGATGAAGACCAGCAGGCTATGAATGTTGGAAACTGTTTTAAAGAAATTACACAGTTACTGCCCATGACATCATATTATCTAACCTTGGTCATTTGGGGAAAGATTATTCTGAATGCACAGCGCCATCTTAAGACATAAACYGCAGAGCCAGGTTCCAATATCTCCAAGTTTAAAAAGGTCCTCAAATCCAACAGTGAGTGCCCTGGCCACAGAAGACCTACTGTATGCCTGCAAGATTATCCACAGAGGAACTGTGCTCTGGGTCTGCAGAATCCCCGTGCTGACCTTTACTAGAGCGTGTCCTATCCACAGGTGCCATACCTGTTTTTGCAGTCATTGGTCAACATTCATCTGGAGCTCAGGACACCTTGCATAGGCTGTTACCATGAATACTTTTCAGAGGGGAGTGAAAACAGATTACAGCTATTCCTAATGAAGAAATCAATCAACATCAAACAGCTGTCATGACAATATTCCATGTCTGGATCAATTAAATGTCACTACATTCACTCCTCTACAGTTCCAATACAGTGCCAATATCTGTGCTATCTTAACCTCCTGTCACCATGAAGTCCTTCATCTAAGCTTTACCTGCACTTCACTGTGTACTGTTCATTGCCAAAGTCCTGTACATCTGCAACCTCTCTTTCAAGCACAGGAAACCACCATGAAAGTAGGTATAGCAACACTGCCATATCACAACAAGATGAGAACTAGACAGGAAATTTCACAACACGGTTTACAAGGCATGAACACTGTTTACTTTACAAAGGCTTATGCAAAGGAAAGCATGACATGGAAAATTCCAGGCATGATCTTGGGAGAGATAAATCAAACTTTCAGATAGAGAAGAGTTCCCTGGAAGGAGTCTGTTGTGGTTTAAGGCATGACTGCCATCTCCCTTCCCATTCAGAGTGGCCAGATAGACTGTTCAAGTGAACAACAGCACTGCTTAATTCGCAGGGTTCCTCTACACCTTCTTAGGCCAAAGTCTCACTATTTCCTCACATGGATTAGCAATGTGTTCAGTATCAGCACTGCCTGAAATAGGGTGAATGCAGCGGCCAACCTGCCTTCAGGAGGCCTCTCTGGCCCTCCATCAACACGTAGCTACAACACATAGCTTTGAAACCTGCAAGTTTATCTCTGACCTTTTGATCAACCTGAGTAAACACAGACACTACTGGCCAGCCCAGCTCTACAACACGGTTTGCACTAGGACTGCAACCTAGAAAACAGTTTTACGCACCGTGATCTCCTAGGGGCGTGAAAATGGTGCTGGCTTTCCCTGGGAGACAGCTCAAGGGCAGAACAGAGAGTTTTAAGAGTTTGACTCCTGGGTGTATAATTCAGTGGCTACAGGCTAGCTTCTGCAAGATCTCTCACCACTCACCATGGGACCAAGTCTACAGAGCACAGACCCTAGCAGCTGTGCAACAGAGTGCTAATCCATGCTGTGCAACACCTTCTTCAGAGGAAAAACTATATCTGTTTCTCAAGGGAATGTTATTTTATAATGCAGTAAAAGCCAGTGTTCATGGGGATATGGCTACTGAGTGCCAGTTTAAAAGATACAAGTACATCAAAGAATCTCAATTCAGAATACATTCCCTCATTAAGCAAGCCTTGTGGTTATACAATGTTTGCAATCCCAGAGTCTCCTATGAGAATGTCAGGGTTTTTTTTCAGAAATACCACATATATTTGCTAATTAATCATAGTGTGTTTACTTTGCTTATCTCTACTATTTTTATTGGTCAGTCAATCCCAGACAAGATACTGACTATTCTAATGAACTCAGGGTATTTGAAATCACTAGCCAATATTCAAAAGGCCATTTCTTTCTGGTATTGTCTATACATATTCTCCAAGTATGAAAGTATGCAAATATACTTGGTTTATTAAAATCTTACATCGGTGCTAAGGCATTTATGACTGTGAATTCATAAGACCTGATTGACACAATTGCTTCAATTGCTTCACTTGACTGACATAACTTAAAAGTCACATTTGTTTGCCAGAAGAATTACCAGATGAGATATTTCTTGCACCTCTGGATAGGGACCAGTTCCAGAAACCTGTGTGGCTTAGACAAAAGTCTGTCTAACTTCAGTGAACTGCTTGCACACATTGATGTTGTTTTCATCTAAAATCATGCATGAGAAACAAACCAGCTTTTTCAAACACAGGAATTTTAGAATAGCAATAAAAACCGTAACACAGGCTCTCCAAAAACAGTCCTTGACACCAGTATGAATGTCTCCACCAACTCCGAGAATCCCTGGAACAAGATCACAAAATAGATTGGTGATCAGCAATATGTCAAGCAAAAAAATGTGGCAGAAGTTGCAGATGGCTATAAAGTAGTCCCTCACGCCACAGTGTGCAATACTAAAAAAATCCAAACAGTGCAACTTATTTTGTGACCTATCTCCAGGCTGATGGAGAGACATAGCAGATGAAGCAACCCACAGCTGAACCAGCCACATGCACAATATAAACAAGAGCAGTAAGCAGTGCTACTGTATTCAGAAAGACRTCTTCACAGTTTCCCTGACTGCTATGCTTATATTGCAGACACATGCAGGTAACAGGAATAAAGACTGAGAAAGTTTAGGCTCACTCAGCAACGGTAGAGAATGCCAACAATGGGGAACCAGAAGAAAATAATGCAAAACAAGACAGACCAAAAGGATGATAGGGAAGCAGGCAAGACTTCAAAAAGAGTACAGACTCAAATCAGTGCATGGTGTGATCCCAGGGCATCATTTGGAGTTCTAATAGAACATTTAAAATAAAAGAATGCTTGTCTGAACAAGCAAAGCAGATGGAAATAGCCTTGCTGAGCACCCTATTGCAAGTGCCTGCATACAATGAGTTACAAATGTCTGACACATCACCATCAAGTATCAACCATTCCCCAGAAGGGCATGAGAAAAAGCAATGGCCACTGCACACAGAAAGAAGGCAATCAGTCAAATGCACGCAATGGCTCAGCACCAGGATTTTAATCCCAACAGAGAAAATGCAGAAGGCTCATTTGATTTTTTCTGCCATCTGCTGTGAAATGATAATTGCCAGAAGATGAAAGATCAGTGCAGTTCTTCACCCAAGCATGCGGACAGTAGGGTCAGGCATTTGAACATGACAAACTTCTGTTTTCACACTGCAGCCTAGATGGTTGATGATATTCTAGATTCTAGATGATATTCTGATTCAAGAATCTAGTTCATTAAGATAGAGCTGGGACCAGGTGAGGTCTTTAGGTAAAATCGTTAAAGTTGCTCTCGGCCCTGACAACTCCATTCAACGTAGTCACCAGCAACAAGAAACTAGATCTCCTTGAGCTGAGGAATGGGACAGAGACAAGGTCCCCTGGTGCTGTCCGGCTTGTTGCTCTTTGTAAAGTAACAGCATTTTAAAATATCTTGTCTATCACTGACCTCCTCCAAAATCTACCTTTTGTGAAATATAACCCACAGTAACACTAACTACATGCTGGCTACCTCATGAAAACAAAATACTGATCATGAGAAATGTGAGATGAGACCAAATGATATTTTTTACCTGAAAACTATTGTTCAGTGTCTGTACGTGACAGTAGTTAGAATTCTGATGCACCTAAATTCAAAATATTTTTATTTCATTGAAACTAGAAGAGAAGATTGGCTTCTGTAGGAGATCTGTAAACATAAAGTGAATGCAGCAGGCTCATTTTGCAGAAAACAAAGAGACTTATAACTGATCCTGGCTGCACTGTAGAGAAGTGTTAATATAAACAAAACACCTTTGCAAGTTAGGCTTATTAAAATAACCAAGTGTTTCAAAAGAAGCAGGCTACAAAATGGAAGACAATAAGCAAAGACAGACCTAAATACTTAGAGAGACAAAAAATAGCATGAAGACAACATGAAAAGCCCTGCTTATTTAGATCCAGATTCTACGGATTTTAAACTATTGTACATCTAGTAAGTGGATACATATGTATTTTTTTAATTCTCTGGAGGAGGTTTGTCTTTTATGGAAATGAGTTAAAGGAAGCATACAAGGAAAAGTTGATGAGGAGCTGGACTTGTGAACTTACAGGGTAATTAAAGACTTTGGAGAAAGTCCAGGCCTGAAAAGAATGAAAACTGTGTATAAAATAGAAAGAAAAATAACATGAGTATGGAAAATCTACCCGAAGTCCCAAAGAACAGGATCAAGTCCTGACCCCAGAGATTTAGCACAGAAAGATTTAGATTAAACTCAGCATTTTGCAATGCCAGGATTTTGAATGTTTAGAAAACATGGAGTGCAAAGGGCAATTATAAGATAAAAACTTGGTTCTGGTCCAGCATACAGCTAATGCTGTTTGTGTCTATGGGTACTTAAAATCTGTGCTATGACGTTAATAATTAGCAAGGTCCCAGTCTTTCCACGTAAAGGGGTTCTCCGTGCTCATTCAGGAAGCTGTATCAGCTTTGCTTCAGGGCACTGAGGGGCACTAATGAAAGTGCTGGAGAATGAGCAGGAGAGCACAGGCCTTTGCAGAGGTAGTCCTAGCCTCCATGGAAGAGCAAGGAGCCAATTCATCTTGCTTGCTGTTTGYACAACCTCCTGCTGCTTCTCAGGAACAAAGACAAGATCCTATGGTCTGTACAAAATAACCCAAGTGGTAAGTTTCCAGGGAAGATTTGTGCTGATTTCTCCTTTTCTTCTAGGTTAGAARTATTAGTCAGCACTTCTATCACCTTCACTGAAGAACTCTATGAGTAGCTCTTTGCTCCCTAAATACATACTTGGAGTGGGACTTAATCTGAAAGTTTATCTAGTCTAAGTCCATTAGTTAGGTGTCCTTGGAGAGAGACAGACATCTCAGGAGGAAACTTGTCCCATCTCTCTTGATTAACTCTCCTAGTATAGTATAAATCAGTCTCTAGACCTACCTATCTCTTCCATTGCCCAGAGAAGGAATCTTGTTGGCCAGTGCAGATGGTCAACATAAGATGAAATGAATCCCACATGTAAAAACTATAACCTCTTAACCTTCTCCTCTTTAAATTTACATTTTTTCACTAGCAAGCTTATTTCCCAATCCATTTATTATTTTCAGGGCTCTTCACTGAAGCCACTTCAATTTACACAGGGCCATCTTGGACTGTGGAAGTGTGCACAGAAGTGTAAACAACATCCCCCGAGTAGTCACAGCAGCATTACCATATACACACATAGTAATACATAATACATACATAATAGCTCCTCAGTAATAATAACCTCCATATTGATACATGATAGCCTGTTGTTCGTTATTTCAACTCTTTCCGAAGTTTGCACTGTAGGAGCTTCCAGAGTGCAAAGTATATCTTCCTGTATGCTTTTTTCTGCAGAAGAACATGAGTTTTGCTACTGATGCTGGACTATTTCACCATAGCTAACAATTAGGGAATGAGGCATTAGAAGAAACACACGGGAAAAGACATAATTAGAGAATGAGGAACCAGACGAATGCAAACCTAGGAACTCCTTTTGACTCCAGTTCAGATGAAATAGAGTAGCAGTGAATTAATGAAGGCTGGCAGTGGCCATCTTTCAAGTGATGGATGGAAACGATGTGCTGTGACTTCGATAGATGCGAAGCAGCAGGACTAGCATGATTAAGAAAAAATAAAAGGTCACGTGTCATTATTCACTAAGAAAACATTTGATATGAGTGAGAGACATAACCTGTCTCTTCAGGAACTTTTCAGATGAGGTTATCGGCAAAGGACATGGGAGTAATTTTTGTTAAAAGGATGAAAGAGTTTTATTTCCTGTTCTGAGTTATGCCAATGCATATTACACAGGGCACTGTCTGTTTAGAGGTATGAGAAGGAATTTCACTGCTATCATCTGTTTTGCATCTTTAGCCTTTGCTCATCTAGTTCAAGAAAAAAAAATTGAGCTCAAACAGACTCTAAACAAGGGTCAGAAAAAAAGATAGGCATTACATAGCAAAGGCTGTTGATTTTCAGTTCAGAACGTATGTCTTCTGGTCACTGCTTACAAAACACTGATTATTTTGGAACAATATCCTTCTATTGCAAAATTAAGTCTGGCTCTGTCTGAAGCAGGAAGATACTCATTTGGATTGCTCTCTGCCATTCCAGGTCATGCCCTGCCTAGTGGTCTCATTAGTGGCATTTACGCTATAGGTTAGAATCATAGAATCAATCATAGAATATTTTGGATTAGAAGGGACCTTTCAAACGTCATCTAGTCCAACCCCTCCTGCAATGAGCAGGGACATCTTCAACTAGATCAGGTTGCTCAGAGCCCCATCCAGCCTGACCTTGAATGTTTCCAGGGATGGGGTATCTACCACCTCTCTGGGCAACCTGTCCAGTGTTTCACCACCCTCATTGTAAAAAAATTTCTTCCTTATATCTAGTCTGAATCTACCTTCTTTTAGTTTAAAACCATTCCCCCTTGTCTTGTCGCAACAGGCCCTGCTAAAAAGTCTGTCCCCATCTTTCTTGTAAGCCCCCTTTAAGTACTGAAAGGCCGCAATAAGGTCTCCCCAACGCCTTCTCTTCTCCAGGCTGAACAACCCCAACTCTCTCAGCCTTTCTTCATAGGAGAGGTGTTCCATCCCCCTGATCATTTTTGTGACCCTCCTCTGGACCAACTCTAACAGGTCTACGTCTTTCTTGTGCTGAGGGCTCCAGAGCTGGACGCAGTACTCCAGGTGGGGTCTCACCAGAGCAGAGCAGAGGGGCAGAATCACCTCCCTCGGCCTGCTGGCCACGCTTCTTTTGATGCAGCCCAGGGTACAGTTGGCCTTCTGGGCTGCGAGCGCACATTGTTGGCTCATGTCCAGCTTTTCATCCACCAGTACCCCCAAGTCCTTCTCAGCAGGTCCCCCTGCTCTCAATCTCTTCATCCCCCAGCCTGTATTGATACCGGGGGTTGCCCCGACCCAGGTGCAGGACCTTGCACTTGGCCTTGTTGACCCTCATGAGGTTCACATGAGCCCACTTCTCCAGCTTGTCCGGGTCCCTCTGGACGGCATCCCGTCCCTCAGGTGTGTTGACCACACCACTCAGCTTGGCGTCATCTGTAAACTTGCTGAGGGTGCACTTGATCCCACTATACCATTGATGAAGATATTAAACAGTACTGGTCCCAATATGGACCCCTGCGGGATGCCACTTGTCACTGATCTCCATCTGGACATTGAGCCATTGACCACTACCCTCCCGATGCAACCATCCAACCAATTCCTCATCCACCGGACAGTCCATCTGTCAAATCCATACCTCTCCAGTTTAGAGAGAAGGATGTTGTGGGGGACCATGTCAAAGGCCTTACAGAGGTCCAGATAGACTACATCTGTAGCTCTTCCCATGTCCACTGATGTAGTCACTCCATCGTAGAAGGCCACTAGGTTGGTCAGGCAGGACTTGCCCTTGGTGAAGCCATGCTGGCTGTCWCSAATCACCTCCYTRTYYTCCATGTGCCTTASCATAGCTTCCAGGAGGATCTGTTCCATGATCTTGSCAGGCACAGAGGTGAGACTGACTGGCCTGTAGTTCCCCGGGTCTTCCTTTTTTCCCTTTTTAAAAATGGGGTTATGTTTCCCCTTTTCCAGTCAGTGGGGACTTCACCGGACTGCCACGACTTCTCAAATATGATGGATAGTGGCTTAGCAACTTCATCCGCCCGTTCCTTCAGGACCCACAGATGGACCTCATCGGGTTCCATGGACTTGTGCACCTTCAGGCTCCTTAGATGGTCTCGGACCTGATCTTCTCCTACAGTGGGYGGCTCTTCGTTCTCCCAGTCCCTGCCTTTGCCTTCTGCGGCTTGGGCAGTGAGGCTTGAGCACTTGTCAGTGAAGACTGAGGCAAAAAAGTCATTGAGTATGTCAGCCTTCTCCATATCCTGGGTAACCAGGTCTCCCGTTTCATTCCGGAGAGGGCCCACATTTTCCCTAGTCTTCTTCCCTAGGTGAACTGCAGGGCTTGGGAGCACCTCATTCAGACTAGTTCTCCAACCTGGACAATGAGGAAACCAGTSCTCTACCTTGCCATGATGCACACATGGAGTTCAGTTTAGCTGCTGCTATTGAAGTTTATTTTTTCTTTTCCATTTTTGTTACCTTCTAAGAGACTTTAATTTTTCAAACTCCTTTACATCTACTTAAAATATTGCTTTCCATTCTGTCATTATCCTWGTCTGTATGGGTCACCTGTGGACCTTCTGTTAGGACTTCTGCATGGCAGGAACTGGCAATGCCTGTGAATGAATGCAAAGTGTCTTTTGAAATTGGTAGAAGTCCATGTCGCAGATGCCATGCCAGTACCAGGCACCTCTGCCAGATACGCATGCTAATACCAATAGCGAACATCACCACAAACCTGATGGTGGATTTCTTTTGGAGGAAAATTTTGCAAAAGAGAAAAGTAATAGGAAATTGGACCAGCCTGAACTGTAGCTAATAGTCAGGAAGAGGTTAGCTTGATGTTGGAAAAATAATTTATGTTAGTTTGAGGTTTTTTCCCTGCTTTTTCTTTGTTGGCTATATTAGTAAATATGCATATACTTGTATAATTACCATAATTGTTATTAATCCTTGAATCAGAATGGTGGTTACATCAGTCATAGATTTGTAAAAGCAGGCTCATTAGGACAAAGAGTGGGAAAGGAAACTAGAGACTATGAAGTAGGACTAGCTGGAATGGTTTGAAACATCACATCTACTTTCCTCCACTCTTTCTTGGGGTTTCATCACACAAGCAGTCATGATGAATGGGTTCCCCGTGAGATCTAACGAGGGGACATGTGTTTGAATCCTTGTTGTGTTAAAGCCTACATGGCCTCTCTCCACCGAATGGGAGGCTGCCTCCATACCCAGTTACAGATGCTTTGGCCAGGAGGATCCTTAAGGCTAAATAGACAAAGAGCTAGTAAGAAGAAAGCCAGAATTATTTGGTGTTACAATGTTGTGGTCTAGAAACTTGTGCAGTTGTATTTAATGATTATGGTATCAGTAGGGACCTAATTTTGCTGGTCTTTCTGACTAACCTGAAAATACACAAAGCAGTTTTCACTCAGCTTCAGGGCCCTGAGGGCACCACCAGCCCCGACTGCCCCTTGGCAGCCCCCTGGGGCTCCCCCACCCTGCCCATGGCCCAGGACCCCATGTCACCCCCCTGGGGCCATCAGCCCCTGCCCCAGCGACACTACAGCAAGGCCGGTCTTCAGCTCCCCACAGCCCTGCCCTGCCCAGCCATGGGCCCCACTGAGCCGGGCCCATCCGTTGGCCCACGGCCCAGCCCATCCTCAGCCTGTCCCCGTCCTCAGRGATGTGCCCGATACCCAGGGCTGGGGCTGCCCCGGTGCCCCTGGCTGCTCCTGGTTGGAGGTGGGACAGGCCCGGGCTGCCAGGGCCTGCCCTGCCACCCTCCCATGGGGAACCCCCATGGTCCTGGCCCCCAGCCTTGGGGAGTTGCCAGCCTGGCTGCGCRATGGCACTTGGACCCTTGTTCTGTTCTTGTGCTATGGCTCTGTGTGCTCACGAGTAATGTGTTTACATTCACTCATCACTTTTACTAATGGGCTTAATCTTGTAGGTTTTATATTTAACGATCAGTCTTACCTTGAATGGAATCTGACTGATAAAATATTCGATTTTTGCTTATTAGCTCTAGCTTAATGTCAGACTGTTGTATGTTGGATTAAAAATCTTGGCTATTAACATTTAGCCTCTCCCGTTAACATTCGCTGCTAATCAAGATACATTTTGGTCATGGCTGATGCTGCCGTAGGGCAAAGGGACAGACTAGACAACCTCCTGAGACTCCTTGCAGCAGTTTTCCTTTATTGGAAAGCCTGGCATGGAGCTTATGGTCATTTAATTGTATGGTATTTCAAAAGCACTGACATGTGCTTTCACAATTTCTGCACTGATTGCTTTAGAGAAATTTGAAATTATGTAAACTGTATGTTTAAAAATGAGTTTAAAAGTGCCTGTCTTCTGTAACATCAGTATTCAGCAGACACAAAGGTGCTAACCAGAAGAATGGCATGACCTGGTTGCAGACTATAGAGGTAGCAAGCCATGTTCACCCTACCTTCAAGGGATTCTCCACCACAAACCAGTAATGAAGTACAAGCATCAAATTCACTAGATGCCTGAGAGCACCAAGTCTCAGTGTATGCTCGTGGCTGATGGAAGATGTAATCTTGCTCTTCAAAACCAAGCTCTTTGTTATCTTTCTCTTCACACAGTTTCTCTGCATGTGACTGCAATGCCCTAAGGCTGCACCTAGACTTACCTGTGCTCCTGAGCCTGAACCTCTGACCATCAAACAGTCTAAAACTTGTCAGGTCCTTGTGCCCTGACCCCAGTTATGAAGGTCTGGGACCCACTGTGGTGTGCCATGGTGTCTACCATCTAGCCTGTGTGCCCGGGCTTCCTCCCTGTGCAGTAGGGGACGGTGGCAGTGGTGGGGAAGGGTGGGAGGCAGAATGAATACCCAGGGCTCGCTGACATGGACCTAGTGCAGTGGGAGTTTGCATCCAGACCCAGGAATTTAGAAGAGTTCCTGGCTCTGATCACAACGCTGTCGCTGAAGCACCCTAGCGATGCAGGTGCTAATACAGCTTGCAGGTAATGGAGGAATTCATTCTGCCACCTTGATTAAAGGCAATGCCAGCATATATTACCTGCCAGCGGGAAATTTCAGCAGTGAAAACTGACTTGTCCTGAAGCAGAGACTTTCCCACTGAATATGATGAAGAGAGACTGCAACACAAAAGAAAAAATGAAAAGCTGGCTTATTAAATGCACTGCTATTTAAGGAGCAGAAGCTGAGAGGATGTGTAATTTAAAATGCTGCACTGTGTTTTTACCAGCCACTGACCAGACAGTCATGAAACATGTGCCTAAATTCTGCCTCTTAGTCTTTGTAAATTTGGAGGTCTTTGGCTTTGACCCCTAGTCCATCAACTTTCCACTCATTTCTCAAAATTTAATCCAGGGCTGTCAGTACATTTTCTACCAGACAGTATAGCTATTTATGCCATCTCATTGCCACAGTGTATAAGTGCCTAACAAAATTTATGAAAACAATATACTTTGTCTCAGATGAGTTCTCTTCCAAGCTGAGAAAATGTGGAGGCTCTCATTTGCTCAGTTTTCTCAAAAAGTTTGCTTTGCTTTTAACATTATGCATTCAAAGGATAATGCTCCAAAATCCAGGTAGAAGACTCCTTATCTGTTTAATTAGTTAGAACCACATGGGATAAGAGAAGTAATGGGGCCATAAAAACCAGAAACAGAATCCTAATATGATTAGAAGGGATGTTTCCAGACATAAAAAAAAAAATCTTTATGCCATCAAAGAGGCTTTATTAGGATTACACATACCGTTCTGGTCATACCTGTTGAAGATAGATACTTTTGGACTAAGACAGATGTAGAAAAGAGCTATTAGGATCAGCAAATGTGTATCCCAGTATGTAAGGCTACTAAAGTGCTTGACAAACATCAACCTTGCAAACAGGAAAGCAGAAAGGGGAATATGATACCTGTTTAAATGCATCGTGGTGTAAGCATTTTGGAAGCAGAAGCGACTGAGATGAAAAAAATGAACCTTTGAAACGGCCTTATTGTGGTAGAGAGGAGAGAAAAACTACCAACCTGGCTTTGGGAGAGATTTGGCCTGCTCTAGACAGAGCTAGATTTATTAATTAGAAATATTATATAATGTGTCCATGATGATAGAAAACCAGACTTAATGACCTAGATGTTTGCTCTGTTGTATCTCAACAGCTTTGAGGGCTTTGAGGGCTTTGAGGGCTTTGTGCCCTCAAACACCCCCATGGACCTTCATGTGACTTTAGGGCATGCACCATATACCCCCAACTGCAGGCAATACAGCCCTCTCTGTTTCAAACATTCATATTAAAAAAAAGGAAAAAAAAAAATTATTCCTTAGAGCCACAGGAGGAAGTTAAGGTCCAGAGGAATCCCAGGACTGTTAAGTATTGTGGACGTTGTGAATCTGTAGCACTTGGCATTAAGTGCATAGATGTAACTATAGCTACCCTCACCAATAGCCCAAATAAAATGACTCACTTCTGCTTTTGGAATAGCCTTCCCTACCTTTCAATGTTTCATACGGGGTTTAAAATAATCTCTACAACTATTATTTCTGACCACCATTTGATAATTGTGTGTCTCTCAGTATGAAGGGGTCTTGGAGTTTGATTTAACCATCCTTGAATCAGACAGATTCTTTTAATCAGAGTAAGAGTATGTATTTCTGAGCAGAAACTAAAAATCTTCTATTAATTCATCTTCTATTAATTCAGCCTCATCAGTCTCCCAGTAACTTTTTATTCAGGTTGTTTGGAGAGACCTCTTTCTCTCTTCTCCATTAACCACTTCTCTCAAAAATAAGGAATTTCTCCCTGTAAATGATTAATCATGTAGCACTGCTTCAAACAGGGCAAGAATCACTCAGAAAAACTGTTTTCAGAGGAAGATATTTATGATACTTTTAATGAGGCAAAGTTTCTTGTCTTCACATATCTTCTAGGTAGAAATGCAATAATAAAAGTAAAAATGTAGATGGTCTCATTAGACTACTTTCTTTTGTAAGAAGTTGATACATATATGGCCTTAACAAGAAAGAGATCACATCTGAAAATACACAGAAAGGGTAAGCAAGCAGGTAGGCAAAGATCTCGAGAACAGACCTAGGATATGGAACGAGAGCAATAGAGAAATAATGGGGTGAGGAGCTGTAAATTTTCTTCACAAATTTTCATAATTTTTTAAAGCAAAAGAATGGTTTGATCAAAGCAGACTTCACCAGTGCAAAATAGAATTGAATGTCTAAAATTATCTGGAACTGCAGTTCCAGACACAGCACCTAACTGCAGTTACGATATTCATAACTACAGTGATGAAATGAGACCCAAATCTCATATACAATAAAATATCCTAGACATTAAACATATTAGGTATGGCAATGCAGCTTATTGCTGACCCCATCAAAAGGAATATATGTACTAGCTAACTACTTCTTAGGACTAGCATCCTCAGAAAGAAATCCAGTTCAAGTTCTGAAGTATAATGGTTGATTTCTCACATTCAGAAAACTAAAAATGAACGAAAAAAATGTGCACAGACAAGAGGCAAATAAATTAGGGCCACTGCCCTCTCCTCTTCCTCTTTTACTCCTTTTTCTTCTCCCCTTATCTACCCTGATCTCTCCTCCTACCAGCAACCAGACTGAACTTCAGAAATACAACTGTAGCATTCTGCTAAGCCTATAAAAAGAAACAGTACCACATGTCCCTTGCCTTATAATGAATTTCCTTGTATATTCCAAGAGGTGACCTGGCCCTCTAGATGATGGCTGAGTCCCTAGCACTCTGACACCCCTTGCCTCTCTGGCATGCCTTCTCCCAGCCAAAACAGAAAATACTCCTGGTCATGGAGGAATTGCATTCCCATGAAAGATAAGTGCTTGTTGTGGCTTAACCCTGGCAGCACCTAAACACCACGCAGCCGCTCGCTCACCCCCCCACCTCCGGTGGGATGGGGGAGAGAATCGGGAGGGCACGAGTAGGAAAACTCGCAGGTTGAGATAAAAACAGTTTAATAATTGAAATAAAMCAAAGTAGAACAGTAATAGTAACAGTGATAACAACAACAACAACAACAACAACAATATACAAAGCAGGSGATGCACAATGCAATTGCTCACTACCCGCCGAACCCACGAGAGCCCRTCCCCGGGACCCCGAGCTCCCACACACCCTTACTTTTTATACTGAGCATGACGTTACATGGTATRGAATACCCTATTGGCCAGCTGGGTCAACCGCCCCGGCTGTGCTCCCCCCGCCAGCTTCCCATGCACCTGGCAGGGCATGGGAGGCCAAAAAGTGCCCGGTGCAAGCACCACCCAGCAGCACACAAAACATCAATGGGCCATCAACGCTCCTATTATACCAAACCCAAAACACAGCACACCCTCCCCAGCTACTGGGAAGAAAGTGAACTCTGTCCCAGTCGGAACCAGGACAGTGCTGCACATGTTTTCTGGGTATCACCGCTACAATTATTAATCTAATAGTCACAAAGTAATAAAGATATCAGGTAAATCAAATGAAAATTTCATACTTCAGATATTGAGAACTGTGATAAACTAGTTTCAGCTAGATAATGCTCTTTCTCTAGGTTTTTGGGGTTTTTTAAATTTAATCTTTCCTTTAAACCAAACCTTCCCTTATGCTGAAATCATGGGTTTAGTTCAGTAGTTCTTTGGGTTTCAGGGTGCTTTCATCCTAAAGGTTAGACTTCATCTGTCAATTGGCACACAGCTTGGAGAAACAGTGGGTAAGATACAAGGAGAGGAGGTATCCAGGTGAAGAGGGCTGGAAAAGGGATTAAAAAAAGGGCAGAAGTATGGAGAGCACATCTTTAGGGAATGAGAGATGAAGCAGGGATGCGGAGCAAAGTGAGGTGGAAGCATATGGAAAAATTTTTTTATGGAAGAAATTTTTTACCATGAGGGTGGTGAGACACTGGAACAGGTTGCCCGGAGAAGTTGTGGATGCCCCATCGCTGGAAGTGTTCAAGGTCAGGTTGGATGAGGTTTTAAGCAACCTGATCTAGTGAAAGATGTCCCTGCCCATGGCAGGGGAARTTGGACTAGATGATCTTCAAAGGTCACTTCCAAACCAAACCATTCTGTGACTCTGATTCGATGAAAAACACAAGGGAACAGAGAATACTTGTTAGATAGTACTTGTAAGATGAAGGGTAGTTCATCCTGGGGTGTCATGAAAATGCTAGACCGTTGGCACTGCACGTTAAATTTATGCCCATGAACAGTGTCATCCACAGTGCATGAGAACGGGATACAGGTCTCCTAGCAAACTAAGCACTTCCAGAACATGTGCTTAGTCAGTGCCCTGTGATCATCATACTGTCTAAATGTTAGCACACCTCCTGGCGCTGTTTGGCCCATGCCAACCAGCACAGTGCCACACAATGCCTGGGCAGGACACAGGGAATGACACGGAGGAGGAACTGTTCCCAGCCTGGAAAGAGAAGACAAGTCCATGAATGATTATTAGCTTTGCAGACAGCTGATATAGACCTATCTTTATTCTGCTTCCTGACCCCAACATTTTCTTCCATCCCGTTCTCCCTAAAAAGGCAGGGCTGCACCTGCTGTAGTCAATATCTGTGATTCCTGTCACAGGTGCCCCTGTCTCTGTACACCACAAACTATCACTTGAGGTATTATGGAAGAGGGAATCCTGTCCAGACTGCCATGGCCTGTTTCTTCTGATGTACAGCTCCAGGAAATGGAGAATGACACAGACTGAACAAGTGTCTTTGGCTCAGAGGAGTCTTGGAGCTGGGTACCTTCTGCCATGAGCCCGCTGAGTGTGGAAGGTCAGGTATGACTGACATGACGGCTGGATGTAATCTGTACAGATACGCCTGACGAAACATGTTCGCATGCTTGGACCATCCTCAAACCCAGTTCTCCTGGAGCCTCATTCATGGTAAAGTAGAAACCTGAGCAATGGAAAACCCTGTTGGGTCTGTAGGGGACCAGCCTAAAGGCTCCAGGTGAATTTGATGACACTTGTTTCTGGATGAGCCAGTCCTTTTCTCTGCGGGCGAGTCTCCCAGGGGTCTCRGCAGACCACTCTCACTGTGGAGGCCGATCTGAAGGAGCAGTGACGTACGCGGCTCTCCGTTGCACAGCACAAACTGCGGTGGGCACAAGGTGCTGCTCGTTTTGAGGCACTCTCAAGGAAACCCCTGACTGGTCTTCCAGAGTCCATGCCACCAGCCTTGGCAGCCACAGGTGCCCTCTGCAGCCCCGGGGCGGCCGCAGATGGTGCAGGAGCACACTCCAACACTTCAATGGCCTTCAGAGAGTGGGGGGCAGTGAGCCTGTGGCTGCTACGCCTTGGGGACTGTGCTCTTCAACCAGGGGCACGCTCTCTCCCCAAAACCTCCGAGAGGTAGGAAAGAAAAAGGTYATTTTTTCTCAACGGCGCGGCTCTCGCTGTGGGTGAGTGGGGCCGATGCGAGGGGTCAGCCATCACCTGGAGGGCCAGCAGCCCCTCAGCAGAAGCCCTGCTCGCTCCCCCCGGGCAGGCCTGCAGCCCCGAGGCGGGCACCCTCACCCAGCGGGCCCCTCCCGGGCCCTCACAGCCCCGGGAGCGCGGCGAGGCTCTGCGCCGCCAGCCCTCGGCCTCGCACGGGGCGGCGGGAGGCGGTGCCCGTCGGCGGGACGGGGCGGGGCGGGGCGGGGCGGGGTGAGGCCGGGCCCGCCCAGGGGACGCCAGAGTCGGGCCGGAGCTGCTGCAGGAGGGAGCGAGGGGCCGGAGCGGCGACAGCGCGATGGCCGAGAGATACGACGTGGTCGTGGTCGGGGGCGGCATCTCAGGTGGGTCCGGCGGCCCGGGACGGGGGGTCCTGTCAGCCCCTGAGGCGCCGAGCGTGGGCGGCCGGTCGCCGGGCGGGGTGGCGGCAGCCGGGGCGCAGCCGCCTTGGGCGCCGTCGCCCACCGCCCCGCACAGCCGCCGGCCCGCCCGGCCGGGGAGAGGCGGCGGTACCGGCGTAGCGGAGCATCGCGGTGGGGGAGAAGCTGCGCTGGTGCTCGCCTCCTCCTCGGCTTGAGCGGGTCTCTCCGGGAAGCCCGAGGTGCGAGCGCGTCCCGACCAGCTCGGTAAAGCTGGCTGAGCACAGTCCCCATAATTCAGGCTGAATGCCACATGGTGCAGGCTGTATTTTATTATTTTTTATTTTATTATTTTTAATTATTTTATTATTATCTTTATTTATTTTATTATTTTTATTTTATTATTTTTATTTTATTATTTTTATTTTATTATTTTTATTTTATTATTTTTATTTTATTTTATTTTGCTGGTTCTTCCACTGTCCAGCCCCAGCATCCCCTGAACCTCTGTAATTCTTACTGGAGCCCCTGGAAGTTTTGGGCAGGCGAGGCTATACACGCTCTGCACCCTCTGCACTGAGTCCAAGTGCGTTATGCAGAGGCCCTCGGTCGCATATGACTAATTTAAATCTTGGGGTGCCTTCTGTTTAGAGCAGGTAGAAGCATAAAGGAAAAATGCCCGAAATCAGCTGGATCGTTTAGTAAGTTTCTAGTTCCTCATTCAGCGTGAGCAGCCTGGCAGAAATGGGCAGCAGGCCTGGAAGCCTTGTTGCACTGGGTAGCAAGCTGCTGTTTTTAACCTAATCCTGGCTGGAAGACCACTGTGCCTGCCCAGAGCGARTCTCTCTCTCTCGTGTGTTTTGTTCTGAGATGCACGTGCCCAAATAAATTGTGTATGTGCAGTAGATTTTTTTTATGTGCCTTTGATATACCAAACAGTTGCTTTTTGGCCTGTTAGTGTTGGGAGGTATGCAGTGTGACTGCTCCTGTGCTGTATGTTCATCTCCTCAGTGCATAATGAGTATGCACATGTCCACAGATCCAAGTAGTATCTCGTGCCAAACTGCAAACAAATTACTCAAGATGTGTTGCAAAACATGATTTTAGTCACCCTTTTTTTACATGGCTTTTAATTTCCACTATTTATTTATATATAATTCTAGATGTCTATTTAACCGTTATATTAAGGTGTGCAGCGTGCAATTTGAATGATATACAAAATGCAGTGAACAAAATCATTGGCCTTATTTCCTAAGGATGATTCTCTGAGAACAAATTGCTGAATAATTATTGAATGTTTCAAGTATGTTTCTGCRATTAGCAAAAATTAACCATCGCTTTTCTATAAAGCACAGTTGATTAGTAATATATATTGATTATACAGTTGTTTTCTATAAAGCACAGCTCTATAAAGTACAGTTCAAGGTCAGGTTGGACGGGGCTCTGAGCAACCTGATCTGGTTGAAGATGTCCCTGCCCACGGCAGGGGGGTTGGACTAGGTGACCTTTAAAGGTCCCTTCCAACCCAAACTGTTCTATGATTCCGAACACAGCGTTATGGCTAATTTTTAACTTGCACTGTGTTTCACAGTGAAAGCCGATTACAGAAGATTAACCAGTGGTAACTATCTATTCATGCCTTCTGAACGAAAACATTTCCAGTGGTGTGTTTTTGTACAGGAGTAGTGKTACAGGTTCCCTCTGTTCAATGAGTTGGAGTGAAAGAGTTAGTGTAACAGCTTTTAGTATACCCTTGTTTTTCATGGTTGCCATGGGAATATTTTCATGGCAGGCCTGCACAGCCCACATATGTTTTTCTGAAAGAGCACTCAGAACAGAGAAGCAGTGCTATGCCGTATTAAATTGTGTGCTTCGCTCTTTGCTACCTGCAGACAGCAGCAAGTGGCAGGGGGGGTGTAAGGAACCAGTTTTCTATTTACTTCCTTTTATACCAAATCTTCACCAAAGCACTCTGGTTTTATGCTGTAGCAGCTTTTCTCCTGTCTTCGCACCAGAGGCTGGAAAAATATACATGTACAAAAGCTGCTAATGACTAAGCACCTCTCTTCAGTCACTATCCTTTAGCTGCTACGTACCACTCCTGATTCACCTTTGTCTTCTGCCCCCACACTTCTCTGTAAATTATTGACCTTGCAGCCAGGTGATGGAACTATGGTTTTATATCTCCTTGCTCTGATTGAAAATTCCTGCTGACGTGCCAAACTGCTGCAGAGATCTCTTCTCCTGTCCACTGGAGAATGAAGAATATGATTTTTAAAATGGGTCGCTCCTTGGAGACCAGGTTTGTTATTGCTCCAGATTTGATGTGCATTCCTTCAGAAAGTCACTGTTTTTTGAGCCGCATGAGGCGCAGCCGACTGAGGCTTTACTGTTACTGCCTTTAGGTGAGAAAGGCATCAGTTGGTGCACAGCTGTAAAACAGCGGAAAGCTCTCATAACCTTCAGAGTAGGCGTGCTTGAGTTAGCCGCTACAGCCATAGGCAAAGCAGGTAATCGCAGAAGAAACAGAGAGTTGCTGTTCTGATGTGAGGATGCGAACAAACATGTTGCAGAGGTGCCATTCAGCTCTCTCTTTTCTATTTATTTATTTAGGTTAATAAAAGCTGTCCATCTGCAGTGCTCTGACCCTCTTTGGCAGCAGTTCTGCCCATCTTTTGTCCATATTTAATTAGTAGGGTTTAAAATTTAGAGAGTAAAAGACCTGGTAATGGAATAGCAGTGCAGAGGCCTTCACAACCCTGACAGTCACTGTTCTCCTCTGAAGGGGCTGATGTTTTATCTGAAGATACCACTTCCTTTGCTGAATCATTTTCAGTGTCCTTTATTGCAGGTTTGTTGAAAAGCAAAGAATAAAACTAAAGAATTGGCTAATCTAAGTGTATGTAATGAAAATCCATTCAAAATTAGTCTTCATTAATTCCTTTCAAGTCTAAAAAAAAAAGGTCTGTGGCTTCTCTGATGATTTCAGATCATCTCAATACAGTTATTATGACAACGAAGACGTTTGAGGAACGGGAGGATTTACTACGGGGTAGATTCTGTTTTATGAGTAAAACTTCTGCTGAAATTCCCTTGAAATTTTAGGGAATGGTGAGGATTAAGAAGGGATATTTTAGAAGAAAATTTCCCAACTTAAAAATGCATATATGAAAACGCTTCGCCACACACTGTATGCAGTATGCCTGGTACTAAAGAATGTTTAGATTGGAAACGTAAAAGGTCCTTGTAGAGCTGGAACTTGGCGTCGTGACAGGGTCTTCTGTTTGCTCAGAGCTATTTCTTTTTCCTGGAAGGACTCCTTAAGCACGAGGATGGAAACAACTATGAAAAAACTATGAGGTTGTGTCATCAAACTTGCTTATCTTCTTAATTAATTGAGACACCGATGACAGGAATTTTCTTAAGATCAAAACTTGGAATCTGTTCAGAGGTTTCATTTTAAAACTTCCTCCACGTGTTTTCAAAACTGCCTTCCTGTCCCTGCTTTTGCCATGGGGACCTCTTTCTTTTTTTGTTTTAAAAGAAGTTATCAGATTTTAACCTAATGTTATGCCAGTCCTATTTAAGAATGCTTCTCTTAAAATCTGTGCACCAGTAATTTACAATTAAAGTAAGGTTAATTGATTTATTTATTTTTTTAGCTGAAACGTGAAGCCTTTTTTTAATTATGGTGAATGTTATTTGAAGTATGCTTAGTGTTTTCCTGTTCACAAGCAACTTGTCATGTTCCTGTAAGTTTAGAACCAAAACCTACTGTAAGATAAAATATTTCTATTGGAATATTAGGGTTTTAAAATATTTACATACCTATTCTTGTGTTATTGAGATACCACTGTGCCCTATACTCTTCTTCTTAAGTCTCGCTTTGTATTTGTATGAAGGTCTACTACGCTGTATAATTACAGGAACTCTCACTGCATCTGTGAGCCAGTTTCAAATTACTTTAAAAAAAAAAAACAAAACCAGGTTTTTTGTCAGGTGTTTTGGTGGCTATTACCTGAAGATGTTCAATCTCTTTTAAAATAGACTGAAGCAGAGGGCAAAATTGTTTTTCAAAACAAATCTGGCACATGTTATAAGAAAAGTATACAAGAGATGCGTAACCTCCACTACTTACTTATCAATGTTTTCTTTTTGCTCCCTGGTAGTAATTTATAGTGTCATAATACTCCTCCTTTGAAAAGATAATTTGCCAAATGAAACACTATTTTTTGGAGAACATTACCAATCTAGCAGTCCTATACTAGATGCCCATTTGGAGAGGAAAAAAACCCAAACCAAAACGAAATGTGGGCATGGATGAAATAGCCGTGCATGATGAAATGGAAAGGACTCATCGGTGGGAGGATTGTGACCCTCTCCGAGGGATACCACCCCTCTCCAGGATGCGCTCAGGCAAAGGGAATCCAGGACATTTCCCTGTCAGTTGACATGATGAAGCTCTTCGTTCACATTTTCGATTGTCCGTCTCTGTATCTGCCATCAGGGTGTTCCTCCTTTTGTATTCAGCTACTCTCATAGCTACTGCAAAGGAATATGAGGCAATTAGGTGGAGCTTGCCATTCTACTTCTAGATTTTTCACAAAAACCTTGGCAATACACAGTAAACAGGACAGAAGGTGGCTGCATTAGGTTGTGAGATAGTTTGGTAGCCTAGGCAGCAGGGACAGTATTGTAAGTCCCTGACTGATATGTCCTAATTGGTCTGAAAGTTGATTTGATAAGAAGCTTTCCATTCTACCTGCAGGAGCCATCTCATCTCCCAAGGCTCAAAGCAATGCATCATTAAGGAAAGCTTTCCCATTAGCTTATTTAACCATTATGAAAGGGTGGTATTAGGGAAAGTTCATTCTGTCTGTTCAGCAAAATGTGATAACCACCTTGGAAGGGGCAAAAAAGGTAAGTTAGGATGGCAAAACTTTGTGCAAGGGATTCCTGGGTAGCTATTATGGAAATAACTGGTGGAGAACCTAAGTTTATATGTAAATTAATTTATATGGAAAGTTGATATTAGGGTTACAAACTGCGAAGTCCACAGGATTTTCTTATCTGTGCTGCTGAATTGCATATTTTTTTACAAACAAGATTAGACACAGGAGTAGCTTAAAGTTCTTTGTAAGAAAGTTCAGTCCATTGTTTACTTGGGCAACCACCTGCAGTGGTGCTTTTAGTTTGTTAGATTTGTCAGAGTCTAGTCTAGCACTCCACTAGAACCTAATCACACTACAGGTGGCAGTAGGTATTCATCTGCATTAGTGTATTGGTTCGGATCAAGCGTGTACCTTGAGCAAATCTCCTGATTGACCCTACTTAATTGCTCTACAGCGTGCACCACAGAGCAAGCTCAGAGCATATGCATCCGATTCCTTTTTGCACGAGACCAAATGGGAAGGCATGCTCTAGGAGCTCACCTTTGAGCTCCAACCCCTAATGAGATGTTCAGCCTGTAAGACCATACAAGAGCTAGTCTGAAATAAAGCCCCTTTCATGCATATAGTATGGATACTGGGTATTAAGGATACAACTGTTTTACTCTGCAGATCTTCTGCTGTTCTGCACTATTTGCTAACACAGACACTGCAAACTTGCTGTCTTGGGATACTTTTAGTTTTGCAGATCAAAGGTAGTAACGTGGAAAGAATAAGCATTTCAATTTTGTGCTCTTCTTCCATGAAGATGCAGTTAAAAATAATTTACTTGGTCATCATGACCACAGATGTGCACCTGCATCCTCTGTCTCCATCCTCCAYGTCTTCTCCTACTTTTTTTCTTTCTTTAATTTTCTTGTAGCATCAAGAGATTGCCAAAAGATCACATTCTATGTACTTGTGAATTTTGATTTGCTCATTTTACTCCTTGGCACCATCAAGGACAGGAGTAATTTTAAAGACGTACGATTCAGCATGCTTCCCCCGCCCTGTAGCGAGTGACCATAGCGTCAGTCTCCAGCAAATGGCAAGATGTTCATCCCCACAGTGATACAAGTTCTGGTCAAACGCTGTTGCCCGCAGTCCCAGAGGCTGTGAGGAGCAGCCCCCTGCTCTGGCTCCGTCCTGCGTGTGTTCAGGCTGCCTAAYGATCTCAGGAGTATGCAAGGACTGAAGGACAGCAAGTGAGTGAGTGCAGGTGGTCTTATCAAAAGGTGGAGAACTGTGGCAAAAGCTAAGTAGGCATGTTTTACTGCCTAAGTAGGCAGCCTGAGCAATGCAGGCTTACACAGGCCTGATAGTCCCAGAGGTAAACTTCCCACACTGCTTGTAGTATCATAAACCAGCAGAGAATTTGCTGTGTATTTACATGTCTTACACAGCAGCTAATGACAATGAATTAGGTCTTATGCATAATTTAGCAAATTGAGAAGGCTTTTCTTCTTCAGAAGTTACTATTCTGTATGTGAAGAATCTGGGTGATTTTGGCACGCTTCCCACTGGCGCAGTTCCCTTCTCTATAGCACAACTGACAGCTGTAGTTAAGTAGTTCTGTTACTTAAAGATAAAAAGCCGTATTGTCTCACTGCCCCTTCCCAGAACAGGAGTAGCTTTGCGTTTTGTCTCAGTTCTGTAGCAGCTACATCAGAGTGCACTGATACAATGGTAAAGTTTACCATGGTTATAAAAGTTTGCAGAGCAATGCCATGGTGGATTGAAGACCTTCCTTTGGTTTTCCTTTACAGAGAATATGTCTTGATTCACTTACAAAGCTCTCTGTTATGTTTCTGAAATCAGTCATTCAGCTGGGCTTCAATTTCTTGAGGAAATTGCATTCATCTCATTAGTTTCAGTCGTTTAATTTTTTTTTTCGCCATTTTTTAACTTAACATGATTTTCTTTCTGGGCTGATAACCTACTTCATCCTTGTGAAACTTATGTCAGATATTAAGGTTTTTGCTGCCTTGTGAGATGGTTTGTCAAAATGTGATCGTTGATCTAATTGACTACCTTTATTTCCTTGCGGACTGATTTGTGTCTAAGGTTTATAATTTTGTAATGTTGTATGATCCTTGTTTAAAGATATTTTTTGCTGATTTCAGTGGTCAATGAGAGTGCACTGCAGTACGTTGGTATTTAAACCATGAATGTCTAGTATTCTTTTAAATAACCCATCCGTGCATTTGTATTTTGTGCAACCTTTTCTGTCCTGCCAGTTTTCTGTTCAAACAGCTTGCTTAAAAGTAATGTCAGCGGGAAGTCCCTTAAAAACTGTATTTGCTCCACAGACCATTATTATGACCAGTATTTGGGGCTGGAGTGCTCTAAGGGAACAGAAAGAGGAATGGGCATCAATATCTCAGTTGCGGAGATCCTGAGTTCTGGATAAGTTAGCAAAAAAGGAGRTGCTGGAAAGTGCCTGTCAAGCCACAGAGGAGTTGCATTGACTTAGTCAAGAAACAGTGATAATATTATTTATGGGAAGAGCGGGCTTCCAAGGAGAGAGTGAAATATTTTTAGGGACAAAGCTGCCCTTGGGAATTCAACCCATCTTTTTCTTCTCCCCTATCTCTTCTTCTCTCTCCTGTCTTTCTTCGTGCTGCCCCCGCTGCTAGAAAGATGTTCCCACATGCCTAGCAAATGTGTGGGGCTGCTGTCCCCACCCCACCCACGGCCCCACGGGACTCAGCTTCATGGACTCAGTGTTAGGAGGGAAGGGCTCCTGATGGCATCAGGAGCATTAGGAGCTATGGATGGAGAGCAGGGAACTGCTTAAGGAAATGATGGGCATCAGGGTTTTTGTAGGGGGTCTGTGTGTGTTTGTGTTTCCCCCATCCTGTCCCCCCTTCTTCTACACAAAGTGCAGACCATCCCTGGAAGAAAGGGTAGTCCAGTCTAGGAAGTTTGAGACCTCATGAGCAACTTCTGGTAACTGGTGTGTATGGCAAAATACATCATAGATGCCCTGATTTTTAACACTGGCTTAACACTGAAGAGTCATTAGAGCCTCTGGCATCTTGCAGTTACAAGCATTAGGCTATAGTAGTGACCACTGTTTGGCACTTCATGTTTCAGGTGGTTAAAGAGTTCCATGAAGTTTTAATTAATTTGAAACCTGTTCATCTTACAAATATTACTTTGTACTATTCAATTTCTTCACGTTTTTCAGTTTCCACCATATAACTCAGTTGGGAGTGAGGGGGGTGGGGAGGAAAGATGCCTTTGTAGCCTCCTGCCTCCCAGCCAGCTGGTCTTTATCTTGATGGTATAATTCATATATAAAACATTGAATGCAGTCTATTCGTTGACTGCACAAGGCAACAGCTGATCAAACAGCCAGTTCATACTGTGCATCATGATCACCTGGATAGCTTGCATATAAACTTGCATCCTGTTTGCCTGAGTGATAGATCTGTGTTTGAATGCATTAAATGTTGGAGCAAGACACTTCTTTTGTTCCAATATGAGTTAATTTTTTATGAGGCTAGCTTGGCCAGAGGCTGGATCAGTGAGTTATGCTGAATAGTGAGCACCAATGAGGAAAGGAAAGAGTGTAAATTCTTTTATTTTACACCTTAGATACTTCTCTTTTCCTCTATGCTTCCTTCACCTTCCCCCCCCCCCCCCCCCATTATATCAGAATGGTACAAATCTAATGGTAGCATTTTTTCTTTCATAACACAGATGTTTTTATGAACTGTTTGGCTCATAAACTTTCTCCTGCCTGCACTTAGAGATAGAGGGAAGACAGTCACTTGACAATCTTCTTATTCAGTGGTTCCCTTTTGGGCTTCTCTGGATGACATCTATATTCTCAGCCTTTGGTATCTCAGCTAGGGAATGGTTCATCCTGAGCTGGCTGTCAAGAAATGAAGTGGTCTTTTCGGGATATCAGCAAAGAGCTGTCTGGCATGTAAGGTGATTTATACAGGATGCTGGGAAGTGGTGGGGTTCATCTTCATTTTTCAGTTGTTCAAATAGATAAAATGTTCACAAATCCTTGTAAGCTTTACAAGCTAGTAGTATCTAGCCTGCATGTGCATGTGTGTGTACACTTACCTACTTGTATACATGTGCTATGATGATGATAGGAATTTCCAGAGAGTCACTAGGGCATGCCTTGGTAGATATCTGAAAGTGACACTGAGATATGCTCGATATAAATCCATAATTATTAGGTGCAACTGGGTGGAAATAGTTAGCTGAAGATCAAGGAAAACATGAAACAAAATGGATAGCCATGGAATGAGGGGCATGGTGGCTCTGCTGGGGTCTTTGCTAGCTGCCATGAGAAGTGACCTTCTCTAGGTGGATGCCTGTGAGTCACTAGATACTGAGAAATCTGGGTAATTACATGTTACTCTTTAAAGTCAAGATACRAGAATGATAGTCTGTTTATTTTTTAAGTTCACATCTTCTATTTGATCATGTATTTTGAGCATTTACTTTTCTCAGGGGACTAAAAAAAAAAAAAGAATTTTTTGCTTGAGAACATGCAAGACTTAGCAAAACAGATAAGCATTTCTCTTCTGAGGCAACTGCTGCATCATTTCGCAAAATTTTCCAGACGTAGCTTAGTCTTTTTTTTCCCACACTGCTGTGTATGGAAGGCAAAACTCTTCTTCAGAGTAAATCTGGCTGGCATTTTATTTGCTTGTATATCTCTTCATAACAGTAATGCCTGAAAGGATGCTTTTAGTAAACTACCTGTATAGTGCCTCAGTGAGTTCATTGTGCTAAGCTTTGTTTGTTCCAATGCTACGGTATGTTTGTTCTAGTGCTACCTGGTCTTTCAGTTATCTTTATGTCCTTTGTTTCTTCCTTCTGTCTGTTGTGTTTTGAGGCAGCCCAGGTTGGTAAACTAGCAGAAAGGGATGACCTAAGCCAAAGGAGGCCCTGGGATTGAAAGTGTGAGATAATACTGCAGTACAGATGATAATAATAATAATGCAGTTAACTTTAACTCATCAGTATATCCTGGGGCCATAACAAAGGACATGCAGAATGTGTTTGGGTTTTTTTACCTGACTGGAGCCTAGAAACAGACTTCTGAGTCTTCCTTTCGAAGTGTGAGGTGGGCATTGAATGGGTGTACCGCTCCATGTGTAAGACATGATGTCCATAAAATGAACAGAATACTGAGTAAATGATTGTTACGAGAAATACTCATCCTTTGAAATGCTGGAGTGCCCAGTTTCGTCAATCTAAAGTTTCACTGGAAACTTCATATGTAAAAATACGGTGGACACTAAAGGGAAGCCCTGTGCAAGGGCAGAACAGCTGTGGCTTCAGCGCTTGAGCCTGGGCACCACCGCACTGAAGGCGTTGGGTTTCCACCCAAATGCAACAAGCTGTCTTCATGCCATGCCTGGCAGGGCTTGAACTTAAGGCACCACCACTTTCCTCGTCTCACTCATAACTGGCCAGGCTCTATATCACTTAACCATGTGCTATGCCTGGGACAAATGTAGACTGAATGTTTTTAATGTTGGTTTTCAGAACTCTGCTTAATAAATACTGCTCCCTGCACTATGGATGAATCATCTAGGAGCACTGCCAGGGAGAAGAGATCACAGAAAGTTGGGACTAGAGTTTATGCTCACGTAAAGTTGCATTAACTCATGGGGATGCTCATACTGACCTCAGTGACAAGGTTACAGAACCAGCGCTCAGACAGAAAAACTCATTGCCTCGGCTAGACAATGAAATGCAAACAGAAATAAATTATATTTGCTCATAGAGTGCTGTATCCTAGGCAGAAATGTTATGTCCTTTGTACAAATATTTTAAGTAAATGTACATTTTAAGCAGATAGGCAGATTGATAATGTCTTTTTTTGCTCCTTGGGGTTTCTGAAACTGTAATTTTATTATTTTGTTATTTTTTAAGTTCTCTAATGTTGTAGGCGAGTGATTCATTTTAATGGCATTCGTTGCTGCACAGTGATACAGCTTAGGAAGAGAGAGTATCTCCTCCCCACCAGTGAAAATTCTTGCATCAAAAAAGAGTTGCTTTGATACCTTTCACTGTACTGTTCAGCACGTGGAGGTAAGGCATTGAGAATAACCAAGAGTGACAATTTAGAGACCCAGCTCTACCATGTTTTTAGGTTCTGAACTATAATTTTTGTATCTTTCTTCCATGAGATTGAGTCAGATATCTAAAGTACCTTTGTAAAGGTGGCGCAAATTAGAGAAGTTAAAAGGTTACCTTCACCCTGAAAGCATATGGATGTAGGTGAGGGGCTAAGTTAATAAAAGGTATTGTCGGGTTGCAGTACCTTGTTGTCCTTGTAGCCCTTTGCTTTTCAGAAGTATTGTCACCTAGACAACTCTTGGAGCAATCTGGATGCTGTGTACCTTGTCTTGCAGAGGACTAAGAAAGCAATGAAGCAGGAAAACTGACTATTGTTCATGCTCACCATTTTTGATAGCACTGTGCCAGCCTGATGTGAACTGAGTTTCAGGCATTGTGCTCTTAGCTATCTCTGTTGTAGTGCTCCCGTTACAATTCTGAGCATGTGCCTTGAATTTATAAAGGGATAGTATTCTTCACAAGAGCAAAATCCCTTGACCTTTCCATAATGTGAGGAAAGTTACAAAAAATGCCTGTATCACCTTAACTCACCCAGACTCTGGGCCAATTTTGGTTTTTCTTTGTTGTTGTTGTTGTTTTGTTTTTTATTTTGCTTACCATCCTTATCTATAATGCCTTACAGGCATTATTGTCTCAAGCCATTATTTCAATTAAAACATTTTAGCTAGCTAATGATGAGTGACAGAGGTAAAGGTGACCAGCGCCAGGTTCAATGTCTCAGTGGCAGAGCAGTAATTGGATTTTGTTCATTAGAGCAGTCAACACAAACGAAAACAATGCTATTAAATTGCAGTTTCTAACACAGTAATGCAATAAAGAAACTGTGGAAGATTTGAAGGAGAAAACCCACTGGTGCAAAATGGCTGCTTAGCTGCAGATAAGTACATGCCTTTTCTCTGGTTCTGCCCTCCATCCCTTCAGTATCACAGCGGTATGCAAACTGTATTGCGCTGATGGCACTGAACTTACAGGATGTTTTTGGGACATCTCTTAAAAGGAGGTCAGAGAATCCTGAGTATAAACAAGGAGGCTTTTTATTTGAACTTTAGAGTAGTTGGGTCTAAGCAACAGCAAACAGGATTCTTCCATTAACTGATCTAATTTTTAGATGCTAGGAACTTACCCAGAGGCTATTACGGGTCGAAGGAGTGTTTTTCTGGGTCTCCCAAAATTTACCTGAAGTGCTTGGGGCATATTCCTCTTTATTTCTTCCTGTTACCCTAGGTCAAACGCTGCAATTGTGTTGATCACTAACAAAGGGGTTCTCAAAAGTTCTGTGGTGTTAAGACAGATGGATTTTGTTTCACTGGGTACAGTGCAGCAGTTTTGGTCAAACTCATTTATTTACCGTGTGCCTTTTGTATGTATTTCTGAGAAATGGAGAGTCAGACAAGGGTTACTGTATGCAGACAACTAATAGTGAGGGAAGTTGTGTTCCCGATGTGATCCCACAGCAATGCCAGCTTCTATGACTTTGTGTAGATTTTGACAGATTTACTGGTTTTTCTTAACATTTCAGCAACTTCAGGTTTCGTGATTTTTGTGAGACTCATCACTTCATTAAGAAAAGAAATTAAATTCCTGGCCCCTCTGGTCAAAATGAGATTTAGACTCAAAATCAAGAAGACAAATACAAATCTCGAGACTTCTAAAATAACAGCTTCAAGATGTTAAATGTCCGTGGGCACATGTGACTCTTGTCACATTTGTCAATACAAACGCGAGTTTGGATTCTGCCCTAGCACAGAAATTTAAGATCTTCTCTTAAAAAAAAAAAAAAAAAATCCAAATTAATTCTTCTCTTAATATAAGGAAGCTGTTAATACTAGGAAGTGAGGTTATAATGAAGCTGTTTAATCAAATGCTGCAATTTAAGATATTTAGCAGGTACAGAGATCTCAAACAGGAAAGAAGTAAGTTGGAACTGAAGATGAAATAATTATTGTGATTATTACATTTGAGTAAGATCCTTGTGAATGCAGAGTGCTGCATGATGGAGAAATGATTTTCATGRCTTGAACTTGCATTATAAAATTCTGGGGGAGGCAATCTCTTGCCAGTATCTCCGAGTGGCTGCGGTTGGGTACCGGGTTGCTATGGTAACGGGTGAAGGCTTGCCTGGTTAAACATCATCTAAGCACAATGGTATGTTCAGTCTGGGGCTTCATATAAGACCTATCATCTTGGCTTCTTTGTTGTCTGCATTAATTATCTGCCTATTGATTCTCTGAGCAGAACTGCAGGTGAGGCTGCTTAACTGTATGTTTTCCACTATATATATGACGCTCTGTTGCCCCTTGAAGAAAGCTGACCTGCAAAGGAAACTAGACCCAATTACTGTCCTCTGTGAAGTGGTGGCAAAAGTGGTTGAGCTCTTATATTGCAATTCAGATCTGATTCTCTTGAAATGCTCCTGGGGAGGAGGGGAAGGTGCCACTGGGTGACAAAACATTGTGCACGAAATGGGAGTATCAACAGCATCAGTTACATTTTTGGATGAACTTTACATTTGAATGTGGTTGGTTGCCTCACTTGTGAGCAACAGGGACGATATTAAAGATCTGCCTTTTGTTAGTCATGTGCAAGGGAGTGAGAGGTAAGCCGGAGGCAGTGCTGAAATGTGTGAAACTTGCGAAGGGTTAAACTTCTCAAGAGGAGATCTTGCATCATGTATGACAGATTTTTCCAGGCTTTGCTTCGCAGGCTTCGTGCATGCTCTGTTTGTGGCAATTGGTGTATTAAGCACAGAGAGGCTGCTCTGACTCTTGCCCAGAAAAGAGGTTGTGGTTTGTAGGAGTTTCCTGCAGCAATTCTTAGTTTCTGAAAAGCAAACCTCAACCTCGTGCCCCAATATTCATGTGCTAGTATTCATTTCCATTTTAATATGTTTTTGTTGCTGTTCCTGGCGCCTTATCTGTCCTTGTATCACTTTGGCTCAGAGCTCTCCCTCCGCAGCATCCAGTCCTCTCGCTGTTATTACAGTAACAGTCCAAAAGCCCATTTGGGATCTTGGGTCCAGCTCCAGGGAACAGGTACGGGGCGGTGTGCAGTACCGTGATTCGAAATGTGTGAGATACCACATTACAGTGCAGTGTTGACAGGCAGGAATTTTGCTATTTTTGGTATCTGTGACAGCAGTCTTGCCTTATCCTGTACTGTGCATTCTACAAGGCCCGATCCGGTCCTTAGCTGTGCCATCTGACCCTCCTGAGCCTCTGCCTTCGCTTCTTCCACCTTTATCCCCCAGTTACATATTTGGCATCTCTGTTAGTGATGAGGGAGAGGAGCTAGAGGTAGGCTGTGTTCCCCACCTTTGTCAGCAGTTATCTGCACAATTTCTCCTGCAAAACTTTGGACCAGAAGAGAGCTGTCATGTAGGTGAGAGAAGGGGGTGGACCACCAGCCCTTCAAAAGGAGTAAGTGGTCAGGTGGTGCTTCGTTTGGGAACCCTGTAGGCTGCAACTTTCACTGTAGAGTCCAGCCCCAAGGACACATCCCTGCCCCTACAGAGATCTCATCTGCTGGAGGATGGGCATGGGGCAGCGAGATATTAATGAGCCCAATCGTCCCCTCAACACTGGTTTGGTTTTTTGTATTTGCATCAGGAAAGAGAAAGCTGTTGTCCATCTCTAACAGGTACATCTGTGAATGTATGGAGAAAAAAAAAAGGTGGCACCTGCCCCAAAATAAATAGTAGGGAGTAAATAGTAGGTAGGTGCAATAGGGTGGATGAAAGGTGCATAAGGAAACAAGGAGGTGGTACCTGGGCTGACCACCGTGAATCGGCTGCGTTTCAATTGAGTCTAGAGAGCTATCAAGCCACCTTTGACAAGCTTCTCTGTCTATTCAGCTCTTGGGAACAAACTGCCTTTGTTCCCAGCTGTACTGAAATGTTTATTCATTAGATTTTAATAAAGAAAGTCAAATCTCATATTCCTTAATCAGTGTTGGTAACTGAATATTATTAATTGATTAGTCAATACCTGTTAGCATGGTAAGCCAACAGAAACCTAYGGTGACAACAGCCTTCAGGTTATGTATTCACTCTGTAAATTATTAATAACTACTATTGATCCTCTCCCAACTGATGAAATATTTGTCTTTTTTGAAGAGCAACTTTTTTTTTTTTTCTTTAACTGGTAAGCTATATGTATTTAGGAGTTTTGTTGCCTATTTTTCCTTCAGGAGCTGATCTCTTTTTGCAAGTTGTTTGAAGGGGTGGTCTGTGTTTGCATACCATGACTGTTTTCTGTATTTTGTTCTTCCTTGGTATCATCAAATATTTGTGAGTGTAGTCAAGGCCACTGATCCAGCCAGATGTTTTTGCAATGTAATTTTCTCAATAAGGAAGTATGGAAAGACCTTTATCAGTGTCATTACTGGTTTTCTCACTAACACTTATGTGAAAACCCAAGATAAATAAGCCCATGAAGCTAGAAATCAAAGCAGGACAGTATGATCTTTTAATGGAAACATCTGCTGCTTTTCTTCAGAAAATGTCATATTCTTTAGATAGATAGGTCTACACCATTGTCTCTTTTTTACAGATGGGGAAACAAAGAGCTTAAGTGATTTAACCAGCACGGTGCAGCAGGTTCACTGCAGTGCTGGGAACAGGACCTGGTTTTCCTACTCCCAAGCCACTGGCTGACGACCAGGATGTTTTGTAGCACCTTTAGTAGCTCTCATTAACATTCTTTCTCTATCCAGGGCTGCTATATTTTCTTCATTATCGTTTCATTCAGTCCTGCCATGCTAGCTTTGGCCATCTGTTTTTCCTGCCAGCGCTTTTGCCATTTCTTCCATGGCAGCCTTATGCTTGGAACAATCTGCTTGGACAACTCCTTCTCAAAAACTACATGTACTAGGACACAGAGAGGAAACTGATTGCCTTCTGATGGTGACAAGACAGAGCGCCAGAAAGGATAGCTAAATTATGATGTATGAGTGTGGCTTCTAGCCTGGTCTGTGCTGAACTTTATTCAACACATCCTATCGGTTCAAGAGGATGACGCAACCCTCTAGAATGTAACTCTTGTAGTCCCACTAGAAATTCACTCACATGTGGCCAAAGAAAGAACCTCAGTTTATATAAATCTCAGTTTGTGTGCTGAAGTAAAAGGCAGAGATGATCTTAAGAAGTTGAGAGGTTGCAGGCTGTATTCCCTCCATGTTGTGCACCCTTTCTAGTTCCCTTTGTTCCCATAGCAGCTTGACACACTTGCTGCAGGGCCTGACGCTAGTRTTTTCCTCTGCAATTATGAGGATTTATGGCATCAGAACTAAAATGAGAAGTTCCCTCCTGTATTCCCATTGTTCCCTCTCTTGGTGTCTCAGCTTCAAGAATTGCAAGATGGAATAAAAGTGTATGAGGAAAATGGATGAGGAATGAAACAATTTTTTTGGGTACACTTACCCATATTTTTTCTTCTTGTTGCCACACACAAGCGCACATTCTGTCTCTTCTGAGTCAGACCATGTGTCCTTCAGGAGAAGAAACCTGTGACCTGATTGTGCGAGAACTTTGCTAATGTACTTTAAAATATTCAGAACAGACACTTACAAGAAGCTTCAGGAAAACTTTTGAAATTTAGGACAGTCCTAATAAAACTTCACTTCTTCCTTTTTTTCTTGGGGTTATAAAAGATGACGTGCTGATGTTAGAAAACAGAAAGCTGTCCTCCCCAAGTTCTCTGGCTGGATGACTATCATAACAAGTGCTGGCTTATGCATCAGAAGAGCTGAGCATGTGGTGCAAAAGGTGCTCAGCATGTGTAAAATTTGACCACAAACTGTTTTAATATGTGGCTTCAGTTCCATTTCATGATTATTGGGTGTTGTTTGGTGTTGTGTTTTTTAGGTTTTTTTTGTTTTTTTTGTTGTTGTTGTTGTTGTTGGTTTTTTTGGTTTTTTTTGTTGTTTTTTTTGTTTTTTTTGTTTTGTTTTTTTGTTTGTTTGGTTGTGTGTGTTTTTTTTAATTCCACCTCACCCCCCTGGCAAAGCATTTGAATGAAAAATTCAGGATTTGGATGGATAGCTACATTTACATGTCAAGTCACAAAAGCCATGGTGTGCATATACAGAAGTATTCTTTAATTGTTTTTCTTTTTATCTTTTAGGTCTCTCAGCAGCCAAACTGCTGACTGAGTCGGGCTTGAACGTGGTGTTGCTGGAAGCCAATGACAGGGTTGGTGGAAGAACTTTCACTGTGAGGGTAATTATCTCCAAACCCATTTATACTACATATACATACATATAGTATATACTATACATATGTATAATTATACACATGTATGGTGTGTGTGTATATATATGTATAGTATACATATACTATATGAATAGTGTACCTAAATGTATTTATTTAGCTTTCCTGCCAGAGGACCTACTTGAGGGAAAATTTCTAGAGTGCTAGCAGGTGGGAAGTTTCCTGATATTGTACCAGCAAGAGTAGGGAAAGACTGGCATGATGGTGGGGACAGAATATTTCCGTGTGATGTGCAGGCTCTGGAGTCATCAGTCCTTTCCTCTGGGAAGGAGAACATGATTAGCTAAGTTTCAAAATCATTTCCTGGGGAGAGACACTGGAGAAATCTCTATGAAAAAACACCCGTAAGGTCAACCATACCGTGAAGAGCCTTGAGCTGAACCGTAACAAGCCCTGTGAGGAGTGACGTAGGCTAGGGGAATGGCAGGGGTGGCTGGGAACTAGACCCATCGTGTCTCCCTTCACTCCTTTACCTTCTGCCCTACCTTGACCTGGGAGACCCCCTCCCACTCTACTCATTAGAAAATCTTACCTGTGCTACTTCCTAGTACAGTCTGTTTTGAACTAGTCATTGGCGGGATGCCTGACTGAGCAAGAACCGCACAGATGTCTCTGATTCTGTCCTTCTCTCTCTGCCTGTCAGGCTCTTTCCTCTCATGTTTATTAAGGCTGTAATGTAACAACAGGCCAGCTAAGCTGGTTGTGAACTCCTTATCTGAGATTCTTGGTAATCGCCACACCAGAACTCTGCCAAAGAATTGAAGTTTTCCATGGGGAGAGGAATCTTGGCCAAAATGCTCTGGGGGTGTTTCACTTAAAGAATTCCTCTGGATTGCTCGTTTAACTTGTGTGCTATTTACAAAGGGCTTGTCTTTTTTTAATCTTTTTTTTTCCTCCCCCCCTTGTGTGTTGTGTGTGATAAACTAGAATAAGCAAGTTAAATATGTGGACCTTGGAGGCGCTTACGTGGGGCCAACACAAAATCGTCTCCTGCGGTTATCTAAAGAGTTAGGAATACAGACGTATAAAGTGAATGAAGTTGAGCACCTGATACACCATGTCAAGGTAAGATGCTCTCAAGCATGCTGCTGTAGACAGGCAAGTTGTAGTGATCTCCTTTCTCATTGTTTTCCATCCATGCTACAGTGGAGTATACCTGTTTAAGTATGCATCATCTGAGTTTCTTGGAGAAAAATAAGTATGTTGGTAATGAAGAACTCATACAGATTACTATATGCATGCACATCTACATGTGTACTCTGTAGACGCGTCCTGTTAGCTGTGTCTTAGTTAAGTTAGCTAGCTCTTAGTTAAAAGCTCTCAGAAAGCTTCATTGTTTATGAACAGTACAACTGTGACTCTTCTGTACAGGTCAGCTCTCATGTACGCTGCCCAAGGTGTCTGAAAGTCCCTTTCAGAAGTCCTAGATGTATCTTCAATCAGGCTGAAAGTTTCTCAGGATGGGCTTCCTAAACCAGTGACAATTATTATCCTGACTGAAAGTAACGTGAGAGGTTAAGTCTGTTTTTGCTGATGGGGAAACTAACATGCAGAGTAGCAAAAGGCATTGTAATAGTAATTGCAAAAGGCTCTGGGAGTCACTTGTGGAGGCAGATCTAAACGATCTGTTCATGATCTAAAACAGGACAGCTATGGCAAAGCTGTTAAAAAGCCCACGTATTCTCAGTATTCATACTATGCTTTCTCCAAAAGAGCATCCTTTCTCCTTTCCTGATATAGACCAGTGTTGCACTCCCACAGAAGGGAAACTTTCTGTGTTAGTCCTGAGGAAATTAACATTGCGTTTCATTATATGCTTATGAAAAGCCATTGTGCAATGACTGGCAAAATATTTGTCAGATATTAGTTGGTGTTTGATCAAAGGTTAAAGAAAACACTGGCAGATTTAAAAACAGCAATAGAGAAAAGGTGTTCTGCCATATGTTTTCCAATATTTTTCCCACTCAATTGTTGTAAAAAAAGAAGTGTGTTCTGAAAATGACTTGCTATGGTGACTGTCCACAGTTACTTCTGCTGTGGTTAGAACTGATGGGTACATCCACACTGTTCTGTTTCGTGTGCCTCTGGCATCATTCTCAAAGCCAAATTTTCTGCTGCTTCGTACTATTTAGCCTTCAGAGTCTCCTCAATAGCAATAGGAGGTCATGCCATGAGGGGAAACCTTAATGGTAGAAGACAATTGACATTGCCAGTCAGGATGACCAGCTCTCAGGACAACCTTGCTGTCCTAGCATGGGGGCATTCCAAAATGCTGCCAGAAGTTACTGAGGTCAAAGCTGAAGCTGACATGTGGGCCTGTTTTATTGTCAGCAGCCAGTCAAGCATGGCTGCTTGTTTGGTAAGCCAGATGCCATTTTCTTTTAGGATCTCTAGGAACTAGCTTGTGGGGGGATATTGGTATTACTATGCTGGTTGAAATAGCTTTTTGTTTTCCAACAGGCTTTTAGAGTGAGGAAAACAGAGAATGGCACAAAAATAGAAGTTTGGGCTCTTGCCAAGGACAATCTGTCTTTCCCTTGACCACAAGCATCTTATTGCACGAGTTGCCAGTGGTTGCACACAGCCTTTTACCGTCGTCTAAGGATACCTTTTAGCCCAGGGCGGTGAGTGTTGGTGTGAGTCAAGGCTCTCAGCTTTCCTCCCTACACACCACTGACAGGACTTGCTGGCATTCAGGGACGTATCCCAGGCTGGCAGAGAGGGGCATGCCTTGGCTTTGTCTGTAAGTTGGGCATAGAAAGGGCCTTGAATTGGGACCCTAAGGCATTAGGGCACAAGTCCAGGGAATCTATACAGTAGTTTTACTTGTATCCAGAAATCCAGAGGTGTGGGAAGCCACTCTGCTCCTGGAGGCATTCAAGCAACCCAAGCCTGGAGGTATGGGGTGCTTGCTACTTTGGTTGAGGCCTGCATCTGTGCAAACAGATGCTGGAGGAGCTGTGAGGAAGGCTGAGGGCCTGGCCTTGCTCCAGCACTCATGTGCCTGTGCTAAGACCTACTGAGAGATGCTCATAGATGACAGGTTATACCCTTACATGTGCCAGGGGGATGAAACATGCATGGCAATTTGATGTGGGCAAGTGGCTTGGTCTGAGTGCTGGCAGGCATGTGTGAGATTGGCACTACGCCTTACGCAGAGCCATGGAAAAAGCTGCCCTGGAAGGGACCCTTGGAGGTTCCTACTCCACCCTGGGCTTGGAGCAGCGTCTATCTCATAGTTAGGTCAGGTTGCTTGGGGACGTTCCCAGTCAAGTGTTGAAAAGCTCCAAGGAGAGAGATCCCATCTGCTGGCTGAGGTGCTCTGAAGGCATGCTAAGAGCCTGCAGGTTGGATTCGGACAGAGTTTGTAGGCTCAGGCTCCCAATGTGGCTGCCTGTAGGAGAGCTCCTGAAAAGAGGAGGGAGAAAAGTGTGTGCCAGGACTCCCTGGTAGCCAAGCAGGAGGTAGAGAGGGGAGATATTCCACAGTCAGTAGCTCCTCCTTTGAATGTCCTAATTTCACTCATTTTAAATCTTTTATTTCCTTTTTGCTTCTCTGTTTATACAACTGTGGAAAAGTATTATCATGGCTGAAGAATTACTCACAGTTAAAGAATTGGAAGATGAACAGTTGTGCTGGTTTTGGCTGGGATAGAGTTAATTTTCTTCATAGTAGTTAGTATGGGGCTGTGTTTTGGATCTGTGCTGAAAACAGTGTTGATGATAACACAGGAATGTTTTGGTTACTGCTGAGCAGTGCTTACACAGAATCAAGGCCTTTTCTGCTCCTCACACCACCCCACCAGCGAGTAGGCTGGGGGTGCACAAGAAGTTGGGAGGGGACACAGCCAGGACAGCTGACCCCAACTGACCAAAGGGGTATTCCATACCATATATCGTCATGCTCAGTGTATAAAGCTGGGGGAAGAAGTGGGAAGGGGGGGACGTTCGGAGTGGTGGTGTTTGTCTTCCCAAGTAACTGTTGCGCGTGATGGAGCCCTGCTTTCCTGGAGATGGCTGAACACCTGCCTGCCCATGGGAAGTAGGGAATGAATTCCTTGTTTTGCTTTGCTTGCGGGTGTGGCTTTTGCTTTCCCTATTAAACTGTCTTTATCTCAACCCACGAGTTTTCTCACTTTTACCCTTCCGATTCTTTCCCCCATCCCACCGGGGGGGATGAGCAAGCAGCCATGGTGCTTAGTTGCTGGCTGGGGTTAAACCGTAACAACAGTATGTAGTAAACATATGCATTGTTTTGTGGCCAAATCAGTGTAATAATCTTCAGCCTTTTGCATTTCATGTAACTGTAATACATTCCTTGCAGATCTCTTACTTTCAGCCATGTGGCTTGCCCATGCATTCCCTGAAACTGGACAGTGTTCTTGTGTGCTCCCTAAATTTAAGTAGTACTCTCAAGTCATTAGCTTGCAAATCGGAATCCAAAATATACAAAGGTCTGTTGCCCCTGTGTGAATTTGAATTCACATGCTGACCCAAGCTTTGTGACTGTGGCCAAATCTAATTAAATTCTGGACCACAAGATTCTCTCTGAACCCAGAGAGGCAATGAAACCTAAAGGTTTTAATTCTTCTCTCACTACACAATGAGGCATCACAGTGCATCTTGTAAAATCAGCTGCTGTTTTCACATATACCCAAAGGCAAAATTCAGCCTTTCGTAGTTAATTAAATTCATTTTAGAGGCTTTTAAATACAAGTAATACATGCAACTTCTTTGTACTACAAAATGAAAAGAATGCATTTTGTTAATCTCTGGGTGGGTCTTTGCTAATTAGGCTTTACCAACTTGATTGGGTTGTGTGGTTTTTTCCTCTTTAATCTTTTTTAATGTCAGGTTCTATTGTGAGATTATTTTTGGTCTCACTTATATTGTGTGTGATATCTTCACAGAAACTCAAAATTGTATTTCTTGCCCTACATTTTTTTTTTTTCTTTTCCTCCACTTGTTAAGCAGGCTTTTTCATGGTTTTTGAAAGGAGATTAGTATGTTCTTTTCATTTGTGTAAATACTGGTTCATCAGCCTTAGTGAGAAAATTAGTATAGCTCTGCAAGTAGTATTTGGTAGGCAAATTGCTGCCTGAACACCATTGCTTTTCAATAGCGTAACTGAAGTTAGGTTTGTAAATCCAGATTTAAGAAGCAAAAGCAGAACTATCTGAAAAGTCATCATCTCCTAACAGTGCTCCCATTGGACTGGTAAGCAGATGTAAAACACTTCTTAAAATAAGATAACTTTTCCTTAGCTGCCCAAGAGAGGATTCAGGGCGCTACCTTAGATAGGTAGATTTGCATCTTTTGACTGGTTGTGTTTATTTTCCTCACCAAAATGACAGCTTTTGTCTTAGAAAAACAAACCAAAGTACATATAGTCCAGGTAATTTTTACCTTTGCCATTAACAGTCCCTGGAAAGAAGTGTTGAAATATGAAAACGTGTCAATTATTGTGAGGGTTTAATTATCAACATATTTTCTTCGTTAATTCAAATTGCACTTCACTTTTGTGCAGTCCCAACAGCCATGCAAATTTCTTGCATTTTAAAACACAAATTTATCAAATGTTATCAAATGTAACACAGGTTCCTTTGCTAAGTAAGGTAACTGTGGAACTGGTTTACTCTGCTACCCTAAATCTGTGGAAAGAAACATTTCTTCATATGACTGGTTTGCCAAGTTAATCTTTTTAGAACTTGATTCCTTCATATACAGTCAGGATGATCTGCCCTTTGTCCTGCTGTGGTGCCAGCTGAACACCCTCTGATCCCATTTTTGCTGATGGAGAGCTTGCATTAAAACCTGGCAACATAGACTGGCAACAAGACGACTCTTACTGGCTACGTTAGACCAACAAAGCTTGTTTCTCAAAATCTAGTCATTAGCCTGTGGTAGATCACCCCACCGCTGTTGATGCTCGTTGTCATTTTTTTCCAGATGTTTTTTCCGCCAGAACTTTCTATGGGATAATGCCACGATCTTTCCTGGAATTTCCCCAGATTATAGCATCGTTGCTAGAAAGTGGTAGTAACGTTTATTCCTTTTAATCTCTGTGTTGTCTCAGYGCAGACTGCGGATAGTGCTAACAGCTGGCTTAGGTAGCTGGCTATTTTGACAGTGTATTGCACCTGAAACATTCCTCCTGTGGTGGTAATTGAGGTAAGTCCTGCTAGATTGTTTCCTTAGTGCCAAAAGGCAGGCTGGGCATTGCACACATCCAGGGGGGTCTTTCAGGTTAAAAGGCTGGGTGAAACATGAAGCATCCCCTCCCTACTCACTGGACAGGTTCTTGACAGTGAGTTGCTGATGACTTCATTGCCTCAGTTAAGTTCCCTGTAAAAGAATGGAGTTTTCTTATACCCATTCACCTACCAGCTGTCTAGAGGTGTCCAAATGCATGTCATGCCCTCTTCAAGTTTAGCAGAACTTTCATATACAACCGGCATCTCTGGGGAGAATGCTAATGTGAACTCAGTCTGCAGCACATCACTGAAGGTGAATATTTAGTATTACACATGCAATGCTTCTAAATAGGACCACAAATCTGCACTAATGTTAGTAGGTTACATACTGATCTACAATAGATCTGCAGAAAAAAATTTTACAGCCCTCTTGGGTGTCATTCATTTTCAGCACTATTGTGCTTATTAAAATGCAGTTTGCTGTGGTCTTGTTCATGAATAAAAAATGTGATGGTCCTGTTGTATTGGGATTTAATTAGCAGCTGGATAAGTGACTGCTGTATCTGAAGTTACAGAATTTATTGGTGTTTCTTCTGCGATATCAGTGATATATGCACTGAAGCTAAACAATATGATTTGTTTAAGCTTTTTGACCTGCTTCTCTGCAAATCTAAGGCCAGTATCTCCTGGCATAGTCTGTAGCATATAGCGTAACAGTTTAAATGGATTTTTGAATGGCTAGATAAAAGTGCTTTCATTTTTCTTTGTATATCTTAGAGCGCAGTCAGAGAATGAAAAGTCTGTGAGACTCTCAGTTGCCATCAATTTAAGTGAGGCGAAATGGCATCACATCTTTTGGTTTTTTTTTCCCCTTTTTGCTGACAATTTGTAAGCAAGAACTTGGGGAACGGAGAAGAATACATCTGAATCTTTAAGAAGCTGGGCATCTGGTATCTTGAAAAGGAAGCCAAGTAAATTCAAAGATGCTTGAATTACTACAGGGCCTTGGTAGTTTCACGTGTTGTTACTGGAATGCAGATCTATGTTATTTTAACTCTTTACTAGATATGAGGATGCAGGCATTCCTGTCACAAGACGCCATGTCATTAATCACACTTGCTGATAGCCTCAAAAGTGAGTCTGAGGACTGAATAGGCTGAGGTTGGTGAAAGCATCTTCCAGACTCCCACAAGGGATGTCCTCCATGCTGTGAATGAAGAGCAGTCATTGGCAGGAGTATAGGAAAGGCTGGTCTTGTTTCGGTCTCATTGGACGTGCCCTGTAAATAAAGGGCCATCTTCCCTTTTTTGTGCCAGCCACCTAGCAGTAATTGCCAGAAGGAAGTTCGTAATTAGGCCTTTTTAATTAAAAGATGGATAATATTTGTATTACAGCAGCCTAAAAGAAGCAAGATTATGTACAGCATCTGCAAAGTGATCTCTGTCAAAGGGGACTGTAAAGCAAGGTCTTGCAAGGGATGTTTATTGATCAAKAAGATTGACTGGAAGACTGGCAGCTGTGACCTAATGGTAGCATGAGGATGAAAGTAGTAAGAAAAATGAACTGGAAATTAAGTATGCATTTCTTAATTAAATCCCAATGGAAAGACACTTCCTCAGTCTTAGCCCTTGCAGACCCCAGGGTCTGTTCCCTAGGAGATAAGGAAAAGGAGCTGTGCTCCCACCTAGCTTATTTAATTCAGGCTGCTGGGAGAAAAGCTTCAATTGCATCTGATTGTAAGAACTGATTTTTGTTTCCCTTGAAGTTGATTGAGGTCTACAGAAACACAGAATTAGAGAAATGTGTATTTCATACAGGAACAGCTGGCTGAGCATACTGGGTTTCACACGTCTGTAAAATTTTATGTAAGGTTTCATTTTTTTTTTAGGTAAGAAATTTAATAACCTGGAGTATCTCAGAAACAAAACTAGTGCGCCCAATGTTATCTTCTACATTAAAGGCAGCGTTTTAGTTGTGAGAGAGCGTGTGCCCTGTGTGTTTGGTTATGTTATCTGTGGGCAGAGCTCATTTGATGGCTTTCTCCCAAATGAAACTCCTCTTTTCTCCTGTTTTCATTTATTTTTGCCCATTTATCTGCTTTTGGGAGGGGAAGAAGGTTTTTTTTTTTTTAAGACTAATTCTAGAAATGCTGAAAAGTTTTCTATTGATTTTATCCACTTTGTTGGCAGGTTTAATTCAGGTGTTGAAAGTCACACACAGGCCTGGTTTCAAAGAGTATTTAGAACCACAGTCCCTATAAATCTGTGCTTCATAAGACACCTGAATGCTTTTTGTAAAGATGTTTTTTAGTGTCCGAAAACAAAAAATCTCGTTCTAGTAGGAAGGAGACTTAGTTAACTCCTTTCTCAGCTGATTGGAACAAATAGTTGTATTTGCTTTTAAATTCAGAGCAGAACCTCAATTTTCCTTTCTAAATCATTTCAATGTTGTTGTCCTGTCTGCAAAAAGGCAGAATGAGAAAAACAAGTATTCCAGCAATTGTATGACTGATGTTGTGGCAGAGTGAAGATAGACTTTATTTCTATGATATGGCAGAAACAAATTGTTCCCAATTAGCTCCTTTCCTTTTCAGGATGCATGTTTCAAGCCAATGTGACTGGCTATGCAACACTTAAAATAGAATTAATTTTGGTGGCTAAATTTCACAAAACACACTGGCATCCACAGCTGATGATCTCAAATTAGATATTGAAAGATATTTGGAGGATATTTTGGTGTGTCTTAACTAATGGAGCAATGCTACAATATTATCCAGATTTTTCGTGTGCTGCATTTATATTTTCTAACCTGTGTATCTTTTTACCTTTAGGATATCTGTCAGTATAGTAACCAGCTGAGCATATGAGCTCCTGAACAGTTTCTTAAAGAAGGGAACTTCAATGAAGCTCAACACTGTTACAGTTTTCGGAGTAGGCCTGTATACCTCTCTCAGCTTGGTCCAGCTAGTTGCCATATTTTATTGAGAATTATGATTACACAAGAGGCTTAGTCCCAAAGCCACATATTGTTAGATGCTATGGATTAAGAAAAAAACCCAAAGAATACCCCCCACAAACCAAACCAAAAGGATAGTTTTTCACAGGGCAGCAGACGAGAAACTGAGTATCTGAGACAGGTACAGAGTTACAGCCTGAAGTGTTGCTTTGCTGTTTCTCGTTTTCCTTCTCACAACTTTGCATCTTACCGTTTCTGTGCTTTATGTGAATGACGTTACTAGGATTTTAAGTTGAACAAGGTGTGTGTGATGTACCAGTGCTGTGAATCGGCAGAGGGCACTACGTGCCTATAAACCTACGTAACTGTGAATTAACGTGCAGAGTGACATCTTGGTGAAGTTAGCATCAGTTACTCCAAGGTTTAGACAAGTTAGCTGAGGGAATATCTGTGCTCATTCAGTGATGCAGAGAACGCATCACACCATCTTGTTTCTTCCAATGAAAGCTGACTTTATTTATAAGATGTTTATACTGTGTTATAAAAAATGCATGGATCATTGGCACCCGGGGCTTCAATTCACGATACTGCATCCCACTTGGGCGCTACCTGGCTACATAATGCTTAGGGGAGCATGAAGTTGTCTTGTGCGTGGAAAAGCAGACTTTCTCCTGAGATCCCACTCTGCATTGAGATACTGATGATATTTCCTGGCAGAGCTTGTCCTTTCTCAGCCAACCATTCACTCACTCTCACCCTCCCAGGAGAAAGTGTGGGATCCAGTCCCTATGCCCTCCCATCTGCTGGGGCTGATATTCAAGGGGCTGCTGTTACTCAGTTGCCATGCTGTGGGTTTTTCCCCCTGTAATAACCCACTTCTTATGTCAGCTATTTGACCTGAAACAGAGCTGATGTATGCAGAAAGTTTACTTCTATACTACTTAGTTACACTGGACCCGTGTAATGTAAGCCAAATGTTGGTTGATGTGAAACAGATGGATGAGAAAATCTATTGAGAATTGTAATATTTGTGACAAACACTGGATTTCTCATTTCCCTGTTTGTTTATTCCTGAGACAGCTGGGTTGCATGAGTCTCCTCCCTACAGTTTCAGCTTCTTCAGTATGCTTTAGCCCATACTGCAGCAACAGCTTTTGTAAGCAGCAAGTGACCCATACAATAGCAGGTGGACCTCCAACGGCTGATGCTGGTGTTCTGCTTTTGGAAGCATTGCAAGTGGCATCATGAAACAGTTTCTAAAAATATATATATGCCCGTATTAAATACCACTAAGCCCTAAAAAAAAAAAAAAAGGTAAGAAATACTTCTGAGCATTATAGTACTGGTGTTGAAATATGACAGATGATCAGAAGGGGTGGTTATTATTGCTGTTTTTATACTGCTCTGATTTAGGTATAAAAAATATTTGTGAAGGAAATGTTTTGTGCATCTTGGGGTATATTTTTTATCTGTGTCTTGTCTTTCTTTAGAGATTTTACAGCATCAGGAGGTGTGGAGAATGCTATTCCCAGCAATATGATAGAAATAGCCAAATTTTGCCTAAATATCAATAAGGTGGTTGTTTTTGCAAAAGTGCAGGTTCACCAGAAGTAGAGCTGGAATGTTTCAGTTTGTTGGAAACTACTCAAAGCTATGTGTATTCTTTCTTTGGTGCTGCTATTTTTGTTTCTGTGCAGAGCCTAGTCTTGCAGTTTCTTCTCAAACAAAATTCTGATTGACAACTCCTGGAGTTTTGTCTGTGTAGGAAATAAGGATCAGGCCTTAGGTAATGTCTTAGGAGCTCTTGAAAGTAACTTTCACAGGAGACTCCCTCACTTCTATGATTCTTTTTATTTTTCCAGGTTGAAGTTTGTTCTTGTGCTTCATGAGACTTGTCACCCCAGATTTCTGCACAAGAGACATACCCATTACCCCTTTCAGCAGTTCAAATGCAGTGAAATAGAAGAATACTAAAACAAAGATCTGTTTTGTATGTCTCTTAGCTGTGTGCTCATGAGGAAGCACCACAGGGAATTCATAAGACTTGAGTTAACTCAGAGGGGATAACTCAGTTAGGATTGCCTCTGGCAGAGCAGGAAGCTCAGAACAAAATCAATAATTGGAATAACCCATTCTGATGCTGTCCTGGTTTTCTTGAGCACAGCAGCATATGTGTTTCGTAAATCTAAATCTGGGAAATGCTAGGTACTTAAGACCAAACTGATATGCTGTGTCTCTGGAATACTTACATGGTGTTTACACTAGTGAAGGGTGGCTCCAGTGTTCAGAAGAAGGCATGGTAAAACTGACTTCTTGCTGCCATAGGAGTTAGTTATGGAATTTTAATGTGCCCAAAAAAGCTAACAGGTAATTACCAACATGGTTCAGATGTTACTAGCTGGGACAGGAGGAAGGTACTCAGTCTGAGAGCTTTTGCTGCTCTGTCATAGCCCTTTGGCAGCAGAGTATGAAGGTGTGCCCCAGTTCAAATTAATTTCATGTTAAGGGATCCCATAATAGTACCCAAATGTCCATGTTGGGACCAAATGCTTCTGATGAAACAAACTCACCGAGTTAATCTCCATCTCCAGGGATATGTTTTCCTGATTCCAATTTAATGTATTTTCATATGGTTGCACACAAGAGCTGTAGAAATGCGCTTTTGTTCCATGCTGAATGAAAAAAAACCAAACCACCAACCCTCCATTTTCTGGAGCGTTTGTGAACACGTGCTGTAATGTCCATTCTTAAATTGGAAATGCTAAGTTTTCAACCTTGGTACCTCTGGCTCATGAAGTGACTGGAGATCTACTCTGGCTATGACAAAACTTCTGATTGAAAACTTCTTAAGATTTGATGTTTTGGCATTTTACAAATGATAATCTCTCCTCAAAAGCACTGCAAAATGAGATTGTTGTTTTGCAGCTACTTCTTCGTATGTCCATGTACCAAAGAATTAATTCCTATCCTCCCACACTTTGCTTTCTTCCTAACTTTCATTACCTTGGTGTTTCTGACAAGGATTCTGTTAAAGTCCTGCGTCCGAACAAAGACTAGGTAAAAAAACAGTTTCTTCTTCACTTCCTCTAATCTGTTGGGGTTTTTTTGTGAACTAATTTTCTCTTATTCTTATCCTTAGGTTTGATTTTTGGCCTTACTGCTTTCTAAGTATCTCTCGCTTTGAATTAGAAGTTCTCAAAGTTATTAGCCAGCATTTTTCAAGGTTATATCTCATTTTGTTATTTCTGGACCAAGTCTTTCAGGATCCCTTTGTGCCCTTTTACGGTCTCTTCTGGTGCTTGCAAACACCTGCAGATTTGAATAATGTGCTCTCTGTCCCTTCTTTCACATTATTAATAAAGAGACTAAATCAAATCAAGCCTGACACTTCTTCGAGTAAGTGGTCTTCCGATACTTCTCGTCAACAAGAAACAGTGTTGTTGTTGTTACCTGGTTCTAAATATTAAATCTTGATGCAGTATTTCTTTTCAAGCCAGTGTAAATACTTTTTTTTTTTTTTTTTAGTGATGGGTTGGTGTGGCACTGCATCAAATATCTATTAAAAGTTAGTACTTCTACCGATTGACATTCATGCTGATGCAGTGCCCACTTAAATACATAATTTAATATAAGCTTTGAAAAATCAGCTGTGGCACACAATATGGCCTTTATTGTTTATCTATTTTATGGAGTCCAGAATGCATTGTGAAAAAATGAGTAACCACATAATGCTAATGAGCATTTCTTTGTGAATTTTTAAAGCTGTTATGCTGCCATCCATATAGTCAGCCAGGGAAATCCCATGTAAATAAAATAGCTCTACAAATTGCCTGTTGTCTTCCACTCTTAATTCAGCTAGACTTTCTGAATATCTAATAGTGGAGATATAGATATATAAAATCTAACGATTAAATATATAATGACATAATTAGGACATTTGTATTGGCCACACTATCGCTCTCTGGAATTTATGGCCAGAGATGTTGGATAGATTGGAAGAATGAGTCATTATTAGTAAATGCTACATTTTCTGTAGGGCTGGGGGTTTTTAGGTTAGTTGAAACCAGTTTTTTCCAGAAAGGTCTCTGATCTATGATTTTAGTGTATAATAAAGCTCATCACAGCTGCTTTTGTCTGATTTTGAAAGGGGGAAAAAAAAAAAACCCACTAAATACAATTAACAGTTCAGTCTTTTCATGAACATTTAGGAGAGAAAAATGTAAGACATGTTTCTCTTTTTCAGTAACAAATAGCCAATTTTTCATCTTAGTTGAGCAATGCTGTTCCATCTCATTTTTTTTGGTCTGATCTTAGTGACTCTACTGCAGGGTATTAGTTTTGTTGCCCAGAAGTGCCCAATGTAAAGCTTTGAAGATTCAAAGCAGTATCAGTTCTGCACACAACTGACTTAATTCAACTATGTCTCACACTTAAGTTGCACATGTAGAATAACAGGATCACAGAATGGTTAAGGTTGGATGGGACCTCTAGGGGTCATCTTGTTCAACCCTCCTGCTCAAGCAGGGCTACCTAGACCCAGTTGCCCAGGACCATGTCCAGGTGGCTTTTGAATATCTCCAAGGATGGAAACTCCACAACCTCTCTGGGCAACCTGTGCCAGTGTGCGGTCACCCTCACAGTGAAAAAGCAATTCCTTACATTCACGGAAGCTCCCATGTTTAATTTTGTGCCCGTTGCCTCTTGTTCTACGTGCACACACACACATGATCTGTCAGAAGCTCTTACGTGTGTTGATTAAATTTGTGCTTTCTTCCAATGAACACTTAACCATTTGGTGCAGCTTCCCTCACGTAGAAGCCATGATTCTGGTTGTATTTAGTTTTTATCATGTTTTTGGTTTTTTTTTTTTTTTTTTCATCTTGTAGGGTAAGTCTTACCCCTTTAAAGGTCCATTCCCTCCTATGTGGAATCCATTGGCCTACCTGGACTACAACAACCTATGGAGGACCATGGATGAAATGGGAAAGGAGGTATGGCATGAGGAATTGCAGCTGACTGTGTCAGCTCAGCTTTGTTTCCATGAGGGGCAGAGTGAAGACGGGACAAGGATGCAGATAGGCCACGCTGCTCTAGCTTGAGCAAAGCTTGCTGGTGCTGGCAAGAGCAGCATTGTGCCATGTATTTTGGTACACACTGATGGTCAGAGCACATGTTATAAGTGGCATCCTGGCAAGCTTTTCTGAAGGCCATGCTGCTGAGGCTGTCTGCAGTCATATCTTCATTTTTCTGGATATATGAACATTAGGGTTTATGCATGTGATTTTTTAGCACTTTGCCTGACGATTGGGTAAGTAATATTTTAAGAGCCCTTCTCCACCCTCAAATTCAGCTCAACCATTTTAGTTTGTTACCAGTAGTGTGTGTTTTCCATTGACTGAGCTACAAGACTTTGAGAAGAGGTTGCTGTTACTTGTATAGATGAATGGGAGAGATATGGAATAACTCAGAGACATTCCCCAGCACTCTACTTTGCCGTTCTACGCAAAGTTCTTAACTCTAAAATTATTCTCTATTCTTAAATCTAAAAAAAAAAAAAAAATCTTAAAACAAACAACAAAAAACTAAAAGCATCCTCTGTTAAGTTCCCTGTATTACCTGCCAGGAATTTGCACGCTGAATTACCATGTAAAGATGAGGTTGTTTGTGATTGATTGTGTTTGTTGTCTCTTTCTTCTGCCACTCATTCATTTGCTGAAATGCTCTTTTATGTCTCCGTAGATTCCCAGTGAAGCCCCATGGAAGGCTCCACATGCAGAAGAATGGGACAAAATGACTATGCAAGATTTCATAGATAAAATTTGCTGGACAAAGTAAGAAACTCTTTAATACAAAATATAATAGCTTATATTTATATACTTTAGAGCTCCAGATAGGCGTTACTGCTTTGCAAACAGATATAACTACCACTAGAATACAGCCTTTTTAAAGAAATGGGGTGAGAAAATCTTGTAAAAATGGACCACGACACCTGTCAGCACACACAGTAGATTCTGTTATATTTCCATAACTTTTTAGATCAAATACGTTTTCCTTTTATCTTTATTTTAGAGAGGGTTACTTCTGAAGACATAGGTAGTACCTTCATCTGTTGTATGCACTTTCCCTCTCTTTACTGTGTGTTTAACTTTTACGAGAAAAATGCTCTGGCTACAGCAGGTTTTTGAATCAAACTTTTGATGGAACAACACACACTTATTCTGTGCTGGACCAGCTGATTTTACCAAAGTGCTATAAAAATAACATTTGTCTTGAAAGAGCACTAAATCACTTTAACACCCATCATTCTATTGTTTAACTGCTGCACTATATACCACCCAGGGAAACTGAAAATGCTTCCTGTTTTTATGTATACATCAAAGCAATTTTTCTTTACTTGCCATTCAACAACAGTTTGATTGGTTTTCTTTGCACTGAAGCAAAAAAAAAAAAAAATTAATTCTGCCTTGCTGTAAAGCAGATTGATTTCTTCAGCAACCTCTTCAGAATTGCTAAGCACGCTGCTGCAGCGAGCCTGCATGAGCTTGGTGCAGAAGCCTGCTAGCACCCACTCAAGCTGACACTGTCGTCAACAGGGGCATTTTTTTATGGCTTCAGCCAGCCTCTAGAGAGCAACATGATCACTGTTAATGGACAGTAGGCTCTTGTCCAAAAACTTTTAATCTTCTGGTTGTTTTGCTTTAATAAGAGTTACAATTGCACAAAAGCATATAGAAAGCCTTTCTTGTTTGTATCACCATCCATATTCAGTAAAACCAAATAGAAATGTATGCTGGCGGTTCTGCTGGCCATCTGAACCTCTGATTTGATAAGGAACTATACAAGTTAGCAAAACGCTATGTACCAGTAGTCATTCAATATCCAATAGCTCACGTGACTACAGTCATATTTTTTCAAACTCTGATGGAATGCGACTTGACATTTTACCTGAATATTGGCATAACTGTCAGCCTCCCTTAATTCCAAGATGCTTTTCAGACTTTATATGTGCATCTCAGCTTGATTTGCCCAGTTTGTTCAAGATTTAGGTAACGTGCTGTAGAAATTCCCCAACCTGGAAGGTAATGATCCAGAAGGGTAATCTACTCTTTCCTCTCATCTAACAAACTGTACAGGTTTGCTTTTGGCTAGAATTGCATGCTGGAAATACCCCGAGTGCTCTTGGTTGAAATCATACTGCCATTTCTAGGTAAGACACCAGGAGAAACTGGGGAATTGAAATGCTGAAAAGCAATGGGAGAAGGCGGCAGAAACTAGGAGAATTTAACCACCATCTAATATCTCCTGCTTATGAAATATTAATAAATACATATACTAATTCTCCTATTAGACAAAATATCCTTCAGAGTTGGTCATATATTACAGTATGTGTTTATACAGACAAAAATTGATAAATATTTTCTGTATTATTTTTGGCTGTCAAGAATGAAGCCAGAATGCACCCGTATTTCAGAAAATGGATCAGCTTTACTTCAGCAGGACTTTGCATTTTTTAGAAAGGACAGGAGATGCCTTTTTTCTATGTAGATCTACAGCTGTTTGAAATAGTATGTTTGAGTTATGCTTTTCACTTTTCCTTTTTTCCTTTTTTTTTTTTTTTTTTTTTTTTTTTATTTTTTTTTTTTAAAGTTCGAAGACTGATAAAAGAAAGCAGCAACTAAAAGAGGATTCTGTACTGGTTTTGGAAGTTATTGATTGCCTGATGCCTGGCATATGAAATACCTATAGAATCTCAGTCCTTGTCGATCACAATGCAGTTAAACTGAGCATCTCCTGGTCCTATCCATGTCCCTTTAAACTCCTCCTCAGAGTGAGGGCAGAGGAGGTCTTTACTTCTAACAGGAGGAATGTTTCCCTGAGCCTTCATTAACTCTGTCTTAGTGCACCCCAAAATCTTGTACAGGTTTATACAGTAATTTTCAGTAGAGCTGTTATGAAAGCACCAACTGGAGGACATAAAGCATGATCCTTTTTCAGACACAGGCCGCTTTTCCCCTTCTGTGTTCATCACCACTGGCTGCCAGACCACTGTTTAAAATACCTATTTGAGCAACCACAAGTATCCTTTCCCTTTTCTTGCCAGACTTTTGCATGAATGTGTATATGCCGTCTCTTCACTTACGGCTTCCTACTTACATTTCTTTCCTTGTTGTGTTCCAGCCGCAGCACCCTCCCGGAGCACAGCAGAGGAACAGGCAGTGAGGGGATGCTGACTAATCCAGAGAGCTTAGATAATTAGCTTAGACAAGATCCCTAACTTTTTTATGACAAATGTTGAACAATCCCTGTGCTGTGTGCCTGAGGGGCAGGCATTCAGCAGATGCAAACAGAGCTGCAGATCTTGGATGTAACCCAGGAACGATGGGAGGACGTGGTGGTTTTTGGAGTCCAGTGAAGACAGGAAGACTTGCTTCCCTTAATCCTGAGTCTAGGGTGACAAGCTGACTTTGTATTAGTAGCATAAAGTGACGTAAGCTTTCATTGGCTTTTGTGTCTCCTGGAGGCCTAATTTTGCTGGAATACAGCAGTGCTTGATTAACATTTTTTTGAAAAATGCTGCATAAAAGGAATTGATATTGTTTCCTACTTCAACTGAAATTAAGGAATCCTTTGCTCTCAGTGAAAGAAGAGGTTGCCAAAGATAGTCTCTCTGCTACTAAAGAACAAGATTGTCACCCTTCTTCAGTTTTTAAATTAACTCACTTTCTTGTCTTTGTTGCAGTGCTGCCAAGAGTTTCGCAACTCTGTTTGTGAATGTGGATGTCACTTCTGAACCCCACGAGGTCTCTGCCCTTTGGTTTTTGTGGTATGTGAAGCAGTGTGGGGGGACAACAAGGATATTCTCAACAACCAACGGAGGGCAGGTACTGTCAGCCATCACCTTCTGTGGCTTGTGACAGGCCCTGTTTTAACTTCATTCTTTTGCTTGTTTGTTTTAGTTCAGAGGGCCAACTGAGACGTCCATGATTTTGAGCCAGTAGCACATTGATAACTAGTTCTATTCATTTACACGTTAATCTGGATCTTGCAAAACTCATGTTGAAGGCTATTCCTGTGCTGAAGGCATTGGCTCAGGGATCAGTAGATTTGTGTCAGTTCCTGACTCTGGCTTCCTTTTGGGCTCTGGTTAGAACAAGTACTTTGCTTTTCCACTTTAAAAAGAGAAAGTATTACTTCTGCTTACTTCTCTCATGAGGCTGAAGCAAGCCTTACCACTTCAGAAGCACTTAATGGGGATGGCAATGCTAGCTGCACGAGTGTGTAGAGTGCTCCAAATTAATACTGAAAATGTAGCCCAGAACTGGGTTCCTAAAGACACTAGCTCCCAGGATTAAAACTGTTAAGATTTTAAAATCAGTCTGAAGAAAATGAACACCCCTGCTTAAATATGGTATTGCTCTGAAATGTTTGAAATCTGGTATATTAGTGCTGCTTCTGCATTTCAAGAAAGTAAAGACTCCGTTAATGGTCCTACACTTGAGAAATGCAAATTTTACTAATTATATTAGAAATAATTATATTTTAGAAATGCAAATTATTTAATCATAAATAATTAAAATACAAAGAATACATTAAAACATGTTAAAATGCATAAATATGCATAGATAAGCAATAATTATAGATAATTTAACTGTATATATATTACATAGAATATTATTTGAATTCTGTATTATGTTAGAGGTGATTTGAGTTTAGGTTAGATTACATACTGCAGGATACATTTTTGGTGTGAGCTATGTCACTTCTTTAAACCTTGTTTTTTATTACGAGGATCAGGGTTCCTACTTCTGATGCACAGACCTCTGCAGGGATAAGAGTGAACTCAGAGAAAGGTTTAAAAGTTCAAGCGCTTTTCAGAAGTCTTGCTGATTCACACAGGTCTGTGGAATCCATTTTGAGACCACATGAGAAGGGATTTCTCATGAGGTTACTGATACTTCTAGTTTTGGCTAGTGGTCAAATATGGGAAGCGTTTGAGGAGTTCACTGAAAGAGAAAGGAACGTGAATACGTTTTCCAAGTGAGACTGCTCAACTTTCCTAAAAAGGTTTGATAACAACAGAAGAACGGGATTTGTTTTGAATGCCAAGCAAAACGTTTGTCATGATACATGCTTCATACGCATCACTCTGCTGATTCTGCTTTGCCGAGTTGTTGTTTTCTGTGTTTCAGGAGAGGAAGTTTGTTGGGGGCTCTGGCCAGATCAGTGAGAAAATAATGGAGCGCCTGGGAGGCCGGGTGAAGCTGAGGAAGCCAGTCGTCCGCATCGACCAGTCGGGTGAAGGTGTCATAGTGGAAACCTTAGATCATGAATTATATGAGGTAATGAAACTTCTAACATTTAAGCAACTGTTTGTGCTGGGATGGCTAGAAAACCTTTAGCTTTTCCTTTTTGACTTCTCCAAAATCCTGTACAAAAATGTACCAGAGATTAAAGTGACTATGACAGAAAATCACACTTTCTCATTGTGCCTGAGTAATAGCAATGATAGAGCTTTAAAACGATGCCTGAAAGCAAAGTGTATATTTGAACTCTTCCTTCACTAGCATCTCTTCTAGTATTCAGTTACCTTATGAATTAAAGGATAGTTGTAAGGTGAACACAAAAATGTAGCTTAGTAATAAACTTCCTGTGAAAAACATTTCGGCCTTTGCTTCCAGGTTTTAACAGAGGAGTCCAGATGGAAGGGAGACCGATGGACTCTTGTAACACAGAAAATCTTTCCACTGGCTTTTTTTCAAGCGCTGGGGAAAGAGCAGCTGCCCATCATTGGAACAGATGGCTGTTTATATAATGCTTGTTTGTTGTTTAACAACCAGGATTTTGTGAGGGTTCAGTTTTGCAATTCTTATGCTAAATGCCAAAATTGCTTCAGAAGATACACCCTGCAGCCTCCCCAGATGTCTGCCAAGATCATTAGAGTAATATACTTAGGATGAAGTAGTGGAGAATGTATTTGGCTTACGTATAATTTCTTTTCCAGGGCAAATATGTGATCAGTGCCATTCCCCCAGCTCTTGGTTTGAAGATTCATTTCAACCCACCTTTGCCACCAATGAGAAACCAGCTCATCAACCGAATTCCCATGGGCTCAGTCATCAAGTGCATTGTGTACTATAAGGAAACTTTCTGGAGAAAGAAGGGTATTACGTTTTAATTGAAGGGAATAGTAGTGACAGAGAGAGGGGAGAGGGTACATGGTAGTGGAGTAGACTTTGTGTTTAGAGGATGCTGGACCTTAGAAGGAGACTTCGTACACTTCTATGCCATTTTTGCCTTTCCCTGTTTGAGAAAATTGAGAGATCGGTTGGGAGGAGAGGGTGGATGGGAGAATAAAGAAGAGGAGGTAGGCATGAAGGGAGAACTCATGTCTGTTGTTTATTGCCTTGGTTGTTCTTTGTTGTCCTCTCCTTTTCCTTCAGTGGCACCTGGGTATGAGGTGAGTCTCTCCCACTTGTACTTGGTAATCTAAAGGTATAAGTGATATGTGATGGAGAGAGGTTTTACCCCATCAGTTATCAGCCTGTGAAAACTCTGCCTTCTGGATGCACTGGGCAGGATTAATTTAAGGTGTCTTCACATAGACATCCCCAGCTGGGCTAGCCATCCTGCACTCTCTTTACATGCTGAATACTTCCATCATGATTCTTCAGATCTCTTTTAGAACTTACTGAATCTAAGACAATCTGTAATGTATTAGCACCCATTTCTCTTCACTGGTTATAAAGAGTCCACATCTGTGTTTGTCTACAAATGTCATCCACCCTTCATCTCTGTGAATGATTTTAAGAGTTCTGGATCCTGGCATATTCTGGCTATTAGGTTTGGGATGGATTGGCTCCCATTTCCTGGTAGAACCCATAGTTTGCATACTGTGCTTTGCTAACACTGTTGTTGTTCTTTTAAGAACAATTTATTTTCTTCAAACTCTTCTTTTAAGAACAATTGTGTTTTCAAAACAATGTACAAATATCTCCTCCTATGTCTGACATAAATGTCACATATGGAAAAAATTGTGCTGGAGGCACTTGAACATCTTCAGCAAGATATCTGAGAGCAATCTGTTTCTGTACAATTAATAATTGCCTTGCTAACCGGGTTGCAGAATAATTTATTTTTCTATAAAGAATTCAACAATAGGAGATTCCTTTGTTGACTTTCTGTTTTAAAGATGCTTGAAAAGGATTGTTAATTGTCAGCTCATCTCGGATCTGAATTCTAGAGATGATCTAGCACTTCTCTGAGCCAAAGGAACACTACACTGCGAGGGAGCTGTGCGCTAATCTTTGTCAATTGATGGGGATTGCTTTACTTGTTTTTTTTGTTGTTCTTTCCTTTGTTTTCATATCTCCCTACATTAGAATCGGAGAATCAGAGAATGATAGAGATTGGGAGGGACCTATGGATGTCATCTAGTCCAATGCCTTGCTCAAAGCAGGGTGAATTTAGATCAGGTTGTTTAGGGCTTTTTCCAGTCATGTTCTGAGTATTTCACAACTTCTTGGAAGCTTGTTCCTGTATTTGGATACATGGATCCTAACTTCTTTTCCACTTTGTGCTTACCAGGGTATTGTGGTACCATGATCATTGAAGATGAGGATGCTGCAATTGGTTTAACACTTGACGATACTAAGCCTGATGGCAGCTTTCCTGCCATAATAGGGTAAGAGACAAAGAAGGTGTCTAGTTAATGCCTTTTTATTTTGCCTTAGAGGCAACAATTGAAACAGAAAACATGCTACTTTTGAAGGGAAATACTTCAAAATAGAGTTTCTCAGTGTGTGGTGAATATGTTCTATGAACTTTTCTTTCAAAAAAGTTCTCCCTACGATTTAATTGGTAATTTAAAAAAAAAGAAATTCTATTTTTCTTCTCTTTTTCTCCCTGTCATCTTTTGCCTTTTTGTGTGGCAAAATACAAAACTGGAGAAGAGGAAAGGAAGGAAAAGCAAAAAGGGAGTGATCGCAGAAATGTAAAGTTTTTTCCAAATATTTTGCCTCCCCCAAATCTTCCAGTTTTTTAAATGAATATTTGTTTTCTAGAATTATATTTTGTTTTGTTCTGTTTTTTTTTAAACAGCCAGAGAGTATGATCAGTCTTAGAAAATTTATTTAACAATAATTTCCAGTTCAATCCAGGCTTCACCTCTTGTTGTTATATGCTTGCACACACTGCTGTATAAAATTAAGGTCATTGGGAAACAGCTCATACAAATATTCTAACCTGAATCTCAGAGTGGTTCCTTCCACAGTGAGTCCTGCAAGCAGCAGGCATAGCATATAACATTATGCAGAGGCACGAAATGGGTATTTTGGATAGAGACCCAAATGCTAATACTATAAATCACAAGCATCTCATCATAAGGTATTGGCATTTTAAGTAATGCAGGAAGTGTAGTAACATAATGGAAGTAAATTGTGGTCTTCCTTTTTTTACAGCTTCATTCTTGCTCGGAAGTGTAGAAGACTGACAGGTCTCACGAAAGAAGAAAGGTGAGTACAAACACTGGAGATCTGCATGGAATCTGAGTCAAACTTCTGTTATAAATGACCAGAGCAGGAAAAAAATGCCCCGATTTGAAGGAAGTTGCCTGTAACTTTGCAACAGTAGGTGGACATGTCATTTATAAGAGATCTTCTTCCTTACTGTTTTTGGATGAAGACCCCGCGGAATTCCCACAAACAGGCAGCAGATGTGGCAGCTAGCCCCTGCCCTTTGGACAGTCTCAGGTCGTGGTTCTCACTTTCCAGCAGGGCTGCTCTGCATATGTGACTGCCAAAAGAACTGCTCTAAGCTGCTGACTATGAAAGTAGTGTAGGTATTCTGCTGCCCTCACTGGAAAGCGTCCAGGGCCAGCCTCATCCCTCCCCATTGCTACCCCTCTGGCTTCTTGCAAGTGCACTGAGCTCTTTGAAAGCTTGTCAGAAGGGACAGGTTTGGTCCCTGTGCTTGATTTTTTTTCTAATCACCTCAGAGGGTCCTTTCAGTGTCTGTAACATAGCGCAACCTTGGGGCTGCTGTAGCTGCCATGAACAAGACGTCCACATCATGAAGGGGTCAAAAAGCTGCCTCCAGCTCTCCACCCTCAGTTATGGGAAAAAATGCCCTTCAGGCACGGATGAAGGTCTTTTTTACTGTCTTGTTGAAACAAATCTCTGCATACAGTAGTGCTCTTTTGTTTATTACTGAAATAGAATTTACAAAGTAATGAGTTTTTTCCATCACACTGATTCACAGTATCTGATCAAATGAAAGCTACAAGTGGAGTGTGGATATGAGGAGAGCCTTATTTTGACATGGAGAAAATACATTTGTTTTTAAAGCATGCCACAAGGAATACTGTGTCCAAGTAAACATTTTTACAGTAATAGCTAGCCTGACTAGAGAAGATGTAGTCATCTCAGATTAGCTTTGCAGGTCTGTGGATAATGGGTCTAAACGGGACTGTTAATATCCCAGTCTTTTCAAATGACAGCCTAGTACCACAGAGCACTTTTAATTTTGACAGGAATGGACAAGGCAGCCTTTTCCTCAGCACTCAGGCTTTGAGATAGACCCCCAGCAGGTGACCAACAATAGAAGTAGTGTAGATATTCTGAAATCCATTTTTTTTCTGGAAAGCATTTTAAGCCATCATAAACACCAAATGGTGTCTTACGCTGTGTGTCAATACACTAGATACAACTGAGCATTTGCAGTATTTGAGAACAGCTTCTCTTTCTGTGAAATGAAGGACTGTCCTGGCTGTTTGCAAGGCACCATGAAGGAAAGGTTGCTTTCCCCTGGGCGTTAAAAGCATTAGCACAATTACCTGGTTTTGCTGCTGCTTACGGACAAGTTTTAAACAAAAGGATTTTGAACTCTTGTCTTTTGAGGAATAAACTTTAGACTAGGAAGGACTTTGCTTTGGTAAAGAATGGTTATGCAATATGCTTATGTTGGTACCCAATAGAGGTACCCTGGTGCAGGGGGCAGGAGTGCCTCTGGCTCCTAAAGTCCTGGTCACAGTCAGCCAAGCAGGAACCTGCTGGGCTGCATTGCAGCTCCTCTCCTGCACATGAGCACAAGTCTCCTTCCAGTGGAAACCGAGGTCCAGGAGAAAGCAGAGCACAAACCCAGACCTTCTCCCAGTGTATGCTCAGGGTGCAACCAGTTTGTGTTGTTTAGATGGGGGCTATGGTGTTTGCAGGGAGGGATCTCTTCTGAGGACAGGCTTCTTGTGGTACCCTACAGAGGATGCATCTCTCTGAGATGCTGTGCTCGCCTATCAACACAAGCTGGGTTCTCCCTTTATCATGTTGATGACAGGGTATGGTTTTTGGTAATCCTTGGATATGAAGAGTAGGATGTAGAGTCTGTGGCAGCTGTCCTAAATCATGTCTGGGAACAGTGGTTGTGGGAGGGGATGGAAACCGTTTTACAGCCTAAGCCAGACTGAAGGGAGTAAAACTCACTGCTGCCTTCCAACTGGTCTTCCTAGGCCAGGTGCCAATGAGTAATTACATTGTTAAATTGTGCCCTACCTTTCACAGCTGTGCAACAAAGGTGATGGCATCGCACACAGCCATGGAATAAGAGACCAGGGAGAAGAGCTGAGTGTCTGCATGTCCTCAGTGATAGATTACTGTTGGTACAATGCAATCCTTTAGAAACTGCATTTCTGTGGGTTTTTTCTGTCAAATAATACCTTACTATTGATAAATAATGCCTTCCAAGGTTGAAATTTCTTAAGAGTTGGAAGATGCCCTTGACCTGAAGCTTAATATTTTCTTTTGCACAGCTATCTTAAACTAACTTTACCTGTTTTTGCAATGTAGTTAGCAAACAGCAGTGAACTTGCACCTTCTTGGAGCCCTGCAGTTGGCCATACATGAGAATCCCTACCAGCCTCTGGTATGCCATTTCCAGGCTCCCTGAAGGGTCTGCACGTCATGTGTGGAAAAAGGGCAGGGCACAGGCAGATCTAGAGGGGTCCTTCTCATCCCTGTCGTGGTGCTGGGAGGAGCAGAAGCAGATGGGTCCCAAGGTGATAACTCACTTTCCCGTGGAGCCCTGTGGTGTTCCTGACCTGCCCTGAAAGCAGGAGCTGGTGGGCATTTGAGAGAGGTGGTGGGCAGACCTCAGCAGAGGCTTTGTTGGATCATGCTGTTAAAATGGCTTTATTCTGTTCAGACACTGGGTAGGTGCTGGTGGTCTGCAGGGCACAGTGGTCACCTCACTTAGGGAGAGACAGAGAGATGGAGGAAATGATCCCTTTTGTTATGGCTGTTGCTGGATTCATGTCACCCCCTGACTACAGAGTCATATGTAGATCCATATATGAGATATATGATCCATATATGAGATCTTGTATAGATCCATATGCAGAGTTCATGTCTAGATTCTGCAGCTCTGTGAGCCCTCCTGGCCAGTCACTGTGTCACTGTGCATTTCTGCTTCTGGAGCAGGCTGACCCTTGTTCTCCACCCGGGGGCACAAGGAAGGGGCCGCTTCCTTCCCCTCTGCTGCTGCTGGGCTTGACACCTGCCAGCAGCAAAATCACCCCAGGCCACGGCTCTTGCTGAACTGTAGCAGCCTTCACTTTCCTGTTCAAGCCCCAACCTGCACAGGACATCTTCTTCAAGGCCCTTCAGGTCTTCCTGGTTTTTTTTTCTCCTCATCCCCTTTCTATGGCATTCTTTGAGTTCAGCTGCTCATGGGTATAGCTGGGCTCCTGTCTAGCTGGGCTGCTTCATACAGCAGTATAGATACAGTTTCCACATATGCTTATACAGCTGCAAGTGTAGCCTATACAGTTACAGAGCTGGGACTGCTGTATTTCTGTGCCCAGCATGGCTTTCTGTGGAGCAGAGGATTTGCTTCCAGAAGTAAACGTCTTTCCAGTGTTGTGTTTGCGTGTTTGTTTTTCATAATTGTTAACTATTATTTCATCTTTATCTTCTTGTGTTTGGGAATTGGTGCAGTGCAGCTAACAGTAAACAGTAAGACCCAAAAGCTTGTAGGAACAAACTTAATTGCACTTGAGGTTTGCTACAGAATGAAGTATATTAATGGATTTATAGACTCATACACTAAAACAGGAGGAAATTTTATAGATACATAAATAAAGTACTGATTCCCTGAGAGCCTCAGGCTATCAATACCTGCATCTTTGTAGGAACAAACCGTAAGTTAGACTATGTGCCAAGACAAAAAAGTGCAATGCCTTACGACTTTCTTTTCCTGACAGCCTAGAGAACCTTTGGATAATACATGAATTTGGGCTGCTAGAGGTATCTTAAGGGAACAGCTTGCATAACTGCTGGTAAAACCGGCACTTACGCAGCACAGAAGCTTGAGTGAGTTATTTCTAGCGATCCAGAGGCCGAGTAATTAGGATAGATCCAAAAAAGCTGGAATCTCAAGTTCAGGCAGATATTAATACTGGTTCTATTGAAACTAGGACATATTAGAGGTGGTTTGTTTTCTCTTTCCTTACACAGAAGTCTTCTGTTGCTTTTCTCTTGCAGGAAGACGAGGCTGTGTGAGCTCTATGCAAAGGTTCTGGGATCAGAGGAAGCTTTACATGTAAGCACAAAATCTAAGCCACAGCGTCTCTTTTCAGACTTGTTGAGCTGGGGAAGGGCAGAATGAAACTGGAATGCAGCAGTGCTCAAGCACAGTGCTGTGTAGCGTTTTGGAAAAGGTACCTGCTATGGGAGCGCTTGCTGCCCTCTGTAGAGGAGTGGAGAGAAGGTTATGGCAAGTCTTGGGTTGTGTTTGATAGTGAGGATAAGACTGAGCTTATGAAACAGTTAAAAGGCAGATGTGTTATTGCCCAGCTTCATGGGTGGCATTCACAGTGCTTACCACTATACATCTCAACTGTTTTCACGTGACAGGCTTGCCTTTCCCTCTCAGTCTGTTGAGCATAATGTTTCTTCTCTCTTACTAGTTGCTAAGATCCATTGCTGCATGTGTTTTTCTTTTTGCCTTTCCCTTGCCTTCTCTTCCCTGTAATGGTAAATAACTGACAGGATTTGTGTGATCTCACACTTAGTTTATGTGATCACGCCCTTTATCCTTTAAGGGCAATTTTACGCGAGTTAGAAGTTGTAGATGCCAATCTCAAGATTACATCATTTTAAACACAACGATATTGTACGCAGAACCATGCAAGTGCCATACTTTGCATTTTTAACGGTATATATTTGTATCCAATGTACATATTACAAGTATTATACCTGCGTACACCAGACTTTGCTTTACATGGCTCAAAGCATAAATTTGTGCTCAAAGCATAAATTTACATTGACAGATTAAGAGGATTATGTTCTACAGTGGCCAGATAAGCTAGTTTTTTTTAAAAATAGCTAGCAGTGTCTAAAATTAAGGCTTATTGTGTTGGATCCATGCTGCGTTAAGAGACTTGTTAAATGTGCTTGTCTTGTCAGATGTTGACATGCAACAGATCATAAGCTGCTATTCTCTGCTGTCTCCTCAGTTCTTTTATCAGCTTCCTCAGGACTTTGTCCTTTCCTTGAGTGATTTTAATCTCTGTTTTACAGCCAGTGCATTATGAAGAGAAGAACTGGTGTGAAGAGCAGTATTCTGGGGGCTGCTACACAGCCTACTTCCCACCAGGCATAATGACTCAGTATGGAAGGTACAGTGTCTATTTATAGTGGGGTTCAGAGTAGTAAGATAAGAGCAAGTTAATAAATATCCTCAGAAAGGGTCATAAATCCTCTGTCACAGTTCACTTTATACCTTTAAGATCACAGGGGAATATTTTAAACAGATATTATAGCCTTCCACTTGTCTCAGTTGGGCTTTATGATGGATGAGTACAGTATCATTAGGGGCTTTTATTCACTTTTGTTATTCGGTGAATACAGCTGACTAGGTTCTTGGAAGGGAGTTGGGAAGTTTTCACAATCTGTTTACAAAACTGGCATTGGGTGTTTGAGATCGGTGTTACCATTTCCGGCACATCTTTAGCTGTTTTTTTTTATAAATACTGGCAGAGTGTTAATTCCTGCCAACGCTGACAGTAATGACTGATTTCTTTGGACTATTCCTTTCCTTTTAGCAGTCAAAGCTTAATATAGTAATCAGTGTGCCACTGTATACAGTCCTTTCCGACATAAGTTTTTGCATGAAAATAAGACTTACCAAAAAGAAAAAGGCTTGCTGGTCAGACCGGTGATTGGATTCAGATACATAGTTTTTAATGTGCTGGCATAGCCCTACTTTTGAAGTATAAGTTTTCACAATTTAAAAAGAACTTAGAGCAATGAAGTAGTTGTAATGAAGAGCATATGGAGGCCTTAGTTTTTAAAGTAATTTTAATGATAATTATTGCAAATTCTGGCAAAAAATAGGGTAAAAAAAATCCTTTTTTCTTTTTTTTTTCTTTTTTTTTTTTTTTTTTTTTTTTTTTTTAGATATCCTGGGGATGCACTTCAGAATGCTACACTGTGCCAGTAATGTCTAGCATTGGTATTTATGACACTGGCTAAAATCATGAGATAGAATAAGCCTCATCTTCAAGCTAATTGTCCTTCACACCTACGAGCACTAGATTCACAACCAGAAATAACATTGTAAGAATTGCAGTGTAAATGTTTAGAAAATATGAACACTGGTGTGTTTACTGTAAGAAATGAAATGCAATGCAGACTCCCCCTCCAGCTCAACTCACCCAAAGTTTTACTATCTCTAAGTGCTCGCTGTTAACCCAAGGATTTCAGTTATCTTTCCTGATATGGCTGATGTCACTTACCGCTTGTCCCCCTCCAGGATTATTCGGCAGCCCGTTGGCAGGATCTATTTTGCTGGCACAGAGACAGCCACAGAGTGGAGCGGATACATGGAGGGGGCTGTACAGGCTGGAGAAAGAGCAGCCAGAGAGGTACAGATGCAAGCCCAAAACAGGGGGGCACTGTCAAATATCCTATGGAAAATGAAAGATCTTCTGGTTGGAGGTGAAATGGGAACTGAGTGTTGACAGCTTCAGGCGTTCTGAAATCTTGGTGCAAATCCCTGCAAAGGGAATAGACTTCAAAAAGGATGAAGGTTTTGCACTTAGATTTGGAACGCTTAGGAAGGGCTCCGGCTATTTCATCAAACTCTTCTCTGTTTCCAGGAATGAAATCCTTTCTTCTTTAACAGAAATCCCAAATTCTCACCTAGTCATTTTTTCCCCCAAATGGGCACTTTGTTAGTCATCGTACTGAGAGATCATGGCCATTAGCCTCACTATAGGAACAGCTCAGTTCTGCAGCTCTGCACACCAAGCCAGTCCCTTCCTCAACTGTTTCCAACAATACCATTGACACAGTGATATACCATTGAGACAGCCTTACATAAAGTCATTAAACAAGGACTTAAATATTTTGCTTCTGAGAAAATGCCAGTTCCTCAAGTGTTTTCAGGAATATTACAGTTTATGAAGCAGCAAAAGAAATTTCATCTTTGTTTTATGAGGTGAAGGGAACCTTGTGGCTAAAAACTACAGTCGTGGAACAGAAATTGGCCTGGAAGGGATCTGGAGAGTTCATCTAGCCCATACCCCTGCCCCAAAACACAGGGATCAACTGTCCCTAAACTGTCCCATTTGTGAAGGTTATACCTAACTGGCTCCTGAAAACCTCCAGAGGTAGTGAATGCTTCATGACCTCTCTAATGTAAGGACATTACAGCAGAACCTCCACAAGCCTCAGCAGAGAAGTTGGCAAGTGAGCTTGACTGGTAAAAATGTTTATGTTTTCCTTTCCTCATTTACTTGTGAAAGGAAAATATGTTTAAAATCTAGTGCAAGGGTGTTTCTCATGCTCCTGTGTTGAAAAGTTGATGGGGTCCATGAACCTTGTCTGGAATAAAAGCCCATCGTAGAAGACGGCAGATCTTAAATCTACAAGTGCCTGGAATAGGAAAAACATTAACATCATCACCTCCATTTTATTTTACTGTAGAAGAAGTTAATCTTGCTGTCTTTCATGACTCTCACTTCAGATAATCTTTGCTATCCTACTGATCTCTGGTATATTTGATACTTTGGTTACTTTTGCATTGTGAAGATTTTCTTTTTAGTCTTGCTTTTCTCTGCCTGAAAGTGGTGGTCTGTCATCACTCACAGGATTCTGTTCCTCTTCCTACATCATGGTAAAACTTGCAAAACAAGCTACTCCTGGCTTGCCCATGCAGTAGCTGGTTTATACACGCCTCACTTTGCCATGAGTGTATGCTTAACTCTTAGTCATACTCATATTACCCTGTTCCATGGCACTAGTCAAGTCCTGATATCTTGCATGGACTAACTAAGCATAGAGAGGTTTTTCTGTTACTGTTTCTGTTTTCCACTAGGAGGAGCGTCTTATTAAATATCAGGCCTCCTCAGAAATGAGTTGTACAAAGGTCGAGTTTTCTTTTAAAATTTGAATACACGGCGATTTATGTGCTCAATTGTTATCTTCATCATGCCATTTTAAAACAAAAATTGAAGCCAGCTCTTTTTCCCTTTCAAAGAATGAATGGTACTTACTAGAGAATGTTATTTATTTTCAGATACTGTTTGCTATGAAGAAAATCCCAGACAGTGAAATTTGGAAGCCAGAACCTGAATCAATTGTAAGTCTTTCTGTAGATTAAATGGATTTTTTTTTTTCCTGCGGTTTTGCTGATGAGGTAAAATTTTGTTGGCTGTTTTTATTTAAGTTCACTAAATCAAAGCCACAATAAACTTTCCCTTACTCACCAAAACTGCCCTTCCCTAAACAGGAACACGGTAGAAACTCAGAGGGCACCCATCTGACAACTCTGTAACGCGGGATCAGAAAGAACTGCACTTTTTAAGTGGGCTATGAATCCTTTCCATGTGTCTCTTCTTTTTCCCTTTAACGGAGCAGAAAATTTTGATACGCTGTACTTCTTGAAACATGAGCTGCTTCAACCCAGTTCTGTTTCTGCCGCAAGAATCTCTTGATTTACATCCTGCCTCTAAAGTGGAGATGTTATGTTGATAATGGATGCTCTCCCCGCAGGATGTTCCAGCTTTGCCCATCACTACAACCTTCTGGGAGAGGAACTTGCCGTCTGTGCCGGGACTGCTAAAGCTGATTGGATTTTCCACTTTCTTTACCTCTGTGGCTGCGGCTGGGTTATTTGCCTACAAAAAGGGACTTCTAGTTCGAAACTGAAAAAGGTGTCAACGCAAAGCCTCACACTTGAGCGGTTTTCTTTTTTTTGGAGTTTTTTTTGGCATGTACTTACTTCCCTGTCTCCAAAATCAGATCAGACTGGGGAAGAGGAGAAAACAGTAGAGAGAAGAGGCTGGAGGGGAGGGCTAAAGGAATGGGATCCATATTGAAAAAGAACCCCTTGAATCCAGGCTTGCTTCTAGCAGTAACTTTTTGGTTGTTGAATTTCTAGGATACCCTGCCAAGCGTTATCACCTTGAGGTTTTTATCCAGATCTCAGAACAGAAGTGACAAAATACCTTTATAAAGCCTGTTCTGATGAGATTTCCAGTTGTTTTTACATTTATATCTGAACCAGACCCTGAACTCCCAAGTCTTCACAGGCACTTCCATCTCTAGTTGTAAACAAAGGATTTCTGCCTTACTGTGTGGTAGACTGAGAAAAGAAATCCATAGCTTAAAGAAGAATTAACTAGTTCCTGCAAATTGCTGGTAAGGATCTTCTTAGTGTTTTTATTTTTCACCCAGATGTCCAGAGCCCCAGCAGCACCTAAGGGACAAGTCAGGCTAAATTTATCCATCCGAACTATGCAAGTGTGGCCATAGGTTGTTGGCATTTCCAGTGGCATATTTGTCCTACAGTGAGTTAAAGGACAATGTTTTTACTGCCTTTGGCAATGTGGTTGAATTTCAGGCTCCCCAGCTGTGTTCACATTGCCTGAAATGGCAGAGCTCATGTGTCCCAGTCGAGCCCGCCCCTGTGTGGGATCAGATCTCCTCTGCCTAGAAAACTGGCAGGCTCCAGACTACAGCTGATGTGTACAGCAGTATGGCAGATYGGGCTGTTGGACCTGAGTGTGAACGGGGAACCTTGTGCTAATGTACAGATGCAGCCTTTCGAACCTCTTTCACCCTGTCTGACATCTCTTTGCCTCCAAGGTCCTCTTTTAGCTCCCTAAGTTGCTGCAAGATAGCAAGAGAACAAATTAACCTTTGCCTACCCCAGGAAGTTGTAAAGCCATCCATAAAAAACTCTTTTACGTATTTTTTCTTATCTCCTTCCTTTCTTTCATCTACTTAAATTTATACTTTGAACACCTTGAGGCAGTCTCTTGCCTGGCAGGGCACAATGGGCTTGAAAATGTAGCATTAGCATTAAAAAAAAAAAAAACAACAAAAAAACCCAACTTAACTGCCCTCCAACACTTGCTTCATGCTGAACACAGCTTAGCTGATTCAGAGCTTCAGTCTCTCCTAACAACCATATTGATGGGATTAGCACTTCCACTTCTGCCTGCTGTGCTGTGTTGTACTGACTGCGCACTTTTGGTAACTAATCAAGGATTATGATTAAAATGATAGAGAGATCAAACAGAACCATGGATAGGATAGCCACATGCAAGTGCTTCTGCCCTCCCTAGCTTGGTACCTTTCAAACAATGTAAAAAAAAAAAAAAAAAAAAAAAAAAAAAAAAAAAAAAAAAAAAAGAAAAGAAAAAAAGAAGGAAAAAAAACCCAAACCAAAACAAAAAAACCCCAACCATCAAAACCTTAGGTGCCTACCGGTCAACATGACGGTACCTTGTTCTAGGTATTTCTGCTGTTTTACATCTGCACAACGCAAAACAGGAAGACACAGGTGTAAGTGAGGACAGCACGTGAAGTCTGAGATGTCTGGAATTTTTCTGAGCCTGTTTGCTGCGCTTCTCCCTTCAACCAGTCCCGATTTATATGTAAAAAAACTACATTGCAGTAAAAAGCCATGGAGGGAAGTATAATAATATATTCAGCAACTACTGTGAGCAAGATGGTAGAGGAACTGTATCACCAGTCTCAGGCGGACTTTTTGGGCTAGCATCTGATCTTGCTTGTGCAGAGGACTACTTCATTCTGCAAATAGTCCCATGGAAATCCACTGAACTACTTATAAAGCTGTAATATTTGTGAGCAGCACATCAGTTTCTGGCCATTAGGTTTCATTCTTTTTAACTTGATGTGCCAGTTAAAAATCTTCTTGTAGCGGCAGCTTGAATTTTATCACAAATGAATATCCTCATAACAGCCTTTTAAAATGCATAGGGGAACTTTTCAGGCATAAAGATCTTTAAGTCAGAAGAACAGTGCGGCAGTGTACATATGGCCTTTCTCATTGTATCATATAGAGCATTAATTGGCTGGCACATTTGCCTACCACAGAGTGCTTCTACGTGGCTTTCTCTCTGTGTGATTTATTTACTAAATGAATTAGGAACCGAAAGCGGAATGGGAACTGTGTAAGTTCAGAGCTCTTGCAAGTCAGACAATTCTCAGGCCAGAAATAAACATAGGAACCTAAATTTGGGAAGACATTTTTAAAGTCTTGGCCCAATATTTGTAAGTGCTGGATGGTGAATACATACTTAACATATAAAGAACTGCTGCATTTGCAGGTGATTTCTTTGCCTGAACTGTTCGGGATTCAAGTCCTGCTTCTGCCCTGGAAGTACTCTGCAGGACTCTAAAGGGGGGCAGATCCATGAGACTAATGAGGATAAATTGGTTTCATTCATGTCCAAAATGTATCTGTCTCTTCTTTGCTCCTGAATCTGGCACAGGTTTTTGCCGGTCTAACAAGAAAACGTTGTGTGCCACAGGGGCAGAAAATCCAAAATAAAACAGAAGTTAGGTATAGTTAGAACTGAACTGAATCATAACCAAAGCTCTTCATGAGATTGGTCAATTAAAAAAAGAAAAAAGTGTATATAGTTATAAACCTTTCTTATTCTTAGTTTCAAAGTGAAACAAAAATGGGGGAAGAAAAAAAAACCCACAAAGCATTTCTCATGTTATTCTGCCACAACTAAAAGTAGGTGTGACTTGAAATCTCAAATTAAATTTGGATCCCCTGAGATTTCTAGCCAAATCTGATGGAGCTGGGAGGTCTGAACTGCAACATCTGTATTAGCACTTGAAAGTCTCTCTCTTCTTCCTTCCAGACTGCCAAAGCATTAGAAATGCTGTCTTTCTCTTTACAGCCGTGTCTTGCTACGATTATGCTGTGGAGCTTATCACCACTATGGGATTAAAAAGAAGGATTTGCTGCTGTTTTCTTGACATCTTCCACATAAAAGGAATATGTGGCACTTTGTGTATGTGGATGCCAGTGTGATGAGAAAATTGACAAATGTAGCTAGAGAATCAAGTTGCTTTCCCATGGGTAGAGGGAACTGTTAGCACTGACTTACATTTTTAAAATTCATTCGTGCCAACCCTTCAAAGAAAGGAATGAAGTCTGGTTTAACRGGTAACCAGTCATGCTATATTCTTAATTTATTAACATGTTTGATGAGAAATCTGCTATCATGAAAGTTCCAGCAGTTTACCAGCTTCGTAAAATGTATTATAGGACCAACCATGGAAATAATAGTATTTGTCTCTTATGAACTGATTTGTGTTATCATGCATATTTTGTAAGGCTCTTAAGAGTTTGCAAAAAAAAAAAGAGGTTTACTTGCTTGTACACTGTTCTGATAGCAACTGTATATTGCAAAGGATGTCGGGTCATGGCATGAAAATCTGTGTTAACCAAAGTACTTGAAAGCTAATTGTATTAACTACTCGACAATAACAAGGAAGTGAGCAATCTGAGGCAGCCCCTTGTCTTTCCTTAACTAGTGCATTTTTCCTCTCAATGCAGATCTTGACTCCAAATAGCACATCTGCTGTCAATACAACAAAGACATTAATCACAATTAAGTATATGTCTGAGCATTTTCCATCACTGGAACCCCAAGGCCTGGAGGAGAAGCTAGGGACTTCTACTAAAATAATCTTCCTCTGTCCTCAGTGGGACTATCGTTTCACTGAGGTAGACTTTACAGAAGTGCAGAAATTTTAAGATTTTTTTTTTTTTTTTCTTTCGAGACATGAAAGAAAAATATTTTTGAGGAAGAAGGAATTGTATGTCCTCCAAAAGTACTTGGATGCAAAAGGGAGCCAGGATTAAATGACAACAGATCTGCCACTGCTCTTAGGCAAGAAGCAAACCCACTCAAATCACAGATTACAAATGCTCACAAATAAACCTGACCTGTGTTTAAATAGACTAACATTCCCTCTCCCATCTCCACCACCTTAAGATCACCTTGATCTTACAATCTGTTCTTCAGTAGAGATAAAAATGAGATGGCCAAAGCAGTCTTGCTTTCAAAGTATCTCTACAGTCAAATCGTTTAGGCATTGTCGTAGACTGCCACTTCTAGCGTGTCTCCTGTCATGTACAGGTCAGTGTTCAGTGATGCCTGCCTCTGTGTTTTGGAAAAAAAGAGTGACTTCACTTTGCAGGAATATATGTGCTGTGTGTGTGATGAATTTGTGCCTTTTATAACTGTAGCATTTTCTCAAGTGCCTCTGTGGTGACTGTCTCCCTTGGTTTCCTTCTTAAGTTCCCTTTTCAATAGGCTCTGCGGATATTTTTATCTGACAGCTGTGAACGTTTTTTAACCTTAATTAGAATCAATAAATATTGTCATGTCACGTTTACTGTTTGAGGCTTTTCTTTTGTGGAAGCCCCTTTTGACTTGGTTGTGATGGTGAGTATTACTTAGTAACACAACATTTTGCGTTTCATACTGAAGCCAGTGAGATATCTTCAGCTTTTCTCAGTAAAGAAAGCTCTGTAAATAAGAAGGGGAGAAGGATAAAAAACCCCAAACAAACCCAAAAAACCCCCAAGCCCCCAAAAAACCAAACACCAAAAAAATCAAACCACATTTGGCAATACTGTCTTACACTCAAGAATTATTTTTTATTGCTGTAGGTGGATTTGGAGTGTCCTCATCATGAACGTACCTCTCTCACAGCACCTTGTTTACCAGAACATGTATGGGCAGGGACACATTTTATAGCTGCTCATAAGAGTCAAGGGCAAGTGGTAGGTGGCTGTAACTGAACATGGGAAGAAACAGACCTTGTACCAAATACTGTGTGGTGTAAACGTAAAAAACCTGGAAGAAAAGAGAGACAAAAATCACTGGCTTAATTTCATCCAGCAGCTCAGTGTCAGTGCTAGAGAGGGAATGTAACTGAAGACCAAATTCGGCCTTGGGAAGGGACCTGTGTTTCACAAAAACGTAGTCTATGAATACTGGAAAAAGCGTAACCATCCATGTGAAAAACGCGTCAAAAGCATGCAGTGCTCTTTGTATAGGCTTAACTTTCAGTATTACTTACAAGCTATAAAGGAACACAAATACCATGAAAGCAAATATCCTCAACTAATCCTTTGTATGCTCTATAAAGCATCCGTCCCCTAAGAAACGTACCAGAACCAGCAATGCATTTCACAGGCCCTCGAAGCAGCTCACAAATGGTTATGAGTCTTAAACATTGCTGCCTTGGGTCAGATTTGAACTACCTCTTTGACCCTTTGTTCAGACATACCCTGCGGCGTCCCAGAGGAGGTACTGAAATGGTATTATTATTATTATTAATTTATTTATTTATTTACAAAGCTTTCAGTGTGCATGTCAAAGAGACTGTGGCAGCCAGGGGGCACTTCACTATTTCCAGCAGTCCACTGTACAAAAAGTTAATTTGGACAGATTAATACAGGAGAAATGCATTTTGTATAACATCTGTAGAAGATATTAATATGATTTCCTGAGAAACCGATTAGAAATCCCACCCATTGTTTAGGAGAGGATAGGACGTGTTTGCAAATTGTTTGGCTAAATCACAGGAAACTCACTTCTAGTATGAGAACTGAGGATCATTTTTTCCTCTCACCTTGTATAATTATACCAATCTACTCATCTGAAGCAAATCCCGAAATGTTTGAGGGACTGACGAGTTTTGCCTTCTGGCACAAGGCAGGATAAATCCCCCCGGGCCTGTAGAGTTGCCTCAGAAAAAAGCATCCAAGAATGAAAGGCAAAACTGGCCTCAGACACACAGAACCAAGATACAGTTTGGTATCTACTGGAAACAAGGGGAGGCTTTCTGTTCAATTTAGACCAATGCATTAAGGCCCAAGTTTTTGCCACCTCGTTTGAGGTGCTTCCGTCAAGGGGGCTGCCGAGACACAGCTCTTGTCTGGCTGGGCCTCCCCTGTGCGGTGAGCGGGGAGAGAGGGGCTCCTCGTGGTGGTTCAGCCTGGGGGGTCCCTGCAGACACGTCCTTCTCTCTCGCTCTCAGTGTAGGGGGGTACCTGACGTGATTGGGTTTCTAACTTTGGTATCTCAGTTACGTGCTTCAAATACATGGGATGAACTCAGGTTAGGAGAAGAGATTTTATATCTAATGTGTGTGTTTCCCTTGTTCTGCAAAGACACTCATTACAAGGTTAGATGTTTCCAAAGCACACATGATATTTACCCACCTAGAGAGCAATTCAGGAGCCGAAACACAGTTGCCTTGTGCCTTTCAGACACCTGAGGGCACCTCGTCCAGCCTCCAGCTGCTGCTCCGAAAGGCGGCTGCTCTTCCAGAGGCCATGTGTCCTCCACCAGCCCTGCGCGGGCGGCACAGACGCGCTTTGGCTACCGAACCAGGCAGCTTCTGCCTCCCACCAACTGCCCATGGCAATTAGGTACTTAAATGCTTCCTTGGGATATTTAGCTTTGGAGAGATGCAAACAGGGATAATGTAGACCCTGTGAATCTAACATGATGCAAGTTAATAAATTGCATGTTAATGGGTAGCTGCACGGGTAGTATGTTAATATATAGCTGTCCTTTATGCAGGCAGGCTATACAATGATTTTGTTGGTCACTGGAAAGAAAAACAAAGGCATGATATTCTATGAAGTTAGAATATTAGTGGTGTTTGCTAGAAAAGCTTTCAGTTAGCAGCTGAGTGCCAAGTTAAGTGGTAAAAAAAAATACACCTGAGTAAGAGGGTTTGTAAATTGATTTTAGTTTGCATGATTTGTACTGTCAGTAGCAAAAAGCTATTCTGAAGCTAGGCTAGAAAAAGCTCAAAAATGAATTTTAAATAGCTGTGTGAAACACACATTAAGGGTTTTGTCCACTGGGTCTTTATCCAGTGCCGTGCTAGCTCATCCCGGTTTTCCATTCTTTCTGGCCTTGCTGAAAGAGGCAAACAAAGTTGTTTCGAGTTTTTACATCCATTGTGGGTGAAAGATAGCCTCACTCTGTTTTGACAGAATGTGAGAGATGATACCTTTTCTAATTTAGAAGTAAAGGGTTATTAGCTTTCACCCAGGGTTGTTTTTTGCTATGTGCACAGGGAATTTTCTGTTAGCAATTTTTACAATCACTCTTTAGCGAAACAGCCTTAATGAAATAATCAATATCCATCCAGCTCCATGTACTCTGGCATCTACAGATTCTGCAGACTCCCTCCCCCTGCAACCTCGGGGGGGGAAAGCCTCGTCCAGATCCAAGCGATCCGTTCATCTGACCTACAGCAGAATGGGTCTGAGCAAATACAGACCAGCCTCACCTACCCAAGGGCATAAAGTCATTGAATGCCAGTAGTAACTTTGGGGGGGGTCTCATCGAGTGCCATTTCCCTGCCGCAGCAGAGACTTGTTGAAGAAGCGCTCGAGGAAGCGGTACCCAGCAGAAACACCAGCCTTCGGCTGAATGGGTTTGTCAAATGGCTCGGTGCACTCCTGCACCGCCGTCTAATGGGATTCAACACTGCACTGGAATATGCTCTAATACTTGGATGGGAAGGAGTGGAGAAAAGGAAGCGTATTAATAATGCACTGAGGCATCCTTGTCAGCTCTTAGGCTGTTCACTCCCAATTTGCATATGCTCCAAGTTGTAAGAAAATACTTTGCACAGCAGTGTTGCATTTAGCAGAAATTACATTATAATTTCAGATGTGGAAACTTCTATTCCAAGTCTGAGGCAGTGAGATGTCCCATCGGGCTGTGCAGTCATTATCTTAAACAATTGAAATGCATGCTTGCACTTAATCAAAATCAAGGGGAGATGTTACTCCAGCCTCCACTTGCCAATTCAGCCCAAAGTGGAACAAGAACATTTAAATTAGAAACTATGTTATTTCCCAATCATTTCTTTATGAGCTGGAGTTTGGCCAGAGTGCTTTTTCAGAGGTTGCATGTTTGAGCCAACGCCTCTATCTATATCCATAAAGCAAACTGCCCCCAAAGAAACGCCCGTCTCAGAGGAGGGGAGCGTTCAGGTGCATTTAGGATTTGTGCTCACACTTTTCTCCCAGCTCCTTCATGCTGCCAAGCAGCAGAAAAGACTTAAGCTTAAGAAAAGACTTCAGACTTCAGAGGAAGTCCTGCAGTGCCGGCAGCGGGGTGGTGCAGCAGCCGCCTCGTTGCCCTGATTTCTGCCAGGGACTGGCTAGTGCTGGGAAGCAGAGGCTGCAGGGATGGAGCCTGCCTTTCTCTGCTTCCTCCCATGTGGCATATCGGAGCTTGGAGACGGGTGAGAACTGGGGCTTGAAGCTGGGGACTTGCATCCCTTTCCTTTCGTGTGCTTCCATTCCAGAGTTTGATATTTTGGGTACCCAACAGGACCAGTGCAGGAATACCCACTGAGACCTTTCTGCAAATCAAAGCCTTAAGCTTTTGCCACGTTTTTGTTTGCGAGGTGGTAAAGTGCTGCTAGGATGTAGCCAGAAGATGGCAGCCTTTGTTTCAGCCTTGAGCCCCGCTGCGCCCTGCTGCTGTGCAGCAGGCGGGCGGCCGGCCACGCTTCAGCCCAGCTGCCTGCAGCTGGTGGCTGCTGACAGTAGTCTCCCCACCAAATGCTAGGCTCCGCCTTTTGCAATTCGGCTGGACATCCTGGATTTAACCAATGTTTCGATGAAGATGCTRCTGCTCAGGCTATAATCCAAGGAGTTTTCAAGTGAATGGTCTGGCCMTGGAAGTCCAAATCCCAACACAAGTGGTAACTATGTCCTTTGCTTCATTTTCAACCCCATCTTGAGTGGAAGCTGTCTTGTTGCACCGTGAGTGGCAGTGGAGYTTACAGTTACATTTCATGGAGAAAGAATAACAGTGTGAAGGTAGGGACGGCAAAGGACATCTGTCTGATATTGTCTTGTGCTTGATAAGGTCACAGGCGGTGCAAACTCACACCTCTGTCTGATCCGTTCATGGTTATAGGCTGGGGCACATCACATTTCCTAGGACCCCTGGAAGAGGCGACGGGCAGCTCGGAGGCACTGCTGATCTCCTCCGGCACYCAGCAAGCAGCCAGCACTGCTCTGCTAAAGCTTCCCTTTCCTCTCATAAGTAATGCATTCTCACTTGGGAAACTTTTTCTCCCTGCTCCTCCTTTGTGTCCTGGGTTATTCTGGCTCTGCTGCRTAAGATGAGTCCAAAAAAAACCCCAAAGAGAGCAAGAAACAGGGAACAGAAACTGGGAAGCCAAGCGCTACAAATAAAGAGCAGAACAGGAATTGCAACTGGAGCCCAAAGCATTGATTGCCAAGTGCAGGAACTGAGTGGGAAAAGAAAAAGTTACAGTTCACTAACAAAGAGCACATTTAATTTCCCCTTCTGGATTTTCACCAAGATGAAATTTGCTTTCTTTGTGTGTGTGTGGAAAGCAACTGTTGCAGGGAACATTTACAAAGCAAAATTGTTTTTTTCCAACTGCTCTGTGGAAGAGAAACAGCCCAAAAGGAAAAGAAGCGAAACAACTAAAATCATGTTTCCACAAAAGAGGACTCTCTGGATTTGTCCATTTTTCTATTTCATGATGCTGCTGTCAGGAACTAGGAGCTGAGCTCTGTGCAGAGAACATAAGACCAGCCTCCAGCTTGTTCCCGGCATGGTTTCTGGCCCGGGAAAGCCCTTGCTGTCAGACGGCAGTACCTGGTAAATAGGCCATGGGAATCGACTGGTGGGAAACCTGCACGTTACGACCCGTCAGACTGCGCAACGCTGGCACATCSCCCTGGGTGGTATTTTTATTCTGATATATAATGCTAATTTGTGCCTGTGGTTGGGGCTATGTTTCATCCTGCAAAAAGAGATCAAAAAACACGCAAACAGAAGCTGGATCAAACGTGGACTGGAAAGTATTGCTGGTGAACGACTATCGAAGAGACCAGGCGCAGGCTGCGGGCTGCAACCACTTGCTTGCCCAGAGTGGCTTTTGAGGCTGGATGTACCTTTAGCAACCCGGGTGAATGTGGTCAGACCTCCCCCTTGCTCCGCACAAGGAGCATGGCTGGAGGGATGCTGCCTGACCTGGGGGAGGTTCACGTCCACTGCGCCAAAGCATGCAGCCCCTGCAAACCGGCGCTTCATCCTCGTGATGGTGGCCCCTTCCCAGACCTCTCACATGGTGGGTTTCCAACCAGAGGGGCTTGGGTTGTCAGTTCCCGTGCTGGGCATTTTGGAGGTTGCGTGACGGGCAGGTCATGAGGGAAAGAAAACCTCGCTGGGCTGGTGGTGCAAAAAAGCCAGCCGGCAGCTCTCCTCCCATGCCTCCTGCCCGTCCAGCTCCTGATGGCCCCGCAGCCCGTCCTGTTTCAAGGTCCCCGTCCCCATGGGGCTGGTTGATGGCAGCCAGGGAGGGGGCAGCTGTGCTGCACTGTGCAAGTGGGAGCTGCAGCCGAGGGGAGCGGGGCAGAAAGGAGGTGGGACGCACGAGTCTCGCAGGAGTGTTTTTCCATCCCCGGTGCCGATTTCTGTGGCTTTCAAAGGTGTTGAAAGGCTAATTATGTGACGTGCTGTGAGGGGCTTGGGCACAGCCGCTGTGGTATCTGTAAGCAAACCCAGCAATTTAATTAAAAAAGAGGCAGGCGCTCTCATATGCATCATCTCAGCTTGCTTCTTTTGGACCGCCTGATCTATTTGCTCCGCAGTGCTTCTTATTTCACTGCTAGTATGGAGGATTAGTCTATTTTTTTTCTCTCTTCCCCCTCTGCTGCTCCTTCTGCCAGGGCTTGCTCTGGTCTTTGCTTTATTTCCAAGCATCAAACAGCAGCTTTTTCACCTGAGGCTTTCCTGTTCCCCAGGCGAGTCAATGCAATTCAGTTCCCACCCTGGTGCTGATGGACTTGGTGTGGACCTTGGCCTCTCCCGTCTCACCCTGTACTTCTAGAGGACAGAGCATCTCCCACCTCTGCGAAGGGGGTGCAGGGCTCTTCCTCTACCAACTGGGGCACTGAGCACCCCTGCTTAGGGAAGGTCACCAAAGGCTTTCCCACCCCATGGCCCAGGTGAGGACTCTGCTCAGTCCCCCCAGAAGAAAGAGGTGTTTCCACGGTGCTTCAGCCTCACGGTTTTAATAAAGGCAGCAGCTCGCTTGGAGAGTTGTCAGCAGTGATAAACTCAGTCCCATTCTGTTTCAAAATTGGTTTAAGAAAGATGCCTGGCTGTTTAATATTTAAGCTAAATGTTTAATGTTTAAACAGGGAAATTGTTCTGATTGTCAGAAAGGGCACTAAAGCAGGATGGAAACTGGTCTATAATCGCTGACAAACGCTGCCCTTTCTCTGCAGCAGCGTGGTGCCTGGGAGCTGCAGGAGTCTCAGAAATGCCAATTTTAATCAACCTCTTTCATTTCATTTGCCGCTTACCACTCCAACAGCAGCGAGACGTGCTTTTTCCCCGCGAAGTGGGGAATACTGTACCTGGCCCTCTTGAACAATTTGAGACCGGTTCAGCTGAATTGAACTTGCACTTCAAAACGCAAACAAATTGTAACAGAAATGTGCGTGGATAAGGTGAAAAGCAAAGCTGGACGGTGTCAGCCCATGGGCGTATTCCAGATGATTTGGGGTCCCTTTTGCATGCGCACACAAAAGCTGTGAAATTCAGACGCCAAGTTTAAAGTCAGCACAAAAATGACTGCCTCTAACTGCCACAAATACACGTACGGATGAATATTTCTGAACAGATATGGACAGTGTTTTTCAGGCAGTGGAAATATCCCCCTGGGGGAAGCGTGTAATGGTGCAGAACCGTTTCATGCCACAAAAGGCTTGTCAGGAGCGAGCCTGTGCTCCCTCCCCGAGCCCTCGGGTGGGCACTGTGGCTGTGCCAGGCTGCATGCACGGGGTAGTCCTAGCGCACGGGAATCCCTGCTTGGTAATGGCTGGAGCTGGGGAGGGCTCTGCAGGGAGCCCTCGACTCAAACAGAAATTCATGTTAGTCACTCCCCCCCACCCTTAAAACGTTCCTAAGGTGGATGGTAAACCAACCTGTCAAACGACCTGTCAAAAAATCCTTTAAATAAGCATTTAATACTACAGTTTATTGTGTTCAAAATCCAACATATAGCTGCTTCCTACTGAGACTATTCTCTCCTTTTCAGTGTGGATAATTTGAAGTGCATGAGTTCCATAGATGGGAAAGCTGAAGCTGAAAATGTAGATAGTCTTCTTATAAATAATCTGTTCAGGCTTTTTTCCCTCCAGAGAAATTGGTAGCGGCTGGCTGATCCTCACACAGAATGGCTGCGAACAATGAACAAAAAGTAGCTCAGGAGACACGCGCTGTCTGTACAACCTTTTCTGGGCGGTGCTTAACTCTGGCACCGTGAGCACCTGCTCACATCTGATGACAAGGGGCCGCCTGAAGCACCCCTTCCCTCTGGAAAGGGCTTCTTTGGAGCCCACCAGCACCTAGGCCGAGACTGGTCTGCACTTACGGTGTCTACAAGGCTTTTGTACAAAAAAGTGAGAGGACATATGAATGTGGTTGAAGCAGAGGCCAGGAGCGAAGTCATCTTAGGTAGGCAGGTATTTCTGTTGGCGTGTACATATGGATCATATCGAGCAGAGCAAGGGTTTGGTGGCTGCTGCATGTGACGTGCCTAGTGATTTAACACAGGCGCAGAGAAACACCACCTTCTGCAAACTCACAAAAAAACGACGCGAGAAAGAATCTGAAGAAAAGTTTATAGAAGAGCTCCTCTTACCAAGGCTTCAGGACTATTGAAAGGCACATTTCACCTATGTTGAATGACAGTCGAGTTCATGGACAGACACAACGCTCACATTTCATGGCAAAAAGACCACATAATGATGGTACGTTGTGAAACATATATTCCAGACTTCAGTTAAACACTAAAGTGATTATTTTAAGTGTGTCATGTACATAATAAGAGCGGAACAGGCAGATGCATCCAATTACTGTAATTTACAAGGCAGTAATTCAAGACCCAAATATATTTCTCCTTATTGGAGGAAGGCGGTACAGATTACGAGCAAAACGAGGGGCAGCAAGTTGACAGGGAGCCAGGAAGCTGCTGCCATTCGGAAAGTAACAGCTAGCATCTGCTGCAAGTTGGCGGGGCTTTAACTTTACTAACTCATTTCACTCCGCTTCAACAGCGAACGGCCAGGCTGGATCACATGCTCTTGGGCCAGGAAGCAATCGAGAGCCGCGCCGTGGCCATGCTGCACTGACGCAGGCACCCTGCAGAACAGATAAGCGCGGATGTTTGCTCAGTAGTGGGCAGAATAAAGTCCACTCGTGCTTCCTCTCTTGCCGTTTAGCGAGCTGCTTCGTGCTAATTACCTCTTTTCAACCAGCTCGTGGTTAAGTTTCACGTTGTGATGATTAATAATTAATCAAATGCATTTGAAAATTAATTTGGCAATTCTATGTCTGATTGGCACACTAATCTCTTCTGTGCGGCGGGGATGTTACAGGAATAACCTCGGATATTCTGAGCCACTAACCGAGGTGAATACATAAGGGTATTTATTATCTTGTGTGGTAAAAAATAAAGCAGCAAGTGGAAACGAATGCGTTCTCCAAGGCCTCTTTGCCTTTCAGGAAAGGTGTGATCTGCATTTTGCCTTCCCTGTGTAAGGAATATACCATCGATGTTATCATGCCCAATCAAAACAAATGGACAAGGAAAAGGCAAATTTGAAAAACGCCCCCACAGTTGATTTATTTCTGTTTTGCTGGTAGCAACTGCAGTAGATTTGATGCATTAATTATGGTACTAGAAAGAAAAATCACAAGGAGAACAACTTTTGCCCTTTCCAGCTGTCCGTGCCACTTCTCTCCAAAAATAACACTCATCTGGTAAAAGGGAAGAAGGAGTATGCAGCTTCCACCAGACGTGAGGTCCCCACTAGTTTCGAATTAGTAATCCCTTTTTATAGGCAAACAGCCCCGCAGCAGCCACAGAGGTGAAACACACGGTAGAGCTAAGCAGGCACAGCAGTCCCGGCACGGATGGCAGGTTCCTCTCCCAGAAGCTGGTGGTGAACGGTCGGGCTGGGACATCCTGGGGGAGAGAGGAGATGGTACCACCGCAGGGTCTCCCTCACCACATGAGTGGGGAGGCGGCAAACACCCCCCACTAGGCTGGGGAGATCACAGGTTTTCCTGAGGACCAGATTGGGGGTGGGAAGGGGGGTCAGGGCTGTGAAACGCTTATTTTCTGTCATCCCGAACAGCCACAGGACAGTGAAGGTGGAGTTACTTGTGTCTGGAAGGAGGTTATATTTGGCTTAAAACCATGACTGGGCAGAACTAGGCTGATTTCCTGCATTTTGCAGTCCCCCAGGCTCTGAGATCTTTGTCCCTGGCTCTTGGCCATCCACCCCTCAGACAGGGTAACAATATTCCTCAGATGAGTCAAAAAAATTAATACCGTCAGCATGTGAGGTAAACAAAACCTCCCCCGGGGACAGGCCCCATAGGAATCACTGAAACAGGGACCGCAGCCTGACCAAGGGGTGCGTGCGCGCCTGACCGGCTGACAGCGAGAAAGTCCGGCTTACCTTCGACTCTGGCTCTGGCACCCAAATTTCATTCTCTGAGATCCTCCCCATACTGTGCAATATCTAGAAGAAAAAATTATTTGTACCACGTGAGAAAAAATTAAAACCCATGCTACTTTCAGTTTTGGAAAAGCAGAGCAAGTCAGAGCAAGGTGACACTGATAAAAGGCATAACTACGACTAGCTGGAAGTGCCTTGAACCAGAAAATGTATAGTGCTTTCTCTGTTTATATCAGCAAAGAGAGAAGAAGGAGACAGTTTTGGTAGTTTGTGTAAATATGTGACAGCTGGTCATCAAACGGTCGTGTGCCTAACCAGTGTTTTAAGGATAAAAGGATGGTTTCACAGAGTCATTTGTAAAAAGTAGGACTTCACTCAGAAATCCACACGAACTACAGCTTCTCCAGATGTTTATTTTAATTTTTTTTCTGGGTACAAGTAAAAATGCTTTTTCACATGACAGAGTGAGAAATAGCAAGGTGAGGTTACCGCCACGCACTCGGGACGCAAAGCCTGTTAGGAGTGATGCTGCTTGGATCACAAACTAGAAAGAGGAGAGATACAACTCTGGGGCTTTCAAAGCATACRATTACGAAGTTATCTCTTGGCTATTCAGGCAGTACGAAGCTCAGCGAGGATTTTTCTTGAGAATAAACTGATGGTAACAATCATGGAGCTTCTCGGGGGGAAAATGAATGTCTCCAGAAGAGACAGCTAACCATCTTTATAACTACTGCTCACAGGCATGGACAAAAGAAAAGAGAAATTAGGTGACTTGAAACAGAGCAAGTAATGAGGATTATAGGGCGAATATGATGTTCTGTCAAACGGAAGCAAAGGGCTGATTTTCCCTTAAATAACAGCTCCGTGGCTCTACCATACAGCAGTTGTAACTGTAATGTACAYCCTTTAATGGGTTTTTTCCCTCCCTCCAGACTGTTGTAAAGGGGTTTCACTGTGACTGGGAACCCAGCCCAATGTGTGTCATTCTGAGGAGATTTAGACATTATCAGAGCYGCCCATTACGAACTCATAAAGCCGAGCTAATGGTACTCTCTCATAAAAGGAGAAGCAGAAGGGATAGATCAAAAATGAGAACAATGCTTAGATTTCCAGATTGCTGCATAGGAAATAGCTGCAATCATTTGTAATGACTTAAATTACTTTTTAAAACATTCAGTGATTAATTTGTTAGAAATTGTGGTAGTGTATCTAAGGGCAGCATCAGGTTGGAGGGTTTTTTCCTCTAGACATGAGGTATACGGCATGAACTTCGTTTTAAGTCTCCAGTGCAGCAACACACTGCATAATGTTCCGATTTGGGTGAGATTGTTGGCTTCACTTTATTCAATAGCAAACTAAGTAAAGTTTTAAAAAAAGAAAGGCTTTGGTTCACATCCTTTTCTGGGATTCTTCCCCATCAATTCCAGGAGCCTCTGCACAATTACAGGGTGTGATGCAGAAAATCAGACCCTCCGAGCTGTACTTAATTCTTTTAACCTTTTAATAGAGATGTTGAAAGCAAACCAACGGTCTGTACCTCTCTGGCTGCTCTCTCTCCTGCCTGTACAGCCCCCTCCATGTATCCACTCCATTGGGTAGCTGTCTCCGTGCCAGCAAAGTAGACTCTGTCAATGGGCTGGCGAATGATCCTTCAAAACAAATGGAGAATGTCAGATGACAAGTAACAGGAAGGCAATGATCCTTCTGAAAGCAATTTATGGGCTTTGATGGAGCGCTCAACTTCAGTTCTCCAGAATTCCTGCAGACCTGGGCTGGGGAGCACAGTGCAATAAGCTGTCCCCGCAGGACCACTGACCTGCTTCTGTACACAAAACTCAAGATCTGAGAGAGAGAAAATCTAAGGCATAAATCAGTGTGCCCAGCTTCCGTGCAAAATAATACGAGCCTTATTTTAGTGCTGGGATAAGGGATAATCCTAACAGCCTCCAGAAATGCAGTGCAGCTGATGATAGATTTACGTCTTCTGCATGGCAGCTTTGTTGTTATCCTGCCATTACAATGGGATGTGAATGATGTTTTTGTAGTGATGGGTCACTAATACCAGCTTCTGTTTGGAGGTTGGACTTGCCTGGCTGCAAGTCCTGCCAAAAGGGGACAGCAGCTGAAGGCCTCTGCATTCAGGGAGTTGCATTCGCCCCACAGGGTCATGTAAGCCAGCCCCTCAGCTGCGCAAAGCTGCACAAGCATCCCAGCCAGCCCCGCCGTAATGAGCTCCCCCTTTCCCATAGAGAGATGTGCTTGCCCTAAGGGCTCCCATCTAATCCCCAATTAGGTTTTCTCTCTCTGCCTGACACGAGCTTCCCSAGGTCAGAGGCCTCACCCATCACTACCCAAGTGTTCAGATAAATTACAGCAGAAGAGTCTGTGCATGGGATGACTTCTTCCCACACACATCTTGGCACATTGGCAGGGTGTAACTCCACGATGGACATGCCAAGGAGCTCATGCTGCGACGTGCTACATGGTTTGTCTGGTCTTTGGCTATGGTTACAAGATTTGTCTGGTTGTTCCTATTATGTGCTCAACTGTGCCTTCCACACACGTGTCAGTGATATACCTAGTATTAATCAGTATTATCTAACGCATTCCTTTAGGAACACAGCAATTCTGTGTGGGGAGGGCATGGGATGCTTTGTTGGGTGGGAGGAGCGAATGAGTTTTCATGTAAGGGTTTTGTGTCTTCCCCTCGTGATGTGACTCAATGGGCTTCACCAGAACCTCCACACAGTCAGTGGAGACTCTTCATCTGTCCAAGATGCATGCCCTCAAGGTCTTAGAAAGCTTTAAAGGGATCTATTGCAAATAATGCGTAGCAGCAAATACTGTAAGTAAGTAACGTATCGAGGAAAGGTTTCCTGGCTCTAGCAGGTCCCTTTGTGACTGTGCTTTGTTTCCTTGAAAGTCACAAGAGAAACTCTGCTCTTACTAAAGTGAATAGCAAGATCCTTGTTAGTTGGGGAGTAGGGGAGCGGAAAGAGGGCTGGAGTTCCCCCAATATGCTACATATGCCATAAGTTTGTTGCATAAGGTATATCATTGTACATGAGCTAAGAAATGTAAATTAGAAAGCAAAGCATTCTCCGGTTTACCTTCCATAAGAATACATTATGCCTGGCGGGAAGTAGGCTGTGTAACAACCCCCTGAATATTGCTCCATGCTCCAGTTCTTTTCTTCATAATGCACAGGCTGTAAGTATTAGCAAACATTAGAGAGTGAAACACTGGCAGAGAAACTGGAAATAAAAACCAAATTTCCTCTGAAGAGGGAAAAAACAGGCTAAGGATACCTGTCAAAGGAGTGCCGTGTCATCTGGCTAATGCGATCCATCTGCACAAAACAAATCTTTGCACTTTTACAGAAGCACTAGCCTCCCATGGGGAAATGACAAGACAAATTAAACCATGCACTGCCTTCTCTTTTCTTGTAAAGAGTGAGACTGGCAGCTCTTTTCTTCCTGTACTAGATGCTGCTGCCCTCCCCTTGGGAGTACAGCTTGCATGGCACAACATRCAATTTTAGGTACACGTTTAAGGTACCAGGAATTTTGGCTTCATGCTCCAGAACAAAGGAGCAACATTACTGTACAACAGAGGTGAAAACAGGCATTCATTTCTTACATGTAAAGCCTCTTCCATCCCCATTGCCTTGGCATATGCCTCACAGATCTTCTTCTTCCTATATCAAAATAAAATCAGAGTCAGAAAGAAAAAGGTGGGAAAAAACCTCTCAGCTATTGCTCTTCTTATAAAAAAATCACATTTATTGCAATACACTGGAAAGAAAGTTGGGTTTGGCTTTGTTTTTAAGTCTGATTTCAAGTTCTTAACACACATATTTCAAATGCTGATGCCTAAATGTGACATCCAAAATGGACCCAGGGAATGGGAAATGAAAGTTGATTTTGGCAATGAGCTCTGAAAAAATAAATCTTTGTACAGTTATTTTAGGATGCAGAGCCAATTCATTCTCATGTTCACTGGTGTAAGACCAGAAGAGAAGCAATATAAATCAATGAAATCCCTACAGATTTACTACAGCTGAGAACAAAATATGAGCTGGAGAATACTACTCACATTCCTAAGCAGAACTCCTCTTTCACTTGCATGTGTACCAAAAATCACGTTTAGAAAGTACTGTTTGTTCATTTCGCAGACTAATGGAGAAACCATACTGTTGTAAACACGGAGGTTTAAAAATTTTATCACCCAGTCCGAATGTGAAGGACACCCAAAACTACAYGTCAGCGCTTCCTATATCCCTGGGGTGAAGCATCATTTAGTGGGGATGCAGTCTGGGAACGTCTTTGGAAGAATCTTCTCAGTTCACATAGAGACACAGAGCTGATAAGTCATAACATGGAAGAGTGGGCAGGACTTGGAAACTCAGAAATATCCATAACTGGATGGATATTAGCATTAGTGCCTTGGCCTGTTTATGCTAACCGCTCAGTTTTTGCCCCAATTTCCAGTATTGGTAGTTGCACTGAGCATGTGTATACATGCATATGCACACACATATCCACCCACATATTCCTGTGGGGAAGCATCCCAGAGAGCTGACTTCTTTCTGAAATATTTACAGTTTCTGAACTCTTACCTCTCTTCCTTACTGAGATGGGCCAGTTTAACAGCCTTTCTGGTAAGGATGAAACTGAAAAGAGAAATATGGCATATAAATATCACGCAGTGTCAGCACCCCAGCTGATTCGCAAGCTCTTCCTTGCAATGACTCTAAAAAAAGACAGACAAAGCACTTTACCGGTACATAATGGGCTTGACATTTTTTCATCATACCTCATCACTTAATAATTACAGGTCACACGGGTGAAAAGGCCTCTGCGGGGTACCCTGGGGAGTTAATTGAAAGGGAAAGCATGCATTCCCAGGGGGCAGGCGCAGAGGACTGTGTGGCAGCTACCAGATGAGAAAGCTGTGGATTACGAGTGTGTTGTCAAAGCTGCCAGCACTGGCCTCATTTTGCTCCGTGGGAATGAACTCTCCATCCCCACTGACTCAGGAGAGCAAAGTTATACCCAAAGCGGGCAGAGAGACGACAGTGTCCAGTAAACTAGCCTGCACTGCCTACCCTCTTATACCTAGGTTTTATCCAAAAGGACTGAGACCCTGAGTTTTCCTGAGCTTTTGAAGTCCCACGGACAGTGGGCCATATCACTGCCCGTGTCATTTGGTGTTAATAAGTGATGGGAGCTTGCTGCTCTGACAAGCMCTGCACAGTGTCATGGACCAGTCCTGTAAGAACTGCAATTAATATTTATTCAGCTTGAAGGAAACAGATTTGGTGATTAGTTCATCTGACCTTAGTGGAAATACCCCGGGGATGAAGTATGTTCCTGCACTCTTTTAGAAAGTTGCATAAATCCACAAGGAGAAAGCAGGAAACTGTTTGCCATATGGGGTTTGGAGGAGGCTTATTGCTTTCAGGTCATGAAAGTTTTTAAGCCTTGAACATGCCCATAAACATGTACAGTTCAGTAGAAGTGGCAAGCTTTCCTTGCCAGATACTTAAGGAGTAGTTGCCTGACATTTATATGGGGCTTTTTTTGGCAGTCTCACCTCAGATTACAGTGGAAACATTTGTAAAGATAGTTTGTTCATATTGGCTTAACCTATTTTAAAAGCCAGTCAATGCTGTTACATATTTTCCCATCTGTTTGTCCAAACTACAACTTTTTTACTTGGCAGTTTCTTCAGAATCCCRATTTCTTCACTGCACAGCTGCTGCCCCGCTCAACCACCAGCTGATGTTCGGTGTCCTGCCTCAGCTCAATGGGGAGAGGAGGCAAATGAGGCTTTCTTGGACAACTGCATGTTCATTGTGGCCCAAGCGCTAAATACAAGGCCCAACATAAGCTGAATACAGGCTCACAAAGCTAGGTAAGAAAGGGATTTATTTCTAAATCTACTCCACAGCAAAAAAACATTAACTGAATGCATAAAATGAACTACAGCTGAAGTCAGCAACTCCTTCCCAACCATCTCCTTTGTATTAGGCTATTTGTAGCAGAAGCTTCACCAAAAAGCTTATACAGACTAGAGAGGCACAAGAGGCTTATCAGAAGTGCTCTCCTCCCTCTATGAGGACTGTGGGAGTGGGCACCACTGATGTAACCTGGCCATTTCCCCTCTTCCTCCTCCTCCCACTCCTTCATACACAAAGAAATACACATCTGTAAGTATGGGCTAGAAGCTCCTAACCCCATAATGGCAGGGAAAGATCCATCAGGTTTTGTGTCATCTATGGTTATTCCAATTGGAGACTCTTCATCCTCAATGATGAAGGAACCGCAATAACCTAAGGAGGGAAAAGAAAACAAAATGATTGTCAGAGAAACTTGTTGAAGATCATTGTTTCTGATAGTAATGAGCAAGGAAAAGTATCCATAAAAGGAATTGTACAGTAATTCCTTTGTCACCAATAATACCTACATATCTGAAGTGTTTTCATAACAGTCTCTCTCCTCTCTTCCCTCTGACTCTGGGAAATTTTGTACACAGACTTATAAAAGTCATATTTAAATTCCATTATTACTTAGCAAGGAATTTCTGTGGATTGTTGCAAGTCCCTTTGGCTTTCTATATTGGGAGCAATAAACATTAAAAATAAATGGATCTAGCAAGAACTATGATGGTTCATTCCATGAGTAACTTTCGCCAAAACAACAACAGCAGCCACAAAACCCAGTGTAATTACAGCTGGTCACTGCGGGCTCAAATTTATACCCTGTATCCATTTTGCTAATGATAAGACTGTCAGGAATGGTGTCCCATAACAGTAATGCAGCAGAAACATGGGCTGTCTAATCTAGTATCACATCAGTACATGTTTCAGATGAACACACAAAAAATCCCATATAGATAACAATGCATAAACCTGCCTACATTTCTTTCTAATCCCAATGGCTTGTTTATGCCCTGAAACATGCAAAATTGTATTCTTTTGATTAAGAAATATTTTCGCCCACTGCAACTCTTAGTATCGTTACATATGAAGTGGAAACTAATCTGTTCATACAAATAGTTCTGGAAATGGTATCAGTTAAAGCTGAGAAACACATGACGTTGCAGCACATGGAAAAAATATCCTGAATTAAAGAAAAAGCTAACCTACTTTTTCCAGTCCTCTGAGATACCAAGTCTGCAGAACAGAGGATTAAAAACAGGGAAAGGTCTTGCTTACACCTTAAGCTCTCCTTGTCATCTGCTGTAAATTCTCTTTGGCTGCCCTAACTCTGTCCCTGGCAGGGAGAAGCAGGGACCTGCTGCTGCAGGGTCACTGCTTCTGTGCATTGCAGGTTTCAGCAATGCTTCCCAGGGAAACCTTGCTTGTTCTCTCAGTTGTCCCTCCTCAGCTAGCAACAGTGCGATTCGGGATCCTATTTGGGTCTGGACTCATCTTCGGGACAAGGCGTGCACTCAAGCTTGGAGGAAGAGGTCTCCTTTCTAAGGAGCTTTACGTTTCACTTCTCTGTGTGTTTGGTTTGGGGGTTTTGCACATTTAACCCCCTCTTGGATTTATTCCCTGACAGACAGCAGAGCTTCAAAATCCGTGCAGCATGGGGCTCCCGAGTCCTTCACTTTCCCCACATACCCTTCCTCTCCCAGAAGGCTTCCCTGTAGTACACCATGCATTTTATGACACACCCCATAGGCAAACGTTGAATTAACTGGTTTCTCTTTGGCGGCAGTTCTGGTTTGTAATGAACCTTCGTTGTCAGGATCGGAGGGATAGCACTGATCACGTACTTGCCCTGAAACAAAAACCACAGTCAGTACAGACAAGGCGCTGCCTCTCACTGAGGTCGCCCCGCAGGACACGTTTGAAAGACGCTCTTATTTGTTGTTAACAGCTTTCCCACACCTGACTTTGCTACTTGGCTTTCCCACACAGGTATTTCCAGGTGACCAAAATAATTCTGCCATTTCAGAAGAAGGAGCTGGAAGAAACATGTTGTTTTGTGGTTAGATGATTCTTGACAGCTTTCCAGACACTACAGGACCAGAGTAGAAACTTGGCTGGAGACAGGTGGGGAAATGGGACAAGATAGATCTTATGGCATAGGTAAAACTGCCTTCTATCATCCCCAGGAAAATATGACCCACATTTGTCTGAATTATAAGCTGTTAAAAAAAAGAATAATCACTTTTGTGCACGTTCACAGGATACTACTTCAGGACAAGCAACACTGATGGCGATTTCAGCTTTCCTGAACACGTTCCATCCCTCTCGCAGGTCCTGTGTCTGACTGGAGCGATGAAGGAGGCTCTGCACTGGGGCTCAGGGTTACGCTATATCGCAACAGACGCTGCTGCTCTCAGGCGCTCTCACGCTGGTGGGGCCGCTGAGTGCAGGAAGGCTGTCTCCTCCGACTTGGCTGCCGCTCAGCCAGCATGGAGGGAGAAGCCAGTGGTTAAATTCCAGGGTTTAAAAATCCCTGGGGGAGGAAGAGAGTCTCTCCTCCAGGACATCCTTAGACCGGCTTCTCTGCCAAACAGCCTCTTCCCTTTCTTTTAGCTTTCTCTGAATATCCTCCAAACACTGCCACCGGTGAGACGGGGGTCTTGCAGACCACGATGTTCCTGCACAAACCCCCATGGCAGGCTGGGCTCTGTGTGCAGATGGGAGCTGCCGCCCTGTGGGTGCCACTGCGGGTAATCACGTACTGACGGAGCATTTCACAGCGCTACTGCACAGAGGCAAAATCTTACTAAAGGTGTTTGAAATGTCTTGGTTTTGTTCTGCAAACCACAAACTTAGATACRAACAGGAATGTTATTTTTCCTTTCTTTGAAATGGTCTCAATGCAGAACTAAAATGTAAAAATACATAATCACAGAAAAAGTTAAGGCAGAAAAGGCAGAGTAATGACAGAAACTAACTAGCAGAACACCAAGAAGAGACCCAGTCATAAATAAATCCGTAAAACAGGTTTCACAGAGTGTCAGCGTAGTCCGAGAAATAGACACACACAAATGGGTACTTCCCGATTACATCTGGCTAAGAGCTGCAGCAGATGTATTCCCCCACTAAATGCATACTCTACTTTTATTCTGATCAAATTACCTCATATATCTCATGGTTTAGAGTCTCCACAATGACATTATCACCTGTCTGATCAATACGGACCACAGGTCTCTCCAGTTTAACTCTGCCTTTGAGGCGTTCCATTATTTTCTCCGATATCTGACCAGAACCTCCTTTAAACTTCCTCTCCTAAAAAACAAACAGAAAAGAAACACAAACAAAAAATCACCAGCATTAATCACAATGACATTGAATATGACTTCTGCTCATAACCAAGAAACTCCAGGCCAAATCTGCAAGTCCTAAGGGTGCCTAAAGAGGCCCAGACTTTCAGAAGAGCGAAGGCATAAACCTGAGCCTCAGGGGGGATTGCTGCCTAAACCACTTTTGCAATGGCTTCCTCAATCAGCTGGCTTAAAGACTCTTGAAGCCTAGAGAACAAACAAATATAATGCAGGTATGCTAGCTAGTATAAACATACCACTTCATTAAAAAGAGGTTTTGAGTATTTTACCCATCACTGTACTACCAAAACCCTCATGTATGACAAAGACACCAACTTGCATCTGTACAGCAAAAGCCCGCACCAGCCCAGAAGCAAGACAGATCTTTAACTGGGTCTGGCCTTGAGTGCGGCAGGCAATGAGCTTTATCTGTCCCTGGGAAGACACAAAGACATTGCTGTCTGGAAAAAAGCACCATCTGTGACACATATTTCCCTGCGATGTCTGTGCAGAGGCCCAGGGGAAGCACTAACCCTCTTTTATCTACCAGCCACCAGCGTTATATCAAGCAGCTCACTTTTACATATAAGATGCTGGTACTGGCAGGGAGGAAAGGATCCACGAAGTCTTGTGCTGAAAGACTGAAATGGCTGCCTGAAGAAATTTTACAAGACTCGTCATGGCCGCTACGTCAGAAACCCTTAGCGGTTTTGCTCAACTGATTTTGATTGGGGTGAGGGGAGAGGGAAGGATGGTAGAAACCAAGACAGCTTGCCCCATCCAGGCACAAAGAAAAGGAAGTGCTCTTCCCAGGCTAGCCTTTCCCTCTCCACATGTCTCATTTAGTTATGAGTATCTTGGGATTAATTTTATCTTTAATTCTTGCTGCAACATCTAGCAGTTGCTGACATGGGACAGCAAATGTGGCTGATGGGCTCCTGAGGAGGAAGGCTCTTGGGTCTTGCCCCTACCTCAGATCAGCATTAGCTCTACTTACACCCTTCCTGACATCTGGTTGTCTATTCTTACCCCAATGGACACATGTTGATGGAGACTTTGCATCTCTCCAGGCAACTTCTCTTAACGTCTCCCCATCCTGGCACACTTGGAAGGGTGTGGTACTGTCTCCAGTTGCACTTTTGCTGTTGGTAGCTTAAGTCTGCAACGCTGCGCGCGCTTTCTGAAGCTGCGTCAACTGAGGTAGGAGGCTAGTAAAGGGTGCTGACATACCACATCCAAATTACTTTGACAGCCCCCGCTCCCCTTTTCTGAAACCTCATCCAGAACAATCACATGAAAACCATGATATTCTGCAGGCGCCTGCCACGACCAAGGCGAGAAACAGTCTGAAGCAGCTCATAAAACATGCTCCCATGTGAGCTGTCCCAAGAAGGAAGGGCCTTTTGCTATCTACTTCCAACTCTTGTCATTAGAGGCTTCAACGCCAAAAAACCATATTTCACTCTGAAGTACACTTGCTTTGAACTCCTGAAAACACTCAAATGTGCTAAGTCCCATAGAAAACAAATTGGCAAAAAAGCAACAAAACAGCAACAAAAGGACTGTGCTGAAGTGAATGCAGGAAAAAACAATTGATGATTAAATTGTCCCAATTTATCCCAGAGTCTAGCTAATAAGATTCCTCATTGTACAGAGTTAGCCGAGAGGACTGTTCCACCCCATGAGAACATAATTGCCTCCGGTGCCACATGAACTTGGTGTTTCATCCTCTTTTCATTAATTGCAGGGCTTTGATGGGTACAACACTCCGCTTGGTCTTTACGGTTTCAAGAGAGAAGGAAGAATATGAGACATTTTGTACCTGGCCCCCATTGGTGATAGAGAAAATCCTGGCTGTGCCCCCACACTGCCTCACGTACCACAGGAACCAGAGAGCGGAGACTTCATGAGGCTCAGACGTGACGTTGACATTCACAAAGAAGGTGGCAAATTCTTTAGCAGCTCTGCATGAGACACAGGAGCAGAAACAGGCAGTGAGTAAATGAGACTTCCTGACTGCTTTCAGGATTTTCTTTGTTACTCTCCATCAGGGCTGCTTTCCCAAAGTCAGAAAAGCCAAGATGATTTCTATCATCTGTCTCATTTTTTAGCCTGTAGCGAGACTGTTTCAATGGGTTTGTATCAGCACCTCCCTCCCTCCCAAAGCATTTACCCCTTCAGTTTGAAATCCCACTGATTTCACCTTAGTTATTTCTTTAAATAGTTTCCCAGCTGCTATTCCTTTCATCAGAACAAATATTTTTCTCAACAGGAGAATGCATTTGGTAACCAGTTAGTGAAACTCTTCTGCATTTCTCCTCCATGGGAAGCTCATCGGGCACATCATTTCTAAGGTCTGATGGGTCCCGAGGGACTCAACTAGCCACACGGCCAAGACATTCCCCATCAACTACGTAACAGTGATGCACAGACCTTTTGTGAAACCAAGAATCAGACATGGTAAATAACCCAGAAAAAACCAAATTGGCAATCATTGCCGTAAATATAAGGAGAGGGTCAGCGGCCTACCACAGTAAGTCCTCTGACCATAAACAGAGTTACAGCAGCAGGAAATGAGGACCTGGCTATTCACATTTCTTTCATTTGTGGCTACAGATTGCTAAGAGAATCGAGATCATTTTGCAAAGAAGGTGAAAGGTCTTTGACTTGGATGAAGTTTCATAAAACAACATGAATTTATAATCATCTGCTAAAGGAAGGAACTTTGCAAGTTATCTGGGCTAAAATATGTAACTTATAAACTTTTATAACATCATCTCCCTGGGTATTAAGTCCAGACACCTCTATTTCATTAGTCAGGATATGAAAACATCCCGCATGCAAGAACCCTCTGCAACAATCCTGAAAGCACCAAGACACTGAACAGTTGTAGCAGGTTCAGGCCTGAGAAATGTGAAGAGTCTCTCCGGGATCAGTAGATGCTGATCTGTGACACAGGACAAACAAATCTTTTATAATCTTGACCCAAGTCATATCGAAAATGCTGCGGAAGAGCTTTTCTGTTTAGGGCACTAAACGTGTAGAAAAATCTGGCTTGGCTTGAAGWTCTAAAATGGCTTTTTACTGAGTTTTTGAATGTGTTTCAGCTGAGCACATCCATTAAAACTGGAGTGCCACAAAACCATTGGCAGTAGAGACTTCTCTGCAGTCTTGCAGAGAAGCGTGTTACAGGAGAGATCACTATAAAGCCAGTTCTGCTTATACTCCCTGACTAAGGGGAACAGTAAAAACTAGAAGAGGAAGAGCCAGTGCACTTGCAACAGAAAGGGTAGTTCAAAGTGACCGAGTTTGCAGGCAAATGGCTCATAAAACTAATTGTAAAGAAAACTACAGTGCCACAGAGAGCAAGAGAAAGTCCAAATGGCTGTACCTTGTATCACATGGAGCTGGAGCAAGATTTAAGCCAGCCAAATAATTTCAAATGGAAAGTTTTGGTCAGGAAGCTGCAGGCACAGTGCTAAACCACAGTCAGAGTGAAAGGGCAAACAGAGCACAGCCGCACAAATAAAAAGACACTGAATGCAAGGGAGGAGAGCGTTACAGAATAGCACAGGGCTTGGCACAGCAAGCGGGGATACAAGTGCTCAGATGAGCACACTTTGACTTATAAAGAGAATTAATTGAAAAAGGAAAGGAAGGAAAGAGTATTTCCAGTTGTTGTCACCCCATATTGAACATTGTGCCTTTTTTATTCATACAGTGTGGTCCCTCATAGACTTATAAAAAACCCACTGGCCATTTTCTAGGCAGTATATCACCTTGGGCTCTCTTCCTACAAACTAGGGTTGATGCTCTGTTGGACCTGCTACTCACAAACAAGGAAGACCTGTCGGATGATGCAAAGGTGAAGGGCAACCTTGGCTGCAGTGGCCATGAGACCGTGGAGTTTAAGATCCTGAGAGGAGTAAGACAGACAGCAGAACTGCAACCCTGGATTTTGGAAGAGCAGATTTTATCCTCTTCAAGGACCTGCTTGGCAGCATCTCATGGGAAACTACCCTGTAGGGCAAAGAGGCCCAGGAGAGTTGGCTGGCATTCAAGGACAGCTTCCCAGGAGCAGAGAGAGGGTGCACAGCAACGGGCAGAGCTGAGCAAGCACAGCAACAGGCTTGCTGGGACGAACACGGAGCTCCCGACTGGGCTCAGGCACAAACCAGCCAGGGAGGTGAAAGGCAACATGAAAGGTTGCCTCGGCTGCCTTGTTTCCCTCCAAGGGTTTCGGAGGCCCAGCAGGCACTACTGCTGAAACAGGGAGCAGCATTTGAACTTCTCCAGAGTTTCCAGAGCCAACAGCTACTCACTCCCCCCTCCTCGGGTCTTGCACTGCCCCATCCATTGAGCGACCACTGGAAAGCAGCTGCCCTCTGGCACGGCGTGCTGCTCTCCCATGTGCCAGTGGCACCTGCCTGCTCCGTGGTACACATGATGCAGCTCACGCAGTAAACGCAGACACATATGATAACTTCATAGGAGAGGACACAGCTGAGTCAGAGGACATCACTCCTCAGCTCCTAGCCTATCCTGGGGCTGGGGAAGCCTCCTCACCACCTTCTGCCTCCATTTCTGTGCCTGCAAGTGACCTTCATTCAAACCTACAAAGCAGAGTTTTATTTACATGTTGCTTTTCCTAAAGACAAAGGCACACGTTCTCCAACTAAGTGAAAGCATGCTGAGAAGGGCCCACGCTGTCACTCTCGTGTGCATGGGCCTGCTGTGGCAAACCCCAGGCTTCCCCAGCACCTTTAATCCCATCTGCCAGCCAACCCAAGCTCTGCATACCACTTTATCCTTCACAGGCCCTCACCCACCACCTGTCAACAGCCCATCACAAAGACCAGCCTCATCTCAAACACCTCCTGCTCTCTCACCACCTGTACCCCAGCTGTACTCAGCTGTACCCCAGAATTTGCCAGGGAGCCACTATCATTCTGCAGCTGGATTTCAAAGTGAATAAAGAGTTAGGTACTTGGTCCAGCAAATCTTATTTATCAGCTCTTTCATGGTCATTTTATCCCATTCTTCAGCATGCGGAGCGTCCCATGGTGCTTCAAGAGGAATCTGGAGACAGAGGCAAAATATTCAAGAAATTATTCAGCACTATATCATTGCCTGGACATAGCTAGTTAGTAGCACAGAGTTGATTGATATGTTGGCCAGGAGTTGCTTTTGTCCCCTGCCCATGGCTGTAAATTTGGAATAAATTCACTAAATGGAATAGTTTCACACCTTTGGCCATGAATTGCACCATGACCACCAAATCTGGCTTTGTCTGACCAATGAACTATATCCATATGTTGGGACTCATCTGGCCTTTAGTCACCCAGAAGTAAGGTGTCTATTCTAATTTAGTTGTCTTGGTGTCCTCTAACAGCTGAGGGAAAAATTCTTTCTCCAGTCAGGGATTCAGTCAGTTACAAGATGGGTATCCAAAGGCCCCTTTGTCTCTCTGTTAACTACAGAGGGAGCAAAAATGTCTAGACACTATTACATTATTTTTAGACAGTTAAATTCTTAAWAATAATCCATTGCATGTAAGTACCATGACATGTGAGGACACTATCATATATTTGAATCTTTAAAAAATATATATTATTTGACAAAAACATGTGTAGTATCATGCACAAATTTGATTCTGTAAAACCACATAAACCCAATGAACTTTGCAGGAACAGAGTTAGTTATGCTTGAAGGTTATTGTAAAGTAGGGCCCCTGGTTTGTAGCCTGATTATAAGGCAACTGATAAATATTTGAAAGACAGCATGACGTTCCAGGGGCTACTTTTTGCACACAGGAAGATCTACAGTTGTACTGCTTGCACTTTGAAGGCATTTACTGTTTAAGAATTTTAGACGTAAAATTACTATGAAGCCAAACTGGAGCCCAGCTTAGGCAGCTACAAAAAAGAATCATCCTTACTCAAAAAGGCTGTCACAGGGGAAGGGGAAAAACCCTTCTCATCTCCCAGCTCGTGGAATGGTTTTCCCTGGCATGAGAAAATACATACACTGAGGTTCAACCTCATTTTTTTCAGATATCTTAGACACCTCCAGATCCTTTTGTATCCTCTCATAGAATCATAGAATGGTTTGGGTTRGAAGGGACCTTTAAAGGTCATCTAGTCCAACCCCCTCTCAGTGAGGAAGCCCTGTTATTCCTGACAGTTCCTGGGCAACATAGATATCTTTCATGATGGATGTTTCTTTTTTTTTTTTTTATATATTAAAGAAGCAATAAAAAAGCCTGCCAGAAACAAAACAAAATCAGATTTACTCACAGTCACATGAGCATTGTAGGAAACAGATGCAATTTACACAGCCTACCTCTTTTCCCAGCTTGTCCATGGTCCTCCAGAAGTTATTGTAATCCAGATAAACTAAGGGATTCCATGTTGAAGGGGAAATACCTGTGAAATAGCGTGACTTTCCCTAAAATACACATAAGAACACAAGCAGCTGAAACACAACAGAACRTATCTTCATTACTCAAGAACACAAAATTCTCAAAGTCATCACATGGTTGACCTTTTGCCCCAAAAGACCTATTCTTTTTCCCCCTTTTTTTTTTTTTCTGCATATGCGTGTAAGCAATGGAATGCATGAAGCTAAGTATGAGGCAAAAAAACAGTTGGGCTGACATTAAAAAGGACAACAACACTTTTTTTTTATTCGGGGGAGGGGTACATTTGTTCTGAGCAGGTTGTCAAATCCTGGGCTAAGGAGACTCAAGCAATGGCCAAGGAGGTAATATTCCTTGTTCCTAAGCATTCTTCATTATTACATAAGAATGAATCTAATGTTTGCCTGCCTGCGGAAATGTGCATCCTAAAATTTGCATGGGTCTAAAAGCGCATGCATTTTAACCTTTTAAACTATCTAAGCACCTTTATGGTACACCTCACCTATAAAAAGCAAACGTACCTCTTTATTATGCCAAGTACCTTGGGAGAAACCTAGCCTAAAAAAAAAAAAAAAAATGCCCAAAAGAAAGGTTTTGGCTGCAGGAAGAAAAATTTCGTACGCTTGCAAAAATGGTATCAGTAGTTACAATGTGTATGACACACAGCTGCAACAGTAATACGGACTGTTTCAGATAATCCTGTGATATAATGATAAGCGAAACAATCTAACAGCAGCTGGTTCTTTGTGATAACTTTAATCTGAAAGAGGACTGGATGAGCAGGCAACATTTTATCTTATTAAATTGCTTTGAACCTTCCCCCATGTAAGTCAAYGGCAAATTTCTCATCAGACCTCTTAAACGTTTGCTCTTCCAGGTGTGTTAAAAATTTACATGAGGTCACGTGGCAGGATGCAGCGAACACGCTGGACCACGACAGGTACGAGCTGTAATGCCAAGCTGTGTGCAATACGCTTTTCAGTGCAACGTATACCATGCCAGCCCATCGCACGTGGCAGGTGGGAGTCACTGACCAGGCGAGAGGCCGCAGTGCTGCAAATGCATGAGATGGTGGCCCAGGGACAGGGGGACATAGAGCAGGAGCCAAATGTCCCTTCCCCACACTCAGCGAGAGAGAATTTATTGGTCTTCCCCACTGATAATTGTGTGCATGTGTGTAAATACATAYAGATTTCTGATAGTCTTCAGAGCATTTTTCTGCGAAGACCATAACAAAAATAAAAGGTGCAAGATGAAACTCGGAGACCACAGTGAGCTTTCARACTTGGAAGGAGCAGTAAAAAAGCCAAACTCCCACATTTTGGTCAACTTTTGTCATCCCCAGGGCAAGTACAACGGAGGAGACAAGAGTACACGGGTAGGGGACAGAAGTCTTGCTATGACCAACACTGCTTGGTCCCTCTCTCCCCAGAGGGTGGCTGCAGTGGTGCCCCAGCTCCAGCAGCCGGCCAGGCCCACAGCCCACTGTGCTGTACCTTCTCCCCATCTTCAGTGAGGGCAGCAGCAAAAACGSTCTCCTGTTTAGTCCAGACAGAGTAACCTCTGCTCTGGGCCAAGCAAAGCACAAGGTTGTGATCTCAGTACTTAGTTCAGCTTGAGATCCAAGTGCTTAAAGGTTTTTTTTTAATTTCCAACAAACATTGAGTTTTCTTTTCAAGTCACCAGGATGACTCTGGAGGTGGTTGGTTACCTCTGGATTTCTGGGTATGTAATCTTAATCTTGTGTACCACATACTTTTTTTCTCTCTTTTATCCCCATTTCATTCAGTTCTAGAGAGTTACGCTGGAGGAAGGTGGGTGGTGCTCCAGCCTTCTCCAGGTGCACGTGTGTATGCAAAATACACTTCTGCCATGGCAAGAGCAGAGAAAATGCTCCTATGAACTACCAGCAAGGGAATCCTCTGCACGACACTGCCTCTTCCTTTTCCTTGAGCATGATTTCTCACTGCCAGTTTGGAGCACTGTGCATTCAGCCACAGAAAAGAGGACCAAAAAAACGCATGCAAAGTGACACATTGCATGCTACAGCTTTTACTGTCATAAACCGATGCTGTATCAAACAAGGAAATCCTGATACAAAGCAGTAATAAATTGCTAATAATTTTCTTCTTATTGCACAACATTTTGTTTTTTCAAAAAGATCATCAAATACTGCTCCTTCAAAGTTCATTTATTGCTAGACTTTTTATTCTGGTCAGGAATGCAGGTGCCATCCATGTGTCTTCCTTAACGTGCTTTAACACCAATAATCTTGCCCTTAAGCAGAGATGAGGTGCAATGCTGCCAGGCCACCCAACAACAGGTGAAGATAAGTTATTACTGAAGTTCTATCATGTCAATATTGCAAGAGGACAAAGGGAAAAGGTAAGCCCGCCGTTCAGGAGTAGCAGGGAAAACTTCCCAAAGTTTTTCACTGTTCAGTAAGACCTCTTTTCACACAGCTTTTCGGTAAGTGACTGTGCTTGTACTGAGTGCTGTAACTTGCAAATACCTATCCTTGGCTTACTTAACTCAAAAAAAGAAGCACTTATTGAAAAAGAAAGTCAAAAAAGTAACTTCTTCTAAGGCTCCTCTCCTCCTCTTGTTTTCAGCCAAATCTATTCCTTATATTGCTGGAAACAACAGCCCAAGAAAAGTCCCTCTCAGCAAGTCTATGATGAGGTTTGTGCCAAAACAGCTTTTCCGACTCCCAGTATTAACTCTACCGTGTTCAACAGCTACAGGTTCAGGACCTCCCAAACTATCCTGTTTGCTGCAGATGGGGCAATTGGTGAGAGAACTTGCCCACTGCCTGGCTACCTAATATTTTCCTCCAAATTTTCCACCTCTATACTAGCTTTAGACCACCATAACCACRAACTGCTGAGGACCGATCAAGAAATCTTACGACCTCGCCACCGGTATGACACGTACCGCATTAGTATTCATTTATCTGCTATTTGAAAAAAGAACTATCCTTTCATTACTGATCTGAAAATAGTATTATCCCCACATCTTTGGTCAATAGCATAGCCCAGGGAGATCAATGGGAAAACATATTTTATCCCCTGAGAACTATGAAATGCCAACCGGTAATTAACAGTCTAAAGCTGCATTACTTGTTGCTCTCTTCTGCATGCAAAAACCCATAATTTCAGTACRACTGGAGACCAAGGGCAGGAAAAGCTGGAAAAATACAACAGTGCTAACAGACCTGGAAGAGGCTGACACTGAATTCAGAGAGCCTGAAATAGTTCACAGACACACTAACTCCTTGTGCAGGGGGGCTGGACCTTTAAGAGGTGGGAGCTGATAGGAGGAAAGCCCGATTCTAACAAATTCCAGGAGAGAAATTCCTATTGCCCATCAGAGAGCGTGAGCCAAACAGCCTTAGCCACATCAGTTTTTCTACTCTCTCTCTTGCACAAGTATCTCCACAGCAGGGAATAAATCTAGCCCAGGTCACCTGGGGCTGGTAAGTTATTCATTTGTTTTTAATATTCTCTCCCCACTAGGCCAAGGAGCTCTGGCTGCACGTTTCACAGAGGAGCTCACTGCAAGCAGGCAAGGTCTTGCAATATTCCATTTTTAAACAAGTTTATAGTGTTCTGGGTGTATTATTTTGAGAACTACTGTTTTCTTAACTGAAAGGCAAATAACCTACTGGCTTTGTTCCCATGCTAACACAAGGCTGCTGGACTGACCCACAGAGTTTATCTAACTTTTTTTTCATTTCCTGGTGTGTCGAAGGCTTTCCTGCAGACCTCAGATTTGAGTCCTGCTGCCTGCCTGGATTAGTTACCCCACACCAATCCAAAGGAAACAATATCCCCAAGCACCGTAGTTCAGGGGTCAGAAAGAAGGCAGCAGAGAGAGATGTGCTCTGCAAGGTCTGTCTTTTCCCTGCCCAGGGCTACGCTGTGGCTTGTAGCCAAAACTACAGGAATCAAGCACAAGCCGCCCCAGCTGTGACACCGCTCCAAGTTTCAATTTGTGCAAGAGGAGCAGACAATTTTGCCAGTCTTGAGAAAGGCAAGTCTGGCTCCTGCCCTCTGTGCTGAGGATGAGCTACGTGTCAGGAAGCACAGGAGGAGCATCCCTTGTGCCCCAGAGCAGGGGTTGCTATTGCCCTTGGGCCGTGCACAGCACACACAGCTAGAGCAGCGGCTCCGTATGGGTGAGCCCTCAGGTGGGCATCCTTCCCTGCTCAATACCTCTGGCAGGTCTAGCCTTGCAAGCATTGCAGTGCCTTGGACTGTCTGTGATTCCCGTGTCCGAAATGCAGATTTACGGCGATCTGCACAGACTTAGTCACAGACTTACTTGCTGCACCCTAATCTCTTAATCTTAAGGCTAGATGAAGGAAAGGAAAGACTAGATGGCCAATGTGAAGCATTGCATATAAATGCTTATCTTTTGTCAAGTGTTAACCTTGCTCTGAAAATCATAAGCAAACAAATAAGCAAAACCAGTCCTTATTTACTAATATTACGTATACCAGAGCTGGGTGCTGCAGCCAGATATTGGAGGACTGCAGTTAGATGAGAAGGTTAATACCCCACCAAGGCCCTAGCACCTTTACTTTCTAGGGTCTTCTACTAAAGAGAAGGTGAAAACAGAGCACAGCATGACCTTCAAGGACCTCTGGAAAAGTAAAAAGCTATCTGCCTCTTCTGGGAAGGGACTACTCCAGCACAACTGCCTTTTCTCAGTCCTAAAGCATTCTTGATGAATTACGGGACAGTAGCCCCAGAGCAATTTGGCTGGAAAGAAAGTCTGGGGCTTGTAACAAAATCTACAGTTTGAAGTTACAGATTTACGATGACAGGATACAAACAAATTCATGACTGCTATCAAAGCAGTCCACGTTACCATGCTAACTGATGGGAAAGAATGAACAAACAAAMAAAAAAAGATAAACAATAGTTACATATTTGGATTTCTTCAAATAAACTGTAACTACAAAGGAAACCTGCYCACACGAAGCAACGTGATTTTTAAAGCTTGCAGTACATGGAATTTTTCCACATACATATGGGAAAAATTCCTTTCAGAGCAAAGAAGCTCATGAAATCCCTCCAGGGATTTCCACTTTCCCTTGGCTGCTTCCACTGCTAGGATAAACCATTTCCCCACTTTCCCCTAACTCAAGCCAAGCAGTATCCTGGAAATGTTCAGAAAGAGCCGAACTGAACCGATTAATATGGTAAACAAAAGACCAAAAATCTCTTAATCTGAGGATGCTGGGGATTATATACAGTTGAATGACTGTCACAACAAAATCTAAAGCCATGTTTAGTCATTCCTCAAAACACTTTCCCTCTCACCTCTGACAAAACCGCACAGCATTGCCGACTTTGGAGAAATGCCCTTGGGAAGAGACCTTCCTGTCTGGCCCCGGCTACACACTCCCTGACAGCCATCGGCTGACAGAAACAGCAGATGAGACGCAAGGAGAAAAGTTTTAATCATACTTTTCAAACCTGAAAGGCAGCAGCTGGCCCACGGCTGACAGTGTATTAGCCCAAGAAGCTGAACACATCCATCTTTCAGATTAATACTTCATTTCTGGAGCAATGATCCTTTAATATCAAATCATCTCTTTGYTAACACATTTTCTATCATCTAGGAAATACCACAGGTGCTCGGGTTCCTGGAGCACCTTTAATGAACCTAAGGGGCGCACCTATAGCCAGGRGAGCACAAATCCCTACCTGGACAACTCACCATCACAGCATGGCAACAGCGTGTAGCGGGTAGGTATAACGTACAAGCCCTAAGGGCCCTGAGCACTCACCAACCCAGCCAATAGCCAGGAATGCACAGTTTGTTTTCAATAGGCTTCTTGTAGAATGGGATATAAGAGAGGGTTCAATAACAGATCCCTAAAAAAAAGGGCATGGCGACTACATGACATCTCAAGAAAAGAGTAAGAAGAAAAAGCAGTGGAAAACCTTAGGGAAAGAAAAGAAAACAAAAGGCCTGCAATTCGTGGGAAGAGGATGTGGGAGGAATGAGATCTACTGGAGGCAAAGCATCATTACTATTTATCCAGTGCTTAAGTCTGTCCACGCTGGGAGACCTGAAAGCCCCTTTGCTGTCACCGTGTTCCAACAGCTACGCCTCCCTTGGGGACCCTGGTTAGCTCGGCAGGACCACGATGCCAAATCTAGAATTGATCCACAGCCTGTGATCCAGCTGAATAGCTTGTAATGCTGCCTCTTGCTTAGGAACATGCTTCCACTTCAAAGAAAACTTATGAAATTACACGGTCATTAGTGAGGACACGCATAATGTAATGTGGGACAAAAAAAAGCTGCAGCTTCAGTGTCAAAATGGATTAAGAGCTCAAATTCATGTAACCCATTAGAGCCTTTTATTTAACACACAGAAGATAAGTGCCTTTTAAGATGCTAAGAGAGCCATGTGTGAGCTTAAATTAAATTGAGTGGGCCAAACATTCAGCTGGTACAAATCAGCCCAGCCCACTTGCTGTAGAATTACACCAATTTTACACCAGGGGGTGCAATTAATTTTTTTTTTGTATTATGGAGTGTCTGTGCAAATACTTAAGATGTGACTATTTTATGGGCATGGCATGAATCTGCCCAATAAGGAGAGGCTACAGAACCAGATGATAAAACTTTGCAGCATGAACACATTGCTCTAATTCTCAGAAGAAAAAGTGGGAAGATAATAAAAATGAAACCAATTAAGGATCCATCACATARCCTTGCCTCTATCAAGTACCTCAACTCTGACTCATAAAGGCTTCAAGCCTTGTTCTGCCAGTCTGGGAAGTATCAAATCTAAAGGATATTAAAAAAATTAAAAAGTGATCGTCTTTGGAAAGTAAAGTAGTTTGTGAGTTATGGAAATAGATGCTTGTACCTCATACCTATGGACCTTAGGCCTCTCTTCGTCCCTCTCCCTGCCGCTCTCCCTCTGCACTGGTTTTGGCAGTAGGTCCTGACTAGGACCTGAGCAAAAATTCGGTGAGCTAAAGAACTAAGACAAGGGCTGCTCTGAAGACAGGTTTCATTCCAGTGCACTTTAGCCACACCAGTACCTACTCAAGAGTGGCCATCTGGACTCCCGCTGCCCCACGTCTCAGACACGAAGCTTATAGCGAGCCTTGGGAGGTGCCTGTTTCTCACCATTAGCTAGAGAGGGAATCTCGATGAGTCTCAAATTAGATGCCCAGCTTCCAGACATCCATTTGTAAGAAAGATGAATCCCATGCTACGGGACTGGGAGGGATCCCATGTGAATCTAGTTACGTAAGCGGGGCAAATACATTATACTGCTCCCAGACTAGTCCCATAATACTGTTGTCTAGTATTGTCATTCAACAGTATCCAATAGTATTATTTTTTTTTCTTATTTAAATTTGGCTTTTATTTCAGAACAAGTATTTTCTGAATTTCAGGCAAAACTTCTTTAGAGGATATGTTCAAAGATAATCAGGTGCCAAATGTATCCCAAATTTTTTAACTGCTGTCAGTCCCATCTTCTGAACACTTTTCAAAAGAAAACAAGAACCATTGATCCCACTCCCAATAAGTTAAAATAGAATAACAAAACTTCAAACAGGTGCTTACCGGATTACTAAAAGCGAGCTTTAAATGAAACCTCCTTAATGACTGTCAGTAATTTCCAAAGCTCAGTGATACCTTTAGGTATCTCAACATGAAAGATGCAATACTTACCCCCTTATAATGGATCGTATGGCCCTCAACATTCACTTTATAGGTCTCAACACCCAGCTCTTTTGCCAGTCGGAGAATCCGGTTTTGGGTAGGTCCCACATATGATCCACCAACATCTACGTAATTAACTTGATTGTTCTGTCCAGAGAAAGAATACAGGAATCAGAAGCTGTGAGGGAAGCTCCTCAATACAATCATCTAGAAGTAGAAAGAATTATTCCATTCTGACTAGCGCTGCGACTATATGCACAGGAGAAAATGTGTACTGACTGACATAAAAGTAGGCAGTATGGAGCTCTGTAATGACAGACACACAGAGATCACAGTGTTTTCACCCCGTCATGCACATGCGTGCAATTGGGTTTAACTCTTGCTTAAATGTCACTATAGTTTTCAGTATTGGCTTTTTAGTTTCACAAAAGACATGAGAATATGAAGAAATATCCAACCAAATCAATACTTTGGTTAAGTCTAACCCCACTTATTCAGAATTCATGTTACTTTTCTTGTCATTGCAAAACATTTCTCAAGTTGAAAGCATCTCCAGCACCAAGGCTTGTTTTGTCTCTGTAGATATCTGCTTAGACTTAATGCTGTAGATGCTGAGCACTGCACTGCAGTATTCAAGGAGAGTAATCTCCTTTCCAGCACAGCACACCTTGGCTCTAGCCCGGTGCGCTCTGGCTAGCAGCCCCCAGCCACGCCTGCCACCGAAGGTGGTCCACACACCCCTCAGACCAGCATCGCGCTCACTTGGGAAGCAGGAAGAAAGCAAAAAGTTTCAAGGACGCATACTATTACAAGCAGGCTGATTTCCCAAGATAGTAACTCTTTTTAACACTGTTTATAGTGAGCATTTTAAGCTAGGCGTTCTCAGTGTCACAGAAGGATGGTGTTTATGCTTCATGTTTCACGTACAATGATTTCTGCTGAAACACCACTGTTTATCTCTGGGTCCCCACCAATGGCATCTGACATAATTTAAAGCTCCCTTACTTCCAGGGTGGAAAGCAGAGGTAATGTCTGTATTACATTACCCTGTGCCACCTGTGACTTGTCATTTCTTTCATTTTCTTTTTAATGGCAATCAAGACACAGTCCATCTTTAGAAGCAGAAGTGTTATTTCAGATAATTTTTTAGCCGTGTTAAAATGTATGTCTGAGCTGTAATGATGTCTGGCCCTGCTCAGGCTGCTTCTTATAGGGCTCTTAGTTATCATGCCTGTTATAGTATGCAAAGGAATGAGAGGAGAAATGCTTTGACACTCAGTCTCAGATGATAGTTTCCCTCTGTAATGTTAAAGGCAGAGCAGATCCTGCTGTGGACAAAGGGTATGGACTATGTGGGTGGAATTTAGTTACCTTAATACAGATGTTTAACACCATTTTAGGCAGCCCAAAGTATCCAAGGCTGACAAATTTGACTCACGACCCACAGAAGACCTGCAGCTGGAGGCCAGGCAAGGTATCCTAGGGCAGCTAAAATGGCACTACACACTTCTGGTTAGGCACCCAAATCCCATTTGATAGCTCTCAGAGTTGCTTCCAGACCAATTTTAAAGCACCTCCTGTCACGAGAAGCCCACTGGCATATATTGCAATGCAACCTGTCCAAACAGAGCTCTATTACTTGACAAAAGCGACGGCAACTTGAGACACCTGTCTTCTTTGGGAACTCTACTCCCCCTCTTCCCCCTGGCTAATGATGTCAAATCCAACAGAATCACAGAATGGTTGAGGTCAGAAGGGACCTCTGGAGGTCATCTGGTCCAACCCCTCCTGCTCTAGTAAGGTCACCTAGAGCCAGTTGCCCAGGACTGCGTCCAGACAGCTTTTGAATATCTCCAAGGAGGGACACTCCACAACCTCCCTGGGCAACCTGTGCCAGCGCTCGGTCACCCTCACAGTAAAAAAGTGTTTCCTAATGTTCACATGGTTTGAACCTCCTGTGTTTCAGTTTTTGCACATTGCCTCTTGTCCTGCCACTGGGCACCACTGAAAAGAGCCTGCCTCTATCCTCTTTGCACCCTTCCTTCCCTCCCTTCTATACACTGATGAGATCCCCCCCTCAGCCTTCTCTTCTTCAGGCTAAACAGTCCCAGCTCTCTCAGCCTTTCCTCATAGGAGAGATGCTCCAGTCCTTTCATCATCCAGATCATTAATGAAGACGTTGAACAGGATCAGACCCAGTATTGACCCCTGGGGTACACCACAAGTTACTGGCCCCCAACTAGACTTTGTATCACTGATCACCATCCTTTGGACCAGGCTGTTCAGCCAGTTTGCAGTCCATCTCACTGTCTGCTCAACCAGCCCATACTTTATCAGCTTGTCTATGAGGATCTTATGGAAGACAGCGTTGAATTACTGAAGTCTAGGTACACAATATCCACTGTTCTTCCCTCATCTACCAAGCCAGTCATTTCATCATAGAAGATTATCAGGTTGGTCAAGCGTGACTTCCTCTTGGTGAATTCACGATGACTGGTGACTTTCTTGTTCTTCATGTGCCTGGAAATGGTGTCCAGGATTAGTTGCTCTATCACCTTCCCAGGGATTGAGTTGAGGCTGACCTGCCTGTAGTTCCCTGGGTCCTCCTTCTTGCCCTTCTTGAAGATAGGAGTGACATTTGCCACGTCATAGACCAGCACAAGTGAGAGTCCAGCATCTCATGAAGCACCTACCCTGACAGTGAATGTCCTTCCTCCAACTCTGTTCCGGGCCTCAAGAACCAGCACGCTGACCCCAGACTCAGACAGCAATTTGGCGGCCGACAAACCTACCAGAAAAAGAGAAAGTGCTTTAAAGCAAGTGGCAGCAATCAGCCACATTAATGGTCAAAAACTGAACCAAAGCTTCAAGGTCAGAGATTTCAATACTGTTTTCAAAAATTCCTGAGAGAAGTCAGAAACTTTTCATGGTGTCTTACCACAGAAACCATGTGGCTGCTGCTGAGTTGCATGTTGCAACCATCTCCATAAGTGGCATTCACAGACTGAAGTTTCCTCCTTCAGGTTAGCATTTTGGCATTTTAAAAACAGTAAAATCTCAATTATTAAGGGACACACATCTTACTCTTCATTTGTGCAGTGCATAGAAAGGCAGAACCCAGCTTGTGGGGCTTGCAGTGCTAAAGTGATAGAAATAATAATATACTAAATAGGTGTGTTCCAGCAAGGTAGGCTTCCAACAACTTCTCTCACTCATCAGCTCTCCACTCTATTGCTATCCATTGTCCTCATTCACATGCAGAAAGAAAGTCTGCTTCACTGTCAAGATTCATTTTAAGCAATGGAGTTGTTTGACCATGGCAATCAAACAGGCTGTATGTAGATACTTTATAAAAGGAATTATGGTCTCAGCAAAAATCATCTAATTATGGGACTTTGTGATGGAGGTACTAGAGACAACTGAAAATTCAATAGGACAGGAGTCCTCTTTGCTTTTGACAAATGCAAGCTGAAATTGTAAAAAGCAATCACGAGTTTGTGAAATCAGATTATCCCATTGCCCTGCAGGCCAATTTGGCACTGAAGCATTGTTTCTTTGGAGTTGTCTCCCCTCCTTAAGTATACGAAAGCCAGCCTTATTGATCAAAACTTCCAAGATACCCTGCAGTAAGGAATAATAATATTATATTCATGTTTATTACACTACCTTGAAATGTGATTAAAAGCAACTGTTCGTGAGCCTACAAAGAATGTACGTCTGAAAAGACCGGAGGAGAGGAATCATTCTGGGCAGCGCTAAGTGTACTCATTTATTCTGAGGACAATACAGAAACTTCTGTGCACATAATCTTTTAATGGGGAAGTGGAACACCATTCACTGGAAACCAGAACTGAGGAAGTTCAAATGTCTTACATTGACAAAAATTATATATACGATTTCCATACTCATCTAAAAATAACTCTACATCCTTGCGCCATATTCTTTAGATTGCTGCTGGAGCAGAAGTATACTTAATTCTTCCATCTATTTAATATTCTAATTTGTAAAAATGCAAGCCATTTGTCAGTGAAGTGTACATCTTATAAATTGATCTAATTTCTTTCTGTAGTTTTTGATTATTTTTTTCCTGCATGGAAGTCTATAGAGAACATTTTGCAATTTTTTATAGTTAATTCTTTAATCCTTTCGGTGATGGTGTTCTCTTCTTCCTCAACATAAACAGAGAAGACACAAGTCTATGATGTTGGAAACACAAACTGCAGTATTTTCTTACAAATATTTATATCTTTTATGTGAGGAAAAAGTATTTTTCAAAATATACAGTTTTTTTTGTCACAAAAAAGTGGATTTCCTACATACATAAAATAAAAGGTTGAATTTCTCTATTCTGTGTAAGTACCACTGGACACTCAGGCATGAGTGGGTAATTCTTTTGTAAGAAAGTTTACTGTAGATAGACAAGTCTTGAAAAAATGCACAGCACATTCATGTGTTACCCTATGGAACATAAAGCAGCAAAAAATCTGGCCTAGGTATGAAAAAAAATTGTATGCAAATCCTCAGTGCCTAAGATCATCAATTCATGCTGTATATGATAGCTACATTCACGCCACAGCTGTTTAGGAAGAATAATGGTTGCACTGGACTGAGTTGGAAGTTAAGCTTACTGCTAGTTTATAGCTTAATTATATGATATATCCAAATAAAGGAGGACTGCTACAGGATGAAGAACATGTGGTAATGCGACTGAGGTTCTCTAACCTGTTTGCTTGTTAAACTGTACTTCTTGCACTCCAGCCTGACAGGTTTTTAGTTTCATTATTGTCAACCAAAGTGTCTCCGTAGACACTGATCCAAAAAAAAACAGGCTTCAGAGCTACATAAACTGGGAAAGGGCAGGAGATAGATACATTGGGACAGCGATGGCTTACTGGCAACTGGGAGAGGGCCTGACTCAGAAATAAAAACAATGCAAAATACGTTGATTAAAGATTGTTACTACACATGGAAACAATTTTCTTTTAAAATGGAGGACTAGCAACAACACACACACGGGATATCTCTATGCAGCTGTCTATTGAACCCAAYTCTTTAGCTCCATTCTGGTGTGACCGAAGTGCACCAGATACAGGTGCTTCCACAGATACGTCTCAAGCATCCCACAGCTTTTGATACACAACTAACCTCTAAATAGATTGCATATTTTCCCTTTATCTTCTCCATAATTTGAATTTTCAAGACTTTTGTCGCTGTTCCAGTACCCTCTACTGGACTGGACACCAGAGAGTGACCATTTATTTCTGTTTGATCGATGGGGTGAGAATGAGAGAGAGGAAGGAACGAGACCTTCTCCTTTCCAGCTCCTTGCCCCGTCTCTGCCTGCTCAGCACCCCTCAGGCTGCATGGAGCTAGCCTCTCACCTCCTCTCCAACATCTCCGCTACTTCCCCAGAGGACATCGCACACCTTCCAGGAGCTGCCAAGGGCGAGGGCAGGACCTTCATACCACAAGGGCCTCCTGCAACGCGAGCACTGCTCTAGAGCCATGGCCCTCCACCACGCGTGGGCTCTGACACCAGCCACAACGTCCTGTGATTTTGTGGATATCCACAGAGCACGCCATACCAGGCCAAACCGAGCACTGGGCTGTGACCTCTCAGGCCGCAGCCAAGACTCAAGCGAGGTATTTTAAAACACACCTGCGTACGCCTGTATGACTGCAGCACAGACATGCCTGTCACAGCTGAGGCCGCTGCTGTGCCCCATTGCCTCCTCCACCTCCTCCAAGTGTAGCCTAGCGATAAAGCTGCAAACCACCCCAAATCACTGGCCGTGCTCCTCCCAGATATCACTCTAATTCTATGAGTTAGAAATATACTACTTGCCTCAGAAAGATGAAAGGAGCATGCCAAAACCATGCCTCATTTGAAGCATCTGGCTGTAGAAATTCAGTTGTTATTAGATGAGAATAAACAAGGCGAGACGACTTATACATCCTCCACGAGGGTTTCTATGGCAATCTCACACCAAGCTCCCCCCGTCTGAAGACGCCATGCAGGAAAGCTCTATTCCTGTTGATTTTGCAGTGCTGTTAAGGACTCAGAACGGCTGCTGCTACAGATCATACTGCTGCTGCTTTCATTTCAGAAAATTGCCATAATCCTATCAAGCAAAGTAGTTTCAAGTGCATCAAAACACTGGACATACAGTTGAAAAAAAAAAAAGAAACTAAGATGAATTTATGCCAAATTTATGCCAATCTGCAGACTACCAGACATACACCATGGCTGAAACATAGAGATGCCGAACAATACTGAATTTTGTATGTAGCCTGATGGAAAATACAACAAAGCATGTCCCTACCTCATAGGAGAAAAAGGTTCAACTCTACAGGTAGTGCACAAGACTGGGACTTAAGAGACCTGAGCTTGATTCCCAACCGAGCCCCATTATGTGGGAAATGTTTCCCTATTTCGCAGGGAAGCATTTATAAGACTAACGTTTATGAGAGTAATTCCAAGTTGCCTCAATACTGGGGTTGATACAGGGTGTATGAGAAGATATGAGTTCTGTAGCACAAAAAAGTTTTTTAAAAAGTTACTTTATTGAAAATGTGATAGTAATTCTATAGTAATAGTATAGTGATTCTACTTTTCAAAATCTAGGCTCTGTAAATCCAGTACATCAAACAGATTCACTGATACACCATGATAGGAGGCAAAAATCACCAGCATCTTTCCCAGAGACGGCACTTCTTACGTCATGTATGCTGAGCATCTCCAGAACATGCAAGGGCAGTACCCATACAGGGTACCCAATGAAGGGCAGTGAAGGGGAGTGATGACAGGCTGATACCAYTAACCTTTGAACCCTTCAAACTGAGGCCACTATGTATGCGCCATATTGAGCACAGCAAAACAAAGGCAGAGAGAATTACCTGTTACTATTGAAAAGGTAACTGTCTGCTGGTTTTCTAGATGTGTTGTTTGCTTACTTGCTAGCTTCTTTGACAAAGTGCATTTGCCTTTTATGCATCCGCTATCGGGCTGAAAGTTTACCAAAACCAACCTAATACAACATTCCTCCGTAAAATCCTTGTTAATCCACCCTGCTGTACATGGAGTGGGATAATTACGCTGTGTGAAAGACTACTAACCCATTATTGCAGTGTTCTAGCAGGCTTTAACTGAATAACACAAGGAAAAAAAAAACCTTTCTGGAAAATCTCTACATTTTTCTGATCTTAGCAGGGGAATACTTTTTAAACTTTTTTTCTCATAATACATCAGTAAACTGAGACAWTTGTTGATATATCCTCATTAAAGTTCCACTGTAACAGCATGCTAATGCTGTGATTATTTTTACTGTTTCCCTGATGGAAAACCTAACTTCTTCCAAACACAACTGAGTAATTAAGTCTGGCAATGGTCGCCTTAGAATCAGCTCTCGTTATTCAACTAGAAGTCTCTTTGCCAAGTAAACACGAATCTGTCAGCAAGAGACACAAAACATTTCTACCATGACCGTAGGGTAAAATCTCCCTTCCTCACCTCTTTCTTCTCTTTCTCCCCCCTCCCCCATTTTCTTTTCACTGGAATTTTTGTGCACGCCATGGTATTTAAATACAGTTAAAATGTAGTCAGTTATATCAGACTGACCAGAAAAATCACTAATGGGCAACAACGTATAGGAGGCTGAGAATGAAAGAACTGTTTTCCTTCACAGACTAAGGATTTGAAGTTTTAAAATTGTCACTGAAAATGAAAAAAACCCTTATTAATTAAATTACAGCCCCTTAAATTTGCACAAAACAGCAAGAATTCACAGTGCGGATCACAAGTCTACATTCATTTCTTCTTCAGTGTTGCCTAATACCATAACATCACTAACTTTCTGTTTGTCAGAAACTGTATTTTATCCTTCCATACATTCTTACACAATCCTTGTTSTAGAGTACTCAATACTGGGGATGAGGTTGCGTTTATTTATTTTGTCATTTTCAGGTAAATGTTTTTCATTTCTTTTTCATCAATTCTTTTTTTCCCCTCTAGCAAAAATAATCCAGTTGATTCAGCAAAGATTTCAACCAAAAGAGAATAAATATTTTCTATTGCAGAGTACATATTGTCCAACTGAGACCAAGCCACTCTAATGGGTTTCAATGGCGCTACTGTCTAAACGCTATCAACAGATGTAAGCCCTGTTCTGAAGGGTACAAAGACAGTTTCTCATGGACAATGTTAACAGAAACACAGTGGGCAGGAAGAGGGAATTGTATCCCGAGGATGAATCCACTCCTCCATACACACCCACTGTGATTTTCAAGTCCAAAGCCCATTGCAGTAAACAACTCTTCCCCAGAATAACTCTCTTCTCCTCCCCCCAAAACAAAGGCAGAAAAAAGTTAACTAGTATAAGCATGGGGTTAGAAACGGAGCATCCTCCTTCCCCTTACATATTAAAATGAGTAGCACCAGTTAAAATGATGACGGTTTGATTCCGTCTAGTTTATGGAAACATCTAAGGCAATTATGCACATTTTCTAACTATTGATAACAGTTTTGGTCAGTGTGCAGAATAAAGTCCTGTCAGTTAATCGGTGATCTTCAGCTAAATATGTACATGAAAAAATGTTGCCATAAAACTATGATCAACATCATTAACACAAATATCAAGAACATCAGCATTGGTATTCCTGGGAAAGACATAATGCCTGTCCCATGCCCGTTTTTGTTACGCTAGGATATTTAGAGATCTGTCCTAACTACTTGGCTATTTCTTTTGCTCGCTGGAGTAAATAACACTCTTAAGACTTCAGACCTACCTAGCTAGCAGGAATAGTCTTTCCTACCTTTCAATACCTTTCACCTAAGCCTGAGGCATGGTGCAAAATCTACTCCTTGAGCACAAACCATAGGTTTACAGTGCACTCTTAGGAGCTCTGAATTTGCTAACCTATGAATCACGCTGGTGTACATTTTGGTTTTGCCGGAAACAAACCTGACACATTCTTCATTCAGGAGCAGAACCAGCTGTGACTATTCAGGTACCCCCTGGGTTAGACAGTGTTTATAAATGATGCATTTGCCATAGAAAAAAACATGAGGAATATGGTGAAAGATGAAGAAAATAATAATATTTCTACATCTGGTTATATAATGAACACATCCCAACCATATTTTGGCCAAAAACCATCTAGCACTGAGCATAACACAAAGGAGTGTCTTAATCAAAACCCATGCCCCATGTCATAAGGTTTTGCATCTTTAGTAGCAAAACATTAGAACACATTATGAAGAAGGAGGCAAATGGAAACTGGTATTTCTGCTTATTTGTGAGTATTGTACACAACATCCATTACACTTTATACGGGGGTCTGATTGTTTTGTTCCTGCTGTAAATTATTCTCATAACAGCAGTCAGCTTGCTAGCAGTACATGGGGAACTGAGAACTCTGTGAAACATTGCTATTAATTTCTGCATCCCAATAAATGGCTTATAGGAATTTCTGGTACCAAGTGACAATATTATCACCGGTTATCAGCTTTCCTGTTGGATTCAGAAAGAAAGCGGGAAGGAACCGGGTAGCCAGAGCCCAGCACAGGGCAGATGTAAAGAGATAAACACAGGATACATTTTAGAAACCAGCTATTGCATTCCTACAGGTCAAATTTAGAAGTAACAGTAGAAAAAAATCAACTGAAAACTACTCCAGATTTACATAGGTGGGACTGATTATATCTTCTACCAGTAACTGTGTATTTGACAGTTTATCTGACACTACCACCCACCAGCAGCTCGGCATGCTGTCAAAACAGACAGAGCAGTATACAACATAAGTTGTGCTGCCATTAGAGCAAGCAAGGAAAATCTGCATTTCCTCATTATTCAGTATTTCACTCAGAGACCACAGCCAATGCGTAGGTAGCTCACGTGGTAAGGTTGTCGATCACCCACCGTGGAGCAGAAGATGCCAACGCATAGCGCTCTTCCATGGAGAGAGGGAAAAAAACCCCCGTAATAGTATATCATATGTTTTATTTCAATATAAAGACTAATTACTACTATTTTTACAACCCAGCTTCTCCTACAATTTGTGGCCCCTGGACCTCTCCATAAGTGCAATAGAAAACCGTACTGTTTCCTGCATGTGGCTGGCAAATCTAAGCGTCCGTTTTGTTGAGCCACGAGATCTCCTTGTTTCGAGCTAAGAACAAATGTGGTTTTATTTGGAAATAAGAAGTATCCATGTCAAAGAATGATAATCTTCAGTGCAAGTTTCAATTACGGCTGTGTCTCCCTCGTGCTTTGTGCTTGTAGCACAATGTGCTGAAATGTCTTCCAAAAGATATTTGCATACAAGTTCTCTTGGACTTGCCTGCTTCTGGACATACTTCTCCATATCTGACACGTCTCTGGTTTGCATTATGTAGACATTCTAAATTCTCCATGCCTTCTTTTGATAAACTGGGCTTCCAGTATCCAAAATTCACATGTAAGGTGAGGCTGGCATACGGATGTACCCTGAGCTTCCCGCTGAAAAAATTGGGGTGTTTTGCTTACATTCTTCTTTTGCCAAATTTCGAACTATTTAAGCTTGAATTTTCAGGGTGTGTTTTTCAGGCTGATTCTTTTTTGCTGGAAAATCTTGGTCAAAATTGGCTGACTATTTCTAAACCTCCAGGAAACAAACATTCTTCTTTGATTTTGAAAACTGATGGTTTTTTTTTCCCCCCCTATTTTAGAAGTTCTAGCAGCAACTTGAAATTTGGCAAGGAGGTCAAATTCAGGCCTTTGAGTCACCATAGCGCATTTTGTTATCCATGTGAAAATATGCCCCAATAAGGTCAGTTAGAAAGTTTTGAGGAATTACAGGCCACACGTAGACAGCAGCCATTTTCTAGATCTCAAAAGCTGAAATATCTGAGGTTTCTGTCAAAACTCTCCAAGCACTTAATGCTGTCCAGCTGTTAATGAGCAGTTCCCAAGGAGTGACTGAGCATCCCGGACCTCCTTACAACCCATCTCATATCTCAGAGCAAGCGGGTATGCTCCATCCTAAGGCTATGGAGCCAAAATCTGAATTTCCCTGTAATTATGGCCTTAGCTTGAGGAGCAGGTAATGGAGCTGGGATGGGGACCATGTGTCAGGAGAAGTATGGCAGTGAGCTGCTGCATAAAAGGGACAACTTCTGGAAGCCATTAATACAGTAGTTAGTCCACACAGAGGATGACAGTTTCCTAGTCCTCAACTAGTGTAGGCCCTTAACCCAAGCATCAGAGGACTGTCTGATGGGATGTCAGGGTTACGATGCTGCTGATTAACCAGACACGCATCCCTGGCACGTCATGTGCTGTCAGCTTGCTGTGTTTAACAAACGAGGGAATTACATAGCCTAAACCAAAATGCACAAGAAAAAGGTCAAAATCAATCCAAACCAGAACACCCTCTTCAGTTCAGTAGAAAACCTCTAAAAATAGAAAATGGGAGCAATATTCAAGGCATATAAATGAGAACTCCCTGCGGGTATGGGGAAAGTCTTTAACTTCAGGCACCAGTTTATTTAATATGCTTGAGTATAAAATGTTATAATTAATATTAACTGTATTATGGGGGACACTATCCATTAAGAATGATACAAACATGTGCCTGGGGCCTTTCCTGGCCACCATCCACATTTTTAACATGCACGCCCACTTAAAAAAAGGAATCTAGCACAAGCTCTGCAGCTCCCTCTCTATAGGGGTCCAAACGTACTTGCTGATGCAGTCTGGACAGTTCAAACATGATTCCATGGGGTAGAGCAGACAAATCTCAGCGGCAGAGGCCAGAGTTCGTCTTTCAAGAGCTTCCCCCCTGTGAAGCACTCTTTGCAGAAGCTCCCTCCATCCCTAGATTGCAGCTTCCTACAGGCAGAGTGGATTCTGTGCCCCTGTGAACGACCACATACAGACGTGTGCATACAGAGGCCGGGAGCACGGACGAGAAGTGTGCCTTAGGTTGTACAGAAACTGGCTTTCAAGACCATGCTTCTCTTTGAGGAACAGGTATCTCCAGAGGTGCCAGTCAGGATTTGAGCTTCATTTTCCAAATATTGCACAAATATTTTAAAAAGCCACAATCTCACCACTGGGAAGCTCACACTTAATATAACAAGCAGCTTGCTTATAGCTGATATACATTTCGTGTATTTCTAGTAAAGAACTAGTTTATCCCAAAGCTTCCTATCCTTTCTTGCAAGCATCAGGTAATAAGTATTTAAAATACAGTAGAAGGAGAGAAGACAGTAATCTTATCAGACGAGGCAATTGCAAATATATCTTCAGAGAAATAAGCAGCAGCAAGTCAAGACTGGAGTGAGAGAGATGTAGAGAGCAAAACCCTGTCCATACTGGAGCATGTTTTACTATTTGTCTCACCAGCACCAAAATTCTAGATACAGATTACTTTTTTTAAGACCAGAAAGCGGCACTGTCTAACCTCTTAGAGAACTAAGGTGTAGGTATATTGGTACGGGAACGGTAGCGACAGAGAAGCCGTGTGAAAAGCAAAACAAACAAAGAGCTGATAGGAATTACAAAGATGGATTAATTATGAAATAAAGCATTTATTGTTCATTTTTCTAAGGCTGCTTTCTTAAAATGATGCCTGTTCTAATTTGTAACAGGCAAACACCAATTTCTACGTCACTGGCATGACATAAGGGTTTCCATTGGCAAGAAAAATGTTCCTGTACCCCAAGAGTGCTGTGACATGTTTATTTGTCTTCCTAATGCCACTGACAAATTTTCAGGGACTGTAATGCCTTGAAATTTCCTGCTTGGCTCCATTTCAGACTCCACACCAGGCTTTAGTCCAAGGCGTAAGTGTTCTGAAGTAACTTACTGATTCTTGTAGTAGCGAGGCAAGATACCACTTAGAAATGCTCGATGCGTTTTCCAAAACACTGCTACAGGTTGGAAAGCCGGAGGAGCAAGGTACCCTCAAGGGAAGAAGAGCTTCTCAGAGCCCTAAAAACCGTATTAAGATCACGTCGCCATCAGCTGCACACAGTATAGGTGGTAATTCCCTAAGGGCACTCTGTGCATTACAGGAACCTTARGGATGAAGACCAAATGACTTGTGCTAATAGGAAAATACCCAGGCATCTGGTAAAACTAAAAAGCAAGCAAGACTAGGTCCAAACTCTTTCTTGCTGTTCGGCGATCCTACAGATTATTTACATAATTACATTGTCACAAATAATTATTTAAACAAATTACTGTTGTTTTAGCAAATGAAATAATGTAATTAAGTAAACAATTTGCTGGTTTGTGCTTTAATTCACTTCAGATTAAAGAAAGGAAAGCCTCTGACTCCTTCTCAATTCTAATAAAAACTAATTTTACCTATAGCAATAATGGTTGTACTATCACTGAAGTCGCTCAGTCACATAACTCACCTTTTCTGAGTCATCAGTGAAGTAAACACTCCCTGAAAACTGAAACCTGGCCAAAGCTGCTAACACAGTATTTATCTGATGGACAAACCAAATACAGATCTTCTCCAACATAGCAACATTCTCATCTTAGGTACCATCAGATGCCATAAGAATACTTACTTCTTGTTTTTAAGCATGAGGATCAGGGGCCACAACGCACTTGCTAGTGTTAAAGTGGATCTGAAGAGTATTTTGGGAAGTATTTCCTAGGAAAGTGTGAAGAGTCCATCGCACTGGGGGAATTTGGCTGTCTGTAGTACAGCTCTTCTCATAGTATCAAAACCTAACCTGTTTTTACAGATATTCCCAGATGTCGTTCTGCAGTATTTATCAAAAGAATACAACTGCCAGCACTGCAAGAGCCACCTGAAAAACCACAACTTCAAAACACCGTCTTTCTCGGGATGCAAAAATCCCAGCCTGTATCCCTGCATTCTCCCGCACCTGTGGACATTATAACGCCAGTTTTCCTACAGACTCTCTTCTGATGAGCACGAAGCACAAACCAACGCAAGAAGAAGCGAATACGTCCTGAAACAGCGACCTGGATAATTTTTCCCTTTTTTCCCCCCAAGTGTATCTGAAGCCCCTGGAGACCTGACACTCTCGTTATCCACCGCCCAAGCCTTAAGGCCAGCCGTGGGGACGAGCCACCCCCGGCCCCGCGCTGCCCAGCCGGGAGCACCCCGGCCCCGAGCACCGGTGCCCCCCGCCGCCCGCGGCGCAGGACGAGCTCTGGGACCGCTCCCGGGGTGATGCCCCGGGGAAGGCCGGCGGATGCGCGGTGGCCGCGCCGCCCCCCGGACCCACCTGAGATGCCGCCCCCGACCACGACCACGTCGTATTTCTCGGCCATGTCTCTGCCCCCCGTCCCGGCCGCTGTCTCCATCCCGCCCTCCCGCGGCGTCGGCCTCGGCGGCTCCGACCCGCCTCTGGCCGGCGGACAGCGCCGCGCCGTCCCGCCCGCCCCGGACCCGCCCCTGGGCGGGCTCCGCGCCGCCGCCGCCAATGGGCGCCGCCCGAAGGCGGGGTCTACTATAGCCGCGCCCCCACCCCCCCGGTGCTCGCCCCGCCGCCCCTGCCCGGCCCGGCCCGGCCCGGCCCGACGGGGCGGTGCGGGGCCGCGGCGGAGCGGGAGGGCAGCGGGGAGCGCTGAGGGAAAACCGCTGCCAAACGCTGCCTCCGGGTAAACGTCTTGCCTGGGCCCGGCTCGGTACCTGCTCGGTTTCGCACCAGCCCGTCCCGGGTGCACCAGAAGGGCTGGAGGCAGATAGGGGACAGCGTGCCTGCTGCAGGATGCAGCAGCTCTGGCAGCCTGCACGCACTAACCCCTTTTTGTTTACTAAAATTTAGAAAGTATGCTAGCAGTGAGTGTGGGAGAGGAGGAGATCCACGGAGCTAGGGTGTCACAGGTTACAGCAGTATACAAGCCTCAGCTTGTACTAGAATCAAATAGCACTCGGTCCATGGGTCAGGGAATGAAGGGTTAACCTTTGCATGAAAGTAGCTTCCCAAAGACAATGCCTGAAATAATAACTGGTTGCCAAAATACCAATTTTGTTTGTACTTCTACTATTTCGGCTCTGAAATACATGATGGTTGTGATTTTTTCGCGCATTTTACAGCTCGTACAATTTTTATTGCCAAAGTGTAAATGTCATCTCTGTGAAGCTAAGTAGAAAAAATAGAGAGCCTGTCCATCCCCTTCCAAGTAAGCACAGAAGACCTTTACAATTCACACAATTACAGAAAATCCTAATGCCACTTTGTGTTAAATATTGATATAAGTTCTGAGAGTTGCCCAGTTCTGCAATCATAYTCCATATCTGGGTATCACCAAAGAATTGCATGAGAGTGCAATACTACACAGTTGGTGTCCTCAGAAATGCCTTGACTTTCTCACAGTGGGAAAAATTAGGACTTTTGGGTTGTGCTAATTGTGCCAAATGAGCAAGACACGGACCTGTTGGAGCGAGTCCAGAGGAGGGCCACAGAAATGATCAGRGGGMTGGAACACCTCTCCTACGAGGAAAGGCTGAGGGAGTTGGGGTTGTTCAGCCTGGAGAAGAGAAGGCTCCGGGGAGACCTTATTGCAGCCTTTCAGTACTTAAAGGGGGCTTATAAGAAAGATGAGGACAAACTTTTTAGCAGGGCCTGTTGCGATAGGACAGGGGGTAATGGTTTTAAACTAAAAGAGGGTAGATTTAGACTAGATATAAGGAAGACATTTTTTACAATCAGGGAGGTGAAACACTGGGACAGGTTGCCCAGAGAGGTGGTAGATGCCCCATCCCTGGAAATATTCAAGGTCAGGCTGGACGGGGCTCTGAGCAACCTGMTCTAGTTGAAGATGTCCCTGCCCATGGCAGGGGCGTTGGACTAGGTGAGCTTTAAAGGTCCCTTCCAACCCAAACCATTCTATGATTCTATGACAACAGTGACTGAAGGCAGAAACATCTATGAAATCATCAAGCTCCACATGGATCAACAATACGAGAGACAGAATATTGGATCTTGTTCCAAAATAAAAACAGGTACTTTAAAAAGTAAAGTAGATGTGCAGTGCTAATTAAGTGTGTTGCACTAGCTGCAGACACACAAGTGCCAGGCGCTATAGCAAACGAGCAACACGATCCCTACCGCTCTGAGAGATCATCTACTGACACAGAAGCTCATTACCACTGAGATTGCTGCTGCTTGCATGCCAGAGTAAAGTGAGCAAAAAGGGGATAGTCCAAGACTGTGAGAATGATACGTATTCTGAAACAGAAAATGTAATGTACCAACAGCCGCCTGTGCTTATTTGGGAAAAAAGTCTTTGCTTCTTGAGGGTGATAAGGATACCTGCTCTCACAGCTCTGCTGGCCCCATCGAGCAGGTCACAGGGAATCTGATGAATAAAAAGCTTCACCAAGCGGCACCTCCCTCATAATCCAGAAGCCAARTTTGGAGGAAAACAACAAAAACATCCTTTGTGATAAGAACAGGAAACTTGTGTGTATCTAGATAACTTGCTGATAGATAAGCTTGCCAAAAATTCTCTAGTGCTAAAAGGAGCTGCAACAGGCTTGTTAAAGAGCAATAGAGATTCCAGTGGTTTTACCTAGAGCAGCTCTAACGATGAGAGATGACATCAAAGTGTGAATTGTACACATTGTGCTTGCGTCAACCCTTGAAGTAAGGACCGAAAAAATATCTAAGGGGCTACCAAGGATTATCCCAGGCATTAGCAGCCTCCAGGGATAGCAATGGCCATCAGAACCACATAACTGCTAAGCCCTTAGCATCTGTATGATACAAATAAGAGACCTTGGAATAATTCTACCTCAACTCATACAGATCTGCAGACATCTAGGATTTGGAAAAAAAAGCAAGCAGATACTGAAGCCATGCGTTGAGAACAACGGGATGAACCCAACAGGAGATGATCAAGGAGATCTTGTCAACCTCTCAGCTGGGTCCATCAGGGTTTGCTGAGGACTTGCTGAAAATGCAAGAAGAAGGGAAGGAAGCAGGTGATGTGTCAAATTGAGAGCCATCCTCCTTTTCTAAATGTTATGACCACATTTTCAAAGAGAAATTTGAAATGTCTTCAGAAATCAACAGAAAATAAAGGGATGGCAAACTTTACAGTAAAAGAAATTTTATTCCAAGCAGATAAAATTTTAGTTGGAAAGAAGTTAATTGTTGCTCTAGAACAGAGAGTTGAATAATAAAGAAATGCTCACCAACGGGCCCTGTTCCTTATGCCCTATAAAAAACCAGGGGACAACTCCGAAGGGTGAGCATAGGAAGCTACTGTTGCTGAAACCATTTCCTAGCAATGTCTGGTTGATTTATGTCTGCTTCAGTGAATAAGTTGTAGTAATAATTTGCTGAGCTTGCAGAATGTGCACGATCATTAATGTGAAGGTATAGAAAGTCACAGGACTGACAGAGACTTTTGCATTTACCAGGAAAAAAACACTGAAACTTGCTGAGAAATTCAGYGGAACATCCAGAGCGAGGCTTTCACTTGAGATCACAGCTGTGTCAGCAACAATAAAAATTGTCATGTAGCCCCAAGAATGGGCAAAAATGCATCAATTTCTTGATCAAAGAACATGAAGAAAAATATCCAAAGATAAGTGTCATCACCAAGTTCTTTATTGTACTACAAGTGTTTTGCTTTCAGTTTTACCAACTACTGATGTGAGGAAGTCAAACGTCTCATGTCATGTCATCAGTAGTCACAGTTACGTGTTGTTTTACACCTGCTCAGTACCCCAAATGATGAGTAAAATCAGTCATAATCGTTGTGGAAGTCACAGATGTTTTGCATTCCTTCTTGATTTCACYGTTACTTTATTTTGCCAATGCATCCAAAAATTGGAACACAAACGTAGGGAAAATCCCTGACATTAAAATAAAATGGTTTTGTCAAAATAAAAAACATTATCTATTGTACATTCATGTATACAGTATAATTTTTTAGTTCTTTATTTGKTTTTTGAATGTCTTTTGACAGGTAAATAGGGAGAACCTAATTGCTGTAAGGCATGAATGCATTATCAGTAGAAGACTGATTGTCATTATTAAGATCATAATTACCACCACTTAGCCACCTCTAAAGTAACATAGTTCTTATATCTTAACGACATCAACAGAGCTTATCTAAATATCCTAGAACATGCCATCTTAAATGTTACTGCCAGCTGAAATTTTTGCCATTAACTCATCATCTGTGTTGATTAGCACTCTACTCTGCAGGCACAAAGATGAGCTTTCCAGAGAGTATCAGAGCCTTTTGCAAAGCTTGATTCACATAAATTTACATTCACAAACATTTTAATTCTGGTAATTATATGGTTAGTACTCTGGGTTACATCAAGCTGAAATATGAAAAACTGCGAAAAATAACCCAAACTCTTCCAAACATCAGACTCAGTAGTTCTGTTGGGAGTCCATTTGTTGGGCAACAGCACGCACAGTATGGAGTAACTTCAAGCCTCAGCTGTTGGTGATACTGTGTTTTCTAGGGACAGTTTTCTATTTTGGAACAGTATGCTAAATTTGGGGAYGTCATCAATTATTTACAGTGCTAATGATGTTTACAGAGTTGTTGATTTTTTTTTTCCAAGRACTTTATCAGTAAGGGAAATGATAAAAGGCAATGTAGCACATGTAAATACACAATGTTGTACACCATGAGTAGAAAAAAAAAGAAAATATTGTTCTATAAAGTGTTCCAAGCTTTAGAGCGCTTTCCTCTGAAACAAAMAAAATCCAGACAAACAACCCCAGATCAAAGTCTCTCCAAGGGTTTTATGAAAGTGGAAAGAGAGAAAGCATGTATTCCCAAATAGCAAGGAAGGGGTAGTCCGGCCTCCTGCCCAAAGCAGATCCAGCAGATCCATCCCAGGGGATGTTCATACAATCTCTCTGCTTCTCTCTGGTCCTTCGAATAGGTAGTTATTTAGACCAACTGGAATGGCCCCAGTCAGGGATTTGTGAAGAGATTGTGCGACAGGTTGGTAAAAATTGGTAAGAATCAAATTGGTAAGCTGTGAATGGTATTGTAGAGTATTATTGGACATTTTTATTGACTAGGATATATATTCTTAGCTTTTCAAGTTCACTTTTTTACTTAGGTGCATATTCCAAACCATCAGAAAACAATCACCAGTCTGATATCGTAAAATAGTCTTCACTGGTATGAAAGATGGCTGTGACATGTTTATTCATCACTGTTCATTTTTACTGGTGTGTTTTCAACAACTATAGTGACTTCGTGCTTCCTGGCTAGCTCTATTTCAGGCACCGTGCTAAACTCTAATCAGTGAATAAACACCTTGAAGCAAATTATCATCGCTCGTGGCTATTAACATTTGATTAGTTCATTTTACCTAATAATCACAACCAGGAATCTTCTGAAATATAAACACAGGCAATAAAAATTCAGTGCTCACCCTATCCTTGACCCGTGTTTCCCACTCCCTCAATTACCGAGCATCCAACAGACCTTCGGGTGCGGTGCCCATCCTGAGTACCAGATGGTGGCAGTGGGACACGGAGGGGCATGCGGGGAGTGGGGTGCTCCGAGCCAGCCCCCATCACTGGCAGAGTTTCTGCTCTTCAGCAACTGATCAGCGCTAGACCTACTTACTCGCTTTCCATCCCCTCCACCACTCCAGAGACCTTGGTCCCCTCCGCAGTGCCGGATGCAGAAGGCATCATTCATGTGACTGCGCTGCATTTGGGGGCCTGGAAACTTTTGGTGGGGATGGGGAAAATAGGCAACTGCATGTAGGGAGTTTTCTTAAAGCCGTGAGGAAAAGGTCAACTACTATGACTTTAATGTCCCCAGGTGAATCTACTGGAATATATATTTAAAACATTCATCCAAATTTCAAAGAGCTCCTCTACACCTGGGAAGAGAAAAACAAAATACAAGCTGACACTTATGCCCTAAAGGAGAATGCCCTCAGCTACACACAACGAAGTTTTCTGTTCCCTCAGAGAAACCTGTTACACACTCACCGGATAAAGTCTCACTACCTCAGGCCGCCAAAAGATATTTTGACTTCACAGAAATGTGGAATAAAATTTTAAGTATTTTTAGCCACCAGAGAGTTAGGTAAATATTTTCTTTCTGTGCTATAAATAATAATAAATTCATTTTGTAAAATATTTCCAACTCTTTATTTCATTTTATAATACAACATACCTAGGCATGTGGGGTACAAAAAATCAGAAGGTAGTTTGGGAAGGAAACTGAATTACCTCATTAAAAATGTTTAAAGTAACTTCCCTGTATGATTGTGCAGGCTGACTAAAATTGTTTTGATCTTTTAACAGCATCAAACTCTCCTCTTTGTATAAGTCTCAAAATTGTCAAATATTTTTACATGACATAGATCTTGAAAATTTGAGCATCGTATTAATGAGCATGGGGCAGGCTTCATCAGTGGGTGGAATAAAGCCCAAATCTCTGCGTACCAGAAGAAGTCAGATGTGCGCAGGCAGCTCTCGCACAACGAAGTGGTTGTTCGGTACGGCCGTAGGCAGAGTGAGGAGAGTTTGCTTCCTGGTACACGGTGCTTCAGGAAGAAGTAGGTGAAGTGCGATAAGCCCATTTTTTCTCAGGACTCGGCCTTCTCCTGTACACAGCTTTTCTGAAAGAAGGCAATGATTTCTAGATATCTTTATAATTTCATAGCTAGTTAAGTTCCACTACAGTGGCACCAGCAGATTCCAGACAACCTCTTGATAAACATCTTCTGGGGGCTGTACTAGGCGATCACAAAATATTCTTGTCGCCTTTAAAAATTTACAATCCCCATGTGTGGGGTTTTTTTTTCTACATAAGATGTGAAAGCAACATAGTTTCAGATATATGACTCATTCTAACAAAACAAATAGAGGCAATTCAAGTTAAAGCTGGTATGTGCGACTAAAAAGATTATGCTGGTAACTTATTTTTAATCTCTTTAGCTCACTAGCCTTGTCTGTAATTATGTGTGTTAGTTCAACTGTCAGTGTTGAGACAGACATGAAGTCTTTCCCTTTCTCTCTAATTTATCTTCATGACTCATTTGCCTATAAAGTGAGTTTATTTTAATAACTATGAGATAAAATATATTCACTGACTGTAGTAATAAGGATTTCAAAAATATGTATATGTCTTTGTTTGCTTTCAAATAAAAGAAGCCCTGAAATGATTTCAACAAGCTTAAATTAAATAAATCCTTCTGGATGCTTACTTCTACTAACACTTTCAGCTCCAACATAAGCTCCAATATGAAGTCAGTAGGTGGGAGAGACTGCAAGGAAGGTCTCGAAGAAGGGCTCCAGGTACTGCTCAAACCTCTGGAGCTCCTTCCTCCCATCTTCATGGGGGAAGACCTTGCTAGGCAGCACACATGGTGCTTTCATTGCACAACAGAAGGAGCAAGCTGGAGGCAAAGTGGCCATTCAAGCAGTTCAGAGCATGGGGTTGCATTCGAAAGGAGCTGCCCAAGTAGGTGCCAGCAGGAGATTTCTGCAAGAGTTTTGGCCAAAAGGCATGCAAAGACCCCAAGCAGGTGTGTAGGTGATGGCAAGGAGCAGCCATGGCAGAGCAGCCTTTGCCTCTGGACAAAACTCCGAAGAGTTTTCTGAGTCTTCCCTCCCGGACTCAGCTCCTCAGCAGGCATGGGTTTAACATTCAACCTGTACATTTCAGGTCTCTGACTCCATCACTGTGTAGCAGACTTACACGACTATATTTCTGAGGGCGTATTACACTGACTTAATCCCATTCTTAGTTTAGCAGCTCCTGCTGATTTGCCCAGGCTCGCTTTTCAGGCTTTAGGTACCATATGAGTGCAAGTGCCTTCTGATCTTTGGAGGGGAGAGTGTTGGTATTGCACAACGTATGCTCCAGCTGGTGGATAGGCCTGTATGTGAAGAACTGAAATTTGCTCACGTTCTTTAAAGCACGTGAAACAGATTTATACCGTGCAGTGTCATTGCTGCTATCAAGTTTTCTATGTGTCCTTCACCACCATCACACTATCAGATAATTTTTATGCATCGGGTTTTACAATGCACTTTCAGTGATATTAACAAAGTGTTCCTTTAATTACCAGCTCCATAGAAAAGTGGTTTGTATATAGCTCATGGATTGCTGGTATCATTCAAGATTAGAGCAAAGCTTCTAGAAGAGGTAACAACAATGTGAACGTGACAGTACATTTGGAGAACAAGAACTGGTTATAGATCACAGACCCTGGCTGCAGTTTGAACAGGATTTTAGAAGTAGAGCAGCCATTATAGGAATATGGGGAGATCAGTGGAGATCATTAGTGGATGCAGTTAAATACCAAAGGAGTGCAATAAGATTTGATCTGAGAGTAAGAAAGAGCCTGGTGGAAACGCCAGCCGGAATAAAGAACCCAGTTAGAGCCATTGAACTCCAGCCTTTGATACAACAACAAAAAACATAAAAACCTTTGCTAAAAGTAGGTCAGAGAAATTTGTCATGCCCTCTCCCTGTCTATCAGGTAAAACAGCGCTGGAAACCTACAGAAAGCATCCAAAAAGAAATCAAGGCTGTTCTCCTCTGCAAATCCTGTATGGGATGTAGTCAGCTGAAGCCACGTGGACAGCTTCATCTCTCTTCTAGATTAATGACTGCTTCACTGAATACCTAAAACCCTCAGCACCCYTCCCGAGAAGCAAGTTTACTGCAGGGGTTTGGGAGCTTAACAACCCTTTCTGCCAGCACTCCTCTCCCTGTGCACTGACCCCAGGCACTTTGCAATTGGACCCGGCCCTAAGTACCACCAGGCAGAAATCAGTCACACAGACACATTTCCCCATCTCTGTCAGGTAGCTGAACTGAGAAAGACAGAAAGGCTCATTTCCAAGATGCCATTTCTTCTTTTCCTGAAAGTCCTTGACTGGAAGTTACCCTGTAGATTCAGCACTCTTTCTAGCATGACCCAAGGAATCACATTTTTGTATTGAGTAAACAAYGTTAATTGTGTGTTTTCCTTTTTGCAAACCCAAATAGAGAATCTCAGGTCCTAAAACAGTTTTAAGCTTCTAAGCAATGATTTTGGGTGTTAAAACAAACCCTGGAAATAACATCATGCTCGTTCCTACGRCTGACTTAGAGAGAAGCACATCCTTTTCCCTTGCACAATTACTCAAATTCAGGTAATAAATTATTAGAAATTGGCCAAAGCAATGAATTAGCAGATTTTGTAGTTAAGAACTGTGGTTAAAGTTAAAATCATGAGAATTGTTAGTAATTTTTATTGACCTCTGGTGTAACTATATGATCTCAGCAGTATTTATGGTAGTCACTATCGCTTATCTGGTGATATCTAAACRTGCTCTAGAATACTACCGATTTCTTCTGCTTCATGCAACTTAGTAACATGTTAAACTTTTTGACTGCTTCAGAGAAAAAATGTCTTAATCTGGCTGTAGATTTGAAAAAAAAMCCCTGAAATTAATCTCTGATCAAGGTAAGTCTGGCAATGTGCTTCCAGTAAAAGAAAAAAACCTGACTGTACCCTGTGATGATATCCATCAACACCACCTTGCGGAGTTTCTCAGAGCTCTGTTTAGCAGTAGCCACTGCCAACTTCAAAAAGATAGTCCCAGAAGGCAAATGGAAGTGCCTGGCTACGCATACCTTCTTGATTAACAAGTGGGTATGCAGCCCTGCTGCATTCAGCTGTACACAGCAGGCAACGTGAGTCTGCAGGGCCTCACAGGGTTATACATGATACAGGCAGAGCAAAGCAATCAAAGTTCAATTTGTAGTGTCAGGGCAACAGAGAGGAAGGACAGGAAAACTGTTCTCAAAGGTGAGCTGCTTGCTGCTTGCCTCGGTGGCGCTGATTTACCTAGAGCCAAAATGCCGAGCACAGATGTAAGTCTAATTTACAGCAGCAGGAGGTAGCTGTATTTATATTCTGCTTACGCCTTTGGCACACACTACAAGTACGGTGCAGTATTTCTAGTGCCAGCATAGGTGCCTGGCTGCAGTGGCAAAGTCCTTGCTGTCACCGTATGACCAGACCGTGAAGCTGCGCATCCGTCCGTAGAGTTGGAAATGAGGGGTGCAGCAGCAGGTAGCTTTGMAGGTACCTTGTGCTCCTGAGTCATTAGAAAAAGGCATCGCCTGTTGTCTCTTTTCTTAATGAGTTGTTAAGAGAGAGGGCAATCGGTGCAATTTTCTAAATATTTTGGCTTATTTCTTAAGGAACCGTAAAAGTGGTTTTCATTCTTGTGAGCAGTGTTATGAGACACAGGCATCATTATGAGTTCAATCTTCATCTTACACCTGTGAAAAGAGGACTGAGGGAAAACCACACATGGGAGTGTACGTTTACTTTTTGCTCACAGCAGGAGAGAAAAAAATCACCCGATGCTAGTCTGGACAGGCATGGGCACGGCTCCATGAGCAGTGTCCACCAGGGCTACCTCTCATGGTGAAACCTTCTGCCCACCAGTCTGGGTAGCCAGTGCCAGGGGAGGCAGCAGGGACAGGGGACTGCACCATCAGTCCGGGATGCCATGACGCCTATGCCAGGGTTTGGAAGCGGAGGCATCTGGCCGGGAGGACTGGTTCCCAGCACCTTTGCTTGTGCATTTGCAAAGCATTAAAAAGGCACTGGAAGAAAGATGGTGCCTCCAAAGACTGATTTCTGCCCCTCCGGAGGAGCCTGTCACTTCTCCATGGGTTGCAGAGTCTGTCTGAGGGCGACAGCACAAGCTGAAGTGCCCTGCCAAGCCAGAAGGTGCAAGAACCATTAGCAAGCAGTCTGACTGTGGATCTCAYTTCTTATTTTTCTGTACCCTAATTTCCCTTTCTGGACTTCTTCTCTTGTCTACATGACAGAGCCACCTGAGACCGGTTCCTGCAGCCCCACCAGCCTCTAGTAATTTGGGGTGCACGCACTGGAGCCGCTTGCCTTACCTAATGCAACGCCTCAGCACAAAGACTATTTCTGTGTGTCGACTGTACAAGCATATATCTTATGTGGTGCCCTTTGGATTTTGACTTCTGGCTGGTTTTAGTTTTACTATCTTGAATGTCATTTGTCAGTGCTATTAAAAGGAGCGTACAGCAATAAACAATTCCGTGTGTTTGCTCTTTAGTGTGAAAGTACACTTTCTGAACTGGGGGAACCTCCTGTATGTGAGGTTTTATATCTGCCTGAACTGTTTACATGCAGGACGTTTTGTGTTTGCAGGTGTTGAAGGTTACACAGTGGTGGATCACTGAGTCTTTTGAAAGGAGAATTCTACCTCCTCTGCAATTTGACTGGTTTTCAAATATATTTCTAAGGAGATAATACCCAGTTATAATTTTTTTCCAGAGAAAACATTTATGTGATGAGGGAATGACTATCAACAGGAGATTCCTGGAAAAAGAAAGAATAAACAAAATTACAATAAAGTATAAGGTCCACAGTTCCTGTGTATTTGTGGGCTAGGACATGGGTATTAGCGTGAGCCACTCCCAGAACACTTTGTTATATGTTTTTCTGTGCCTATTTGAACCACAACCTTGTGAAAGAGCTATGCTTGTTTTCATTTCAATAGCCACTCTTTTCTAGTTCATGCTTGCCATCTCCTCAGTCTCCTTGTTTGTCTGAGGTGTGCTGATCACATTCAGATCCCTTGGTGACTAATCTGATTGGAAATAATCCCATTTATTAAATATTCTTCTATCAGGACTATGCTAGATCTTTTTATCTTATTTTCCACAGCAGAAAAATATCTGTTCATGTATTATGCCATGTAATTCAAGTATTTACGGAGTAAAACATATTGATTATCTGCATGTGGGGTTTTTTTTGTATATATTGTTCAGTGGTGTGCAATAAAGTAGAAAATCCTTCTTGATACAAAAGCTTTGGTTATCCTGCCTGCTGCAGTCAGTGGTCAGTGCAGATRCGGAGCTGGCAGGTTAATATTGTCCGAGAACAAATGGCCATTTGGGTGGAGCAGCCCCGACCTGGTGATTTGGGAAACACGTTGCAATGATCATCCACAGCCAGGGAACAGGAGGGGGCATTCTGGCCGTGCAGAACGGCTGAACAGGGGCAGGCTGCACTGGGAGACTCGAGCAGAGGAGCAACTTCCAGGTGCAAGGATTGATGCAGTCTTCCTTGTGGCTTTGGCCCCCATCCATTGCCCCGGGCAGGGTATGGTGTTTCTGGTCCTCCTGGCTGCACAGCTGGGCAAGCTGAGCCGCTTGCTCCCAATCAACTCACTGCAGACTTGGACCCATTCAGTGACAAACTCCGTGGAGCTGCCACAGCGCAGAGATGACAATCTGGTTGCCCGTGTCTCGCAGCGTCCCTGCCAGCGCTGCGTTAACCCCCCACAGGGAGGTCCCAGGCCTTCAGCCCATGCTTAGCATGGGGCTTTCCCTCCGACTGGGAAAAAATCTATAGTCTAGTAGCCAAGGGCAAGCAAAACAGGTTGCAGGCAAGTGCGATGGAGCCGTTGCCGACCAACAGACCAGCTGCTGACTTCCAGGGCATGCTGGCTGCCGGGCTCCTCCTCCCCAAGCCTGGAGAAGAAGTTGGATCTCCTGCTTGCATGGCTTCTGCTTAAGCGCCCAGGTGGACTAAACAGTTTCAAGCTTCCTGTATGTGAAAAGACATTACTAATTTATTTCTAGGGCACCCATAACCAAAAGCATCTCTTACTGTCAGGCCAAATAAGGAGAGAGTGACTCTGAGTACAATTCATCTCTCCTGATTTCATCTAACAAGAAGACATCTAGGTTGTCTGTACAGTTCACAGAGAGAGGGGTGTTTTGCACAGGCGCAATTTATCCTGCCTAAATTGTATTTACAGGTAAATGTGTGACAGTGGTAGGCAATATAAATACATTCTTGCAAAGAAAATAAAGATCTTTCAGAAAAATAAAACTTTCCTTCCAGCATCAACTAGAAGTGGAAAGGAAATGACATGGACCAGACAAGTCCCTTCGCAGCGCATAGGGATGCCACCTCCAGGTTCCTTGTCACTTTGGGCATGTACAGTGATGAGACGCACGAGCTCAGGAGACAGGATCAGGGCTCCTACTTATATTTTTGTGCACTTCAGTGCTTCTTTGGCATGCCTGAGACTGGAAAGGGAAGTGCTGAGGTCCCGAGAGAAAAATTTCCTGTTCTGTCATCCCCAAAGCAGATGTGCTGACTTTATTCTGCTCCCTCTGGGAAATTTCTTATTGACCTCATCACCAAGTTTATCTAAATAAATAAAGACAGGCTGGTTTTTAGTTTGAGATATTTGGACAGCTCAGGTAACTATCCAGCTTTCATGCTTCTAGGTTTACCTGCATTTTGATAGTTGCCAGCCATCGACCCACTAATATTGCAGCACAAAATCTGTCAGAGAAGAGTATGTCTAGCAAACACTTGGGAGTAATGATTGTAGCCAAAATCTCATTCCTGTTCCCAGATCCTTGTAACAGAGGAACTGTGTGCGTATAATATTTTTTATTCATACATACTTGTGTACGCACATAAGCACACAAAATCCTTAAGGTTCAAGCATACATTAGCCTCCGCTGGGCACTAGTCTGAAGGAATTTAGAATAAACAAAGTCCACATGCTAAGATTACTTCCACAATCCATTAAACCAGAAGCTGACAAAGCCTTTAAAAATGAAAATGCTAATTCAGAAAAGGAAAAGCCTATTATAAATAAACCAATACATTAACAAACAGAATATTTAGGTAGTTAACAAATGTGTTTTCTGGCTATCTAGCAGAAATCTGTTCCAGAAGGCAGCAGGTATTTTTAAGCACCTGTAAAAGAAAAGAAAAAAAAAGGAGTGAGGATGCTTTTCTCTTGTCCAGGACTGCAGCTGTGGTGGCATGAATGTAGAAAACATCAAAATCCTGGAATACCTGTTAAACATTTTATTAACTGATAATTTCATTTCCTAAAAGTAATTGATTTCTGAATTTTTGTTAGCAGCTGCTGAACTTTTTTAAGTACAGATAATGTAGTAATTAGCTGAAGTTTTCTCTCATTTCCATGAATAGCAGGTAGGTGCCTGCAACACTTACTGTAAAAGTAGGCAAGCAAGAAAAATATGTTTTTCCTAACCCTTCCTGATTTCTGAAGCAAGCACAAAGTCTTGGAGATTGCATAGGCAGGGCTAAAATCTCATCATCAGATTGGTGATGCAAAGCTGAAATTCAAATGATGCAGTGCCATAAGGCAGCACTTTTTCTTGTGCAATTTGGCATACACAGTTCATGGCATAGGCTTTTATTTACTGTCAGAAGAACAAGCCTGACTCGGAGGCAGCCTGCAGCCGCTGCTGTGACTGCGCGCTGCCACGCTTGCAAGCGCCTGTTGCAGAAGCAGATGTGCAGCTCCGATGTGTGTGGGTGAAACACTGCTGATGAATCAGTTCAAATTTCCACAAAGCCAGACTTTATGGTAATTTCAACCTTTGAGGCTGATAAAGGCCATAGTTCTCCCTGATTATTTTGCATTTTCATGCATCTCTGGCCATGCTCCATCTGATTAAGATGGGATATAAAAGCTGAGATACTATAAAGATGGCTCTTCTCACAGGAGCCAGCATCTACTTTTCCTTCCAGAGGCTTAGCTCCAAGCAATGGGTTTGGTCCCACTGTTTGCTGGGGAGGAGGAGGGGGGTGACCGTCAGAGAGACCTCATGCCTCAGAGAGACTCTGCACCCTCTCATACCTCTTTCTCATCATGCTCGGGAAGTGTTGTTGGGAGCATTTTTGAAGCCCAACAGCCTGTGGATGTGACGTTCTCCTTGGCCAACTACTCCAGACCATCTGACAATTTGTAAGCTGTGAGAAATGACCTCTCCGTGGCTAAGCAGTCCTTCTCCATCTACCCATGAAGGCAAGGCTGAAGCCATCTGTTGATGTATAAAGCCTGATGACCAGAGATGTAGGCAGGTGACAGAAGGGAACCACATGACCAGTGGTTGCCCCCAAATCATGGGGTACATATGGTCTTATTCTGACAAAGTTTCCAGGATTGTGGGTGGCATATGTCTAAGCACCATCAGACAGGCCCTGCTAAATCAAAAAAATGGGCTTAAAACTGTTGAGATTTAGAAAAAAGGAAAAATCCAGAAAGAAAAGAGGTGTTTCTACAATTTCTTTTGCATTGTTAGGTTATACCAAAGCTATAGCTGTAGCTTCTTCTCTGCAGCTATGGACAGCAGAAGCTCGCTTCTTTAAAAACAACAAGTCCAAGATTTTCATATAATCATGAGAACCTGGAATTCAATGCTTTAAAGACAAAGTCTCATGACCACAAGAGTTTTGGTGGAGTCAGAAGAATTGGCAGTACTTGCTTTGCATCTCAGTTGTATGGAGGTTCCAACAGTTGTAGTAACTTTGAGAAAACACCCCAAATTTTTGGCATGGCTCTTAGAAGAGAAATCCTGAGCTTTCAAGGTTGTTTTCTTTATTCCTCTTTCTCTACAGTCAGGCCTGAGGCAACTGGTACAAAAATACAGCATTTCCAGTAGTGCAATTATGATTTCTGTCCAAGCATAATGATTTATATAAAAACATATGGCACCCTCAGGAGCAAGCTTCTAGAGACAAGATGTTTTATGACAATTAGAAATATGGATCTCCTTCCACATTTATCTACAGTGCTTGTAATAATACTCAGCTGTAATATATGCTCTCCTTCTTTCTTTCCAGACCAAAACACAGGCTGGACGATATATAAAATATTTATAAAATATTGGCAAATACTTTATGCAAAATCCACTTAATGCACAGTGTTGGCACTCTAAGACAGGTAGTATAAACCAGGTGTTGCTTTCCAGGCAGGGACAGACACAGCTGGCACAATAAATGGCAGGTTATCTCCCAGGGACCGCAGCAAGAGCAGGCTCCCAGGCCACCTGGACACCGAATACGTCGCTGTGTTCACTTATCTCCTTGTCCCTTATCTGCTCCTCGCACAGTGCTGGTGGATGGGAGCCTGCCCCTGCTACCCCTGCCAGGTTCCACACTCCTCTCCCAGGGCACTGTGATGGAGGCCAAGATATGATGCGTTCCTGTTCAGAGGCCATGGGGCCAGGATAGAGGACATGCTCACCTACACTGGTATTACCCCCTGAAGTGCTGTTGCCATGAGTTGGACCCCACTCTGCCGCATGAGTCCTGTTCCCAAGCCTCATGAGCTCTGCATAGACCCGAGGAGGAAGGTCCCACAGCCACCAGGGCCCCTTCCTCAGGGTGCTCCAGTGTTCAGGATGGAGACGGTGGCCCAGGCGTAGGAGAAGTGCTGCTGGGGAAAGTGAGCCAGGGGTGGAGTTTCACATGTGTTTCTGTTTAAATTCATCAAAGCTAAGAGCACAGAAGTGGAACAAGCTTTCTGAGGCTGCTGATCTCACTGGTGGCAGAGCACATTGCTGGTCTTTCGCATAACTTGTTAATTGAAATAATGATGTTCACCTCCTTCGCTTCAGTGGCATTTAACTGAGACATTTTGAAAACATGGCAATGAGCAGGAATGTGACAGACTTCATATTCTTAAACATACCGGAAAGGGTTGTCTTTACAAAGATTTAGCCCACATCATGATGTTTCCCAAGGGAGTTTACAACCTCAGTTGTATCTGGACAGAGAAAGACATCGCAGCTGAGACACCAGTGGCTTATATGTAGATATTCAGAGATAAACCCATAAGCTGGCTAAGCTTAACCTAAAGAATTAACACCAGGGGCTATAGGTGCTCCTTGTAACAGACCTTGAAGAGTGGATTACAGATATCTCAGAGTAAGAAAAATAACATACCTGTGGTCCAACATAGCTGGCTTGAATCCGTTCTCCTGCTTCCAGAACATGAATAAAAATCTCGGTGGTAAACCCTAGCCACTAATTAACAGTAAGGAAGATATCTAAGCCAAAACACTGACAATAAAGAGTTACGCAGTCACAGGCTGTCACTCCATTGCCTCTTTCTCTCCAGCTCCTGGTACTTGACCCCCACATTTGGGGACAGACTTTTTAGTAGGGCCTGTAGTGATAGGACAAGAGGTAATAGTTTTAAACTAAAAGAGGGTATATTCAGACTAGATATAAGGAAGAAATTTTTTACAATGAGAGTGATGAAACACTGGAACAGGTTGCCCAGAGAGGTGGTAGATGCCCCATCCCTGGAAATATTCAAGGTCAGGTTGGACGGGGCTCTGAGCAACCTGCTCTAGTTGAAGATGTCCCTGCTCATTGCAGGGGGATTGGACTAGGTGAGCTTTAAAGGTCCCTTCCAACCCAAACCATCCTATGGTTCTATGATTCTATGATCAGCCTGGACTCTGCAACATGCCAGCTTGGTGGGTAATCAGTCATGTTCTGGGATTGCCCCGCTTGCCCAGTGGTAGACATGCAAAGTAGATGCCAGCTCTATTAACACTGGATACCTCTGGAGAAGTAAAAGATAACTCCTATTTTTCAGAGTCAGGTGAGTTCTTTTTAAAAGCAGTAAAGTGAAAAGAAAATACGCACTCTGGGAAAGCAAAGGATCAAGTTTTTTGGTTGCAACTTAATTTTGGTTGAGTATTTCACTCTCTGGGAGAGGGCTCTGAGGTACGAAATGGAAAGGCAACATTTTAGATGATTTTCCCAGCCTTGGAGCTTCTCTGACCCTGCCTTCCCATTTGCTAGAGCTTCCTTCTAGCTTACATAGCCTGTCTGCCATTTGTAATGGACTTACACCCCTTCAGCAGGCGTAAGCACTGTACCTGCACCTCAGCAACCTCCCCTTCCCGCCCTGCCACTTGCTGTTCCCAGAGACACCTGCAACAGGCTCACAGTGACTCCTCCGGTACCAGCGCCTTTGGATATCTCCCCTTCCCTCTTCCCCTCCCCTCCTCACACACCTTTTGTCAGACTGATTTGGGGGGTTTTTTCTGATTGGTGGTTTTTGGTAGTGTGTGTCTTCACAATCTGGATCAAGGATGGATTAGAGCATCCCCACTCCTGCCGAGAAGACTCCTTGAACGGCCTTAGGCATGCAATTTGTTGAGAGGTGAGTAAGCTGTGAGCAAGGAGGGCACTGTCCCAAATGGGAGGGCAGCCCATGGGCCGCCCTGGGCCGCCCTGGGTGCTCTGCCTCCAAACCATGTGGGAAAGCCTCTCCAAGGAAAGCAGCTGACTCGGGTTTGGGGGAGCCACCTCCTGTGGTACCCAGCTGCTGAGCAGGCTGCCGCCGGGCCCCGTGCCGCCTCTGATGGGGTGGCTGGAAAAAACGAGGCATTTGCTTTCCCGATGGGTCACTTCTCAGCTGTGAAAGATGTGCTCCAGCATAGGAGCACGCGGCCCCTTGGCTGATGGATAAGGAATGGGGCTTTATAACGAGGCTTTTAAAAAGCCTGCCGCTCTCTGCCGCTGCAATACCCTTGCTACCTGGTCTTGTATTTCAGGTTTTGAGGAGATAAAGTGTGATTCTCCAAAAGCTTCAGAAATAGTTTGGTAAAGGCATCGGCATCTTCCTTCACGCTTGGCTGCCTGCCAGAAAAGCAAAACTCCAGAGCTGTACTGGATCTTTAACAACATTCCTGGTTTTTAAACTCAAATTAAGATTTTAGACTTTAACAGACATGAGGTTTTTTCCTTGCTTCTTTTTTTTCCCCACAGTTATACTGTTAACATATGCAAACTCCCTTCCCAAGTGAGCTCTTGCATAAAACCAAATCAGATAAACAACAATGAAACACAAAATGCCATAATGTCTTTCAAAAGATATCATAACGTCTTTCAAAAGATATCATAACTTCTGATGCCACAAGAACTTTGGAAATTTTTATATCTTTTGAAAGATCTGATGATCTTTTCTCTCTTGGACAGCCTCTGGGAACCTGTGTTTTTGAGGCTTCTACTGGGCAACTCTCTTTAGAGACAGCAGAAGCCACTCTGGTGGCATTTCTTAGTCCTGCGTCCCATCTAGACTATGGGCTGCACCACACTGAAGCAGAATATTCTCTCAAAGGTTCGCCCTGACCAGCCTCCAATATCATTGACTCAGCCCCGCTCTATCTTAATTGAATATTTAATTCCTGTAGACAAAAAAATGTTGTTTCTTCATTGGACATTATTTTACCACTTTGATGTGCTCTAAGAAAAACCCCGTGCAGCATGTTTAATATTGATAGAGATTGTCTGGGGATATTTTAGGCCAATGCCATGAGATTTGTACACTCCCACTAGCTGATACTCCAGGACCATGAATGCTGCAGACAAGAAGCAATTAACTGRGTTTGGCTGGAGCTGAGCTCTGGCCCTGAGCCGCAGCACTCCCGCTCGCTGGGGGAAACCTGTGGGTCCGGGCAGGGGGACCGGACATGGCCAAGCTCCGGCTGCTGCAGCACTGCGTAGCCCGGGGCAGGGTGCGAGAAGCGAGYGGAGGGAGGCAAGGGGAAGGAGAGGGGTCTGGAGAAAGAGTCGTGGGCAGGCACTGGAAGCTGCTTGGTTGTTTCTGCCTGTTTAGCCTTAGCTTTCAGCACTGAAAGAGATTAGTGGCTCCCCTGGGGAGGGAACAAAGAACTACTTTTTTCCCCCAGATTTCAGTATTTCATGCATAGTATTATCTTACGTGATCTAATSTCACGTTTCAAGGTTCTTGGTAATATTTGCTCTGTATGAAGAGCTCTATTTGGGGTTATGTGCTGGTTTTGGCTGGGGTAGAGTTCATTTTCTCCATAGTAGTTAGTATGGGGCTATGTTTTGGATCTGTGCTGAAAACAGTGTTGATAACAGAGGGATGTCTTAGTTACTGCTGAGCAGTGCTTACACAGAGTCAAGGCCTTTTCTGCTCCTCACACCACCCCACCAGCGAGTAGGCTGGGGGTGCACAGGAAGTTGGGAGGGGACACAGCCAGGACAGCTGACCTCAACTGACCAAAGGGATATCCCATACCATATGACATCATGCTCAGCGTATAAAGCTGGGGGAAGGGGGGGATGTTCGAAGTGATGGCATTTGTCTTCCCAAGTAACTGTTGCGCGTGATGGAGCCCTGCTTTCCTGGAGATGGCTGAACACCTGCCTGCCGATGGGAAATAGGGAATGAATTCCTTGTTTTGCTTTGCTTGCGTGCGTGGCTTTTGCTTTACCTATTAAACTGTCTTTATCTCAACCCACRAGTTTTCTCACTTTTCCGATTCTCTCTCCYATCCCACCAGAGGGGAGTGAGCGAGTGGCTGTGTGGGGCTTAGCTGCTGGCTGGGGTTAAACCACGACAGGTTATCAGGTGTAAGCATTAAAAATGGACATTTTTCTAACATATACTTCATGATCTGACCTGCATACTGCTGCAGACTGGCCAGCCAGGTATGCTAGGCTATACTAAATCAAGCTACTAGCTAACAGAATAAGTATGCTATGAAACAAAATTCAGTTCTACGTTTCCAACAGAGCAAGTTGTTCATGCAAGAGGACAGCAAGATGCATAGAGTTTGGTTAAAGAGAAGGAGCCTGCTGTGGAAGAGTTTAGAAAAAGCACTGGCACATTAGCTGGTGTGCACATCTCAAATGCTTCAGCGCTGTTGAAACTGTTCTGCAAATAGCTGCTCTCATAGCTGTTGAACTGAAGAAAAGCTGAGTCCTCTCATCTACATAGCTTCAGCATTGGGCATGAAAATTGGCCTGTGCTGACCTGTGAGCCTGGGGGGACTCCCCTGACRAAGGTCAAGGCGCAGACGAGCATCTGCATTGAGTCCCCACACAGTAAGCCTCAGGATGCCTCTGGGGTTACTTACTAGCTCTTGAGAGCCCAAGGTAAAGAAGAACAGGACAGGGAAAGACATGCCCAGGATGACCTGGATTAGATGTAGCCCTCATCAATGAGTGACATGATGGTTGCGTAGCAATGCTCTCATTAATGCGGGATCAGGTTCTTGTGCATCCCCTCTGCTCCTCAGCTCTTCTGGTTTGTGCTTACACATGGACCAGTCCCCACCTGTGCTGTCAGAGCTACACCCTGAGATGACTTGTTTGGCAGGCGGCACAGAAAGTTAACCGATTGCTGTAGCAAAGAATGCCTGATGTCTCACATGCTGTATGCTAATTGTTGCTAATGAATTGCTGAACTAAAAAGACTTAAACTCCATGATTTGGATCAATGTCCACTATTAATTCATCTGTGGACACCACCGATAATTTCAAGCTTCATTAGGCATGAAATTACACTGCTAACCCCTATTTCTCATGCGTGACTTGGATTACCAAGAAAAGGGAGTAATGTTGAAAAAAACAAAACCTCTGACTGACTTTGCCCAAAGCCCAAATGTCTATGTGGTAAATGAATGCAAGGATCAATAAAATATTGCAGTTCTGATAATAGCTTTTGCTTTGGTGCATCTTATTTAAGTCTACCTGACAGGACTGTCTGGAAGAAATATCCAATGGATACCGAAAAAAGTCTGAAGAACACCTGAGATGAGGAACCCACACTGTCCCTTCTCAAATACTGATAAGAAGAAAGCTGTATGGGCTTTTAGAGGGATAGGGAATTAGTGGAAAAAAAGTAAGCACCCATCTGAGAAGTGCCACTGGGCCAGATCTAGGTGACATTGCCTGGGCCTGGCTGTAGAGAAGTGATGCTCCCTGGTACCAGCTGAGAATACAGCCCCAAACCTGCAGGCTCCTGAGAGAGCAAGAATGTGAGTAACTTCCATTGCAGTCTGCTCCCAGAGTTGGAAACTATGCCTCTGAAGAAGTTGTTTTAGGATTACATCCTTACAAAGAAGAGCCAGGTTTATCACTCAGGCTTTGGTTTCTTTCAGACTGATAAATATGCTATGGGCTTTCTATTTTTTTATGGCTTTGTTCTTCTCATTTACAACAAATGCTCTGTTTCAGTGGAGTATGTCTCATGTGGATGGTTCGAGTCAGAGACCGTAGCCAACCTGGGGCTCAAGATACCAGCAAAAGGACTAACRATCGAGATTCCTTGTTTAATCGATCGAGTGCAATGTAATGACCAGAAACCCCGACAAAAATTACATCAGCATCAGTAAGTGTAGAGGTGCTTTGTGTTGGCCAGATGAACACTGGTATGCTTATTGCAGATGGTCTGCTCCTGTAAGGACATGGACTGAAGGTTAGTCGGTCTTGTTTGATGATGGGCTCCTATTGGAAGGAGTTGTGAGGGGAGAAATTAAGACAGGTTAGAGTTAAAGGGTGGCAGGAGCTCTAAAAACATGGCTAGCTCATGTAAAATTTGTTTGGCATTACTTTCTGAATTTTTATATTGGAATTAATAAGCTGGACTCTGACAGAAAGGCTTGGTCTCCCTTAAAGCAGCAGCAGACTACATCTGGTGGGTACGTGGGTGGAAACGGGAAAAATAAGTCGGTCAAAAGAAGTCATGGGCACAGGGTTGCTAGTGGAGTCCTTTTCTTTTCTAAAATAAGAAGAAACAGGGTGAGACATTTTATCTGTGTTAGTAGAAGACATGCAAAGCAGTTAAAACAAGACCAGCTAGTACCTCTCCAGAGCCGTACGGTGTGCTGGCAAAGAGGCTTAATGCAATCTGCAAAGCAAATGGCTGGACTCAGAGAGGTTCATCAGGAAGGCGTGATGTGATGAAGCTGAGAAGCTGACCTGAGGCCTTCTTTTGTCTTTTGCCAATAATTGGCCAAATGATTGTTTTGTTATTTTAGCTATTGCAACCTCTGCAAAGGTCTGATGTGTGTTATTAATGGCCCCTGTGTTGGGTAGGGTAGGAGGATAGGAGCTCACACCTCTGTTAGAGGAGGCAGGCGACCCTTGAGGTCTTCTGGTATTCTGCTACAGATGTCACACAGGTCCAAGGCAGCACCTGCCCAGAGCTGTTTAGAAAAATTTTCTCAAGGTAAATTATTTAGGGAATCTTAGAGATAACAGCTTGTTGGTAAATATCTCCTACTGAGGTCTTCAGCTGGATAAAAGAATGAAATTTCCTTCAGTACATCTGAGGCTCAGCACACAAACATGTTTTTAACATGGACAGGCAATACCATGATCCCCCTCACTCATTTGCCTTAACCTTGGATTTGAAGCTCTGCAGGGCTTTTGTGGCTGGTGGCTCTCAGGGCTCCTGGGCACTGGAGCAGCTGAAACAACAGGCATGGATCAGAGGACTGGATGATCTGAAAAGCCCATTTCTAAACTGGTGAAGTATGTTGAGCCTTTTGTTGGACGATACTGTGTCTACAGAAACAGAATAACTTAAAATTATATGTCTTTTTAATGCCAAATTTCATTATTTCAGGTCGATGTTTAGTAATTTATGTTTAATGTTGTTAACAGTATGAAAAAGTAAACCACCTGTGCAGGATGCACACAAATACCTAAACAGAGCCATGATGATCAGATTTAAAAAAAAAAAAAAGGATTCAGATCTGTGTCGTGGTTTAACCCTGGCCAGCACCTAAACACCACGCAGCCGCTTGCTCACCCCCCCCCTCCGGTGGGATGGGGGAGAGAATCGGGAGGGCACGAGTAGGAAAACTCACGGGTTGAGATAAAAACAGTTTAATAATTGAAATAAAACAAAGTAGAACAGTAATAGTAACAGTGATAACAACAACAACAACAACAATATACAAAGCAGGCGATGCACAATGCAATTGCTCACCACCCGCCGAACCGAATGAGAGCCCGGGACCCAGGGCCCCCCCCCACACCCTTAGTTTTTATACTGAGCATGACGTCGCGTGGTATGGAATACCTCATTGGCCAGCTGGGTCAAMCACCCCGGCTATGCTCCCCCCGCCAGCTTCCCATGCACCTGGCAGGGCATGGGAGGCCGAAAAGTGCCCGGTGCAAGCACCACCCAGCAACACCCACAACATCAATGGGCCATCAACACTCCTATTATACCAAACCCAAAACACAGCACACCTTCCCCAGCTACTGGGAAGAAAGTTAACTCTGTCCCAGCAGGAACCAGGACAATCTGCCATGTCTTTCATCCCTTTGTCATATTAGCTTTCTCATGGTGACCTCCCAAGCCTCCCTTTCTCTTCTGCTATTTTGTGTTTTCACTTAAAGTGCAGATCCTGGCACTGAGCGTATGAAAGAAGATGGGGAAAACGGCCACGTGCTTCACTCTTTGTAGATACAAATTGTGGCAAAGGGCCATTTTTAAGGTGAGGAGATGGTTACAGGCCTACATTAAATGTGTGTAAATGAACTTTGCAAGGATTTGGAGCAAAATTGGAAGGACTGAGTCAGCAAACAGTCATTAGTGCAGATGCCCTTAACTTTGCTTTTCCTTCCCTGGAATCAACAGAAGCATGCGTGAGCCAAAAGCACTTTGCTGCACTGAACCTATTAAAGGAAGCGCAAAGTGTCCAAGTCTACTTCACTGTATCAAGCAGCAGAAAGGGAAAGCAATAACAAACACCAAAGAGACTGAGATGGAGCAAACATAATGTAAAGGTTCATATAGGTGTGATTAGTAGCCCGCTGCTCCCTCCGTTCATCCAGAAAATATGAAATCTATGGATAATCATCATATTCTGTATGCATTTGCTGACTTTTGTTTCCCAAAGATACCAAAGTGTGCTACAAATGAGAATACATAGCAATAATTGYGTCCACAGTGGGCTGAAAAGCAGGAGCTTTTAACCATGCACAACAGTAAAGCTGCAGGGGAGATTTCAGTTCGGAGGCAGGATTGGGCAGAGCCCAGAAGAGTGTGGTGAGTCCCCTTACCTTTGTAAAAGAGAGTAACTGATTATTTCGTGACCACAGATGTCCAGGACGTCTCTTCTATTTTTTGTCCAAAATCTTTCGTCTTCTGTATGGTATGGATCCCTTTCTCCCAAGGGAGCAGCCCAAATGCACTCAAATGTTCTCTGGACTCAGCAAAACAAAATGTTGGTGCTTTTCAACCTGGTGAAAAACTGACAATCCTGATGTCGCTGAAGATTTGAGAGCTTGAGAAGCAATACTCAGAAGCCCCCAAAAGTGTCTTAGAGAAACCACATGATGCAATGGAAAAGCTGAGTGCACAAGACTGCCTGTTTATTTATTTATGCAAATACACAATTTATAGCCACACTGGTGATTTGTTGTTGAGCTGTGACTGGTTACACAATGATTAGGCAGAGCAATAGATTTCAACCAGTGTCAGCTTGGGTCTTTCATACCTCTGTTTGGCTATTATACCTAACAGTGAAGACACTGAAATAAATTGTTATTGTCTATGGTAAGCAATAAAGTCCCTGGGAGGAGCCTCCACACTTGTGGAGGGTTTTGAGCACTGGCCAGTGAGTGTTTTTTTGTACTGGAGTTGTTTCAGTGATGCCTTCTTACCCTTTACATTTGGGCTACATTTACTCCTGGGGAAAAATAACTCAGTGCAAAATGCTTACAGGTCCCTCTAGTGCCATGGCTATATCCTCCAGACCTTTTGTACTAACACTCATTTGTTTGCTATCATCCTTCCATGTTGTACTGTCCAAGACCAGCAACTCTGCAGTGCTATTTCCTCATGATGCCCAAACTGCTGTCAAGCTCCGAGGTGCAGCTGCACAGATGTGCTGGGAGCTGGAAAGCTGGGTGCTACTGATCCAAGGGGATTGCGAATAACATAGCAAGTAAATAGGATTTGCTCTTGAGATAAAGTCTCGAGAGCTCGTGCACTCCATTTCTATGGAAAGATTAATTTAGTGGAAAAAATGTTGTCCACTTCCCTAGCCGCTCCATGCTCCTTGGTCCCCTGCAGCCTGGGGCCAGGTGGGATGCAAGCGTGGACTTCCTTGTTGTTGCTGGTTTGCAGCCTTTCTTGTTGCTGTAGCCCTGAAGCCAGCTGCCAACCAAGAAATGCCTACAGAGCACAACAGCCTGAAAACATCTCAGACCATCCAGTGTTACAGCTGTTGGAATACGTACATCCACCTTACAAATAATTGCTGAGCGGAGTTTGCGTTTAACCTAGATTCTTAGATAATGGGAATGGATCATCTTTGCCCAGGTGAGTCAGGAAGATGTAACCCCTTCTTTCTAGTGCAAACTCACCTGTTGTGGTTCCTGAGAGGGYGACACAGTGCAGCTGGGGCTCAGGTAGGCAGCGCGTTTGCTTCTGGAGTCACTTCAGTCTGTGATGCTGAAAGTTTTGTCACAGTAGTTTTCATAGCTCCTGTCTCACACTAGCTGAGTCCTCTCACTCTTTCCTGTACATGCAAGCAGAGCAGAGAGGCACCTATTTTCCAGGTGAGAACCTGAGGCCCCCAGCTCAGCATCTCAGAGGTGTCCAGGCACCCAGGTCAAGTCTCAGTAACACGGACATTGCCTAAGGCAACACGAAAAGTCTTTGGCAGGGCAGGGACACCATTGGCCTTTGTAGCTTTGACCAGAGGAGCTCACATGATTTAAACCAGCATCCAAAATCTCCAACTGGCTGCAGATTGCCTTCCTTCTTGGAGCCTTGCTACCAAAGGGAGAATTTCTTTATCATAAGAACCGCTAAAGAACACATGCAAGTTGGGTCTGCAGGGCAGCTTTTGCAGGGCTTTTTGGAGTCTGAAACCAGTGATAATGTACTGTCATGGGAAAGCTCACACCCAGCGCTTTCTCCAGCAAGCTGCCTGGGAGAGGCAGTGCCTGGTGAATGCTAGGTTTGAAGGGAGAGTGTGTTTGCTTCGGCAGACCTCTAATTAAACACTACAGCAGACCCACAATTGGTTCGCCTGTGCTGGTTGCCTCTGACAGGAGCTTTCTGTCTGTGCCAGCAGTTGTTATGACACCCACGTATCCCAGCGGCGGGAGGCCCATACAAATAGATCCGTAAATACATAAATGAATGTATAACAGGGAAAAAAAGAAAAAAAAAAAAAAAAGTGCAGCTTCGGCTAAGTCTACATGCGTGCGCCCTGTGTTTGGAAAGGTCGGTGTTTGCCCGGAGACCAGGGGGTAGCCCGGACTGATTTTAATTTTTTTTCTTCCTCTACAGGAATAAGGTTGCGAGGAGCTCCCCAGCACCGGCTGCCGGCCCCACAGCCCGCGAGAGGGCGGCATCGGCTCAGGAAAGCCGCCGGCAGCTCCGCACCGCRCCGCACCGCGCAGCGCCGCAGCCGGGACGGGGACCGGGAGCGGGTCTGGGCTGACCGCAGCAGCTCCGCGCCTCCCCCGCCCACCCCTTGCATCTCCGTGCATCCCTGCCTGGCACCCAGCGCCGGCTGTTTACAGAGCCCTTCGCATGCAGCGTACGCTCAAATGATAAACGGTGACACTGCATCCCCCCTAATCCCCCCCCCCAAAAAAAAATCCAGTGGGGCAGAAAATAATTTCAGGGCTGAATCGTCCACGCTCCTTTCAACAAATATGGAGAACTCCCAAAGTCTGTAAAGTCACCCGCATTTGCAGAGAAAAGGTTCACACGGTTGTAAGGGCAGAGCACTGGAGCACAGATTTTATGCCGATCGACTGAAAGCATCCGAGCTCCCATGGCAACCTCAGCTCCTGCGGACGGAGACCGGCGGGAGGATGCTCCACTCCACCGCCGCGGCGCGGAGCCCCCCTGACATCCTCTGTTTTGCACATCCTTCGGATTCTTTGATTTACAGCAGGCTTTGCTTAGAGCTGGCCGCCCCCAGCAGGCGTGTTATACTAGTTTCATCCAGCTGCACCGTGAGCTAATTGCAAATTCAAACATGCAAAATTTGCCATAAAATGTAAGAAAGTCAAATGATGCTTTCTCTGTACCTTCTCCACTTAGGAATCCCTGCTCTTGGGTTTCATTTTCTTTTTACCCCTCTCCCGTGGCAAGGAAATAGAAACGGAACTATCCCCGTTTTGTTATTCCTTCAGAAAAGACAATGGGAACCATTTGCTTTTCCACAGACATCTGCCTCTTGATGGTTCTGTCTTTACAAGGAACGAGCTCCAGTCTCAGTTAATTCCATCTAAAAACCCACTGAAGAAAAGGCAATTCACATTTTTCTCCTGATTTAGAAGGGCAAACTAAAATCCCACAGATCTTTTTCATCACTTCAGATTGTTCTGTGTACTAGGACAATAGCTTGGTCTGGCTGACTCTGGGACCACACTGCTCCGGGGTTTGTTTTTTTAAATGACAGTAGAATCTCTCCCTCTCTCTTGCAAAGGGGTTGCCTGAATCTATGTGCTGTGGGCCTGACACAGGGACCCATGTCTTTTTCTTTTCTCCCCATGGCTGTGCCAGCTCTCCTATTTCCATAAGCTTATAGCGTTTCCAGAACACTCCTTGGAAGTGCAGCCCTTCTGCATCAATTCAGAGGCATGTAATTTTATTTTAGTTACCTGACTTTCTATATTTCTAAAATTCATATATTTGAAAAATCTTACATTGTTTCCTTCCTTTTTCTTCTGGCCTCATCCCTGCCCAAATCAGGCATAAAAAAACCTTGACCTTCTAGTTTAGGTAGTGAACTCTGTGATTCTACCGCAAAGAATCGCTTCGCAATCTGTAGTGCACCTCTGTGTACACACACATGCACACATCCATGCACACACCCCAGGTCATTTTTACATGCTCTACTTTGCACGTTTTGGGAGGCAAATGGTGCGCTGACCTAAGAGCTAAGCTTTATAGTCTTTTCTATCTTTTGAAAATCAGTGATATGTTAGTCAAAAATCTAGATAGGTCAATGCCAGGGACAACTCTGAATTGGAAACAATGTCCAAAGGGTAGAAAAATATCCACAGATTTTTACTACACCTTCCATTTTTGTTGTGAACCACATGAGTTTTATTATGGATCRTCTGATATTCTCACACGATCCCTGTGTCCAGCACTGGCACACATGGCTAGAGGAAGTTTACTTTGGTTTAGTATGACACCATTATACTTAGATAAATGGCTTACAAGGTCTTGTTTGCTGCACCCAGCTGCATTACACCAGAGGACTACATGAGTCTCCTTCGAGGAGAAAAGAAGGTCATATGTTCCTTTAATTGCAATTGCTCTTTTGAAATGGCACAAACAACCAGGGAATGAACACTGAAATGTTCAAGTTCTGATACATAGAAGAGAAAAATGCACTGCTTTTCCCAAATGTTATAACTAATACTTTAAAATGGTATATCCCTCTCTTGTCCAGTTTACAGGAGAGTGTTCTAGCATAGCAGCTTCATGGACCAAGGTCAATCAGTTTTTTGATGGAGATTTATGACTTTGGTATGTTTAAATTTATAATGTTAATATCTGTTCTCTTGGAAGAAATTTCATTTTCCACGGAAAGGCTCCAACATTAGGGTTTCATACCATTAAAGTCTGTGATTGCTTTCGAGGAACTGTGGCTATTTTTATGCTTCGTTAATTTAGACGTTCATTGGAGATACATACATGGTAGTAGCACCTGCCCTGCCTTATCGTAGGCATTCATGAGGAGGCATTCGTGGTGCTGTTGAGGCATCCCTGATGAAAAGCATCCAACGAGTGGACAGTGAGGCCCATCAGGGCTCAGCACAAAGGAATGTCCTGTAAGGGTACAAGAACTGCTCTTCCATTACTACAATCTCCCAATCCCCAGTCTTCTTTTATGCATGAAATAAATAGTTGAAAACTGAAAAGAAAGTAAAAAGCTAGACCAGTTCTTGGGCAGGTCAGATCTGTGGAGTAGAGGACTGGCCATCTTCAGTCTTGACATTGTGAGGTTGAGAAAAGTAAGCAATTGACCCAGCTGATAAAAACACATAGGCAACGCAATTTTTCTCACAGACACAGTAGCTCACTTCAGTTGCGCCATGCAATATGGAGCAGGGAAGAGGGAACAAAACACAGCTGGCTGATTGAAATAGCCACATAATCAGTCTCCTCTGAAACTTCTCTTAACGGAGATGGCAAACTGCAGAGCTTGGGACTTCAGGATCCAGTGATGTAACTTGCGTAAATCCTGTGCGTTCAGACCCCGGGCTCTTGGGCTCACTGCAATATTCAGGCAAAGCCTCATTGCAAAATGCATGGAGGAAGAAAGGCTCTACCAAACAACTACTGAAAAACAATGGTTGTTTTGGGCACTGTCTAGACAGTCCTACTGTCTATTAGAGATCTACAAAATTGGGAAGTCCTTTCCCAGGCTGGCAAAGCACATAAACACATGGTTAATAACACACAATGTGATAGTCCCAGGGACTCCAATCAAATTAAACTATGTGCTTACAAGCTCTGCTGAGCTGGAACCAGATTGCATTAGCTTGCTTTAACCTCTCCACAGATCACAAACGCTAATCTGGAAACACCTGCCTTAGAGCGCTGAAGGTAATAGGGAGACACAGGAGGAARCGATGCTCTGACAGGCACCTGCTGGGATGGTTCAGACTGATACTGGGCCTGGTGTGTGACTCTGGGTTTCAGCAGACCAAAGGGTTAATTATGGTGCTATACTGTCATTTGAGGAAATGAAGTCAAACTAATCAGAGATCTTGGCCAGTCGCTGTTGACTTTGATAAGGATGTTCCTGCATAAGGAAAGAGGGGATCTTCTGCATATAGAAAGAGAGGGGCATAAAAGGATCTGTCAGCAATACCCAGTTGTTTTATGAGAGATGAGCTGAGCCCAATGTAGGCTGGCTTAGAGCCTGCAGTCAATGGAGTGACACCTGCTTCTGATGTGGGTGAATCAGTCCTGTTTTGTCACTTGGGTTTTGCTTACACTAGCAAGGAGCATTATTGATACTGCCCAAGCTACCTTCCCAGACTAAAATACCCTGCCATTGCCACTGCAGTTCCCCACATGGACAATGTGCTGGCTTTACAAGGATTTTACTGCTTAATCTCATTTTTTTTTAATTGCAATAGGATTTTTTATCTGAAACACTAATGGGTGGTGTTGCTGGAACTCTGGTTCCTCAACACCACRGCAGAGCTCACATGAAACATGCTGGCGTTGTCCTATATGGGTGTCCATCAGAAAATGGCATGAGCTCCTTGAATGGTATACTTTTATGTGAGTAAAATTAAACAGTGCTGGAAACCTGCCAGGGCTTGTTGATGGCATCCATTTTGGAAGCCATTATAGCTGTATCTAGGGACTTCACTTTCTGGCAAATTGCAGGTRTCTGTGGACCATGTCAAAAAAGTCAGGTTCAGTTTTTCATGCTTAAAGACTTCAGCTGTGTAAGGACTTGATTACTCTTCAGATCATCTTCATCAGACCACATCCCAATAGGTGTGTGTGTACTAAAGATAAAGAGTGATATCTGTATCCTCTTTTTTTGAGAGAACCTTAATCATGTACTGCCTTCAGTAGGACACTGAACATTTGCTTTGGGAAACCTTGGGAGGTGAAATGAATGTCTCACAGGCACCTGGTTCAAACCAAAGCTCTCCATGTAATGAATAAATATCTCTGAACATTTACTTTTCCACATTGAAACACGGTCAGTCTCAATACGAGCTGCTAGCATTTCTGTAGTGTTACTCGCTATTCTATATTTATCAAGGCTTGTAAGAGGGTTCCCAGTGCGTGACCAATGGACACTCACAGCTGATAAAACCCATCTCCATGGCCTACAGAGGGACTTTTTAATAGTGACCAGAGCCAGCMAACTGCTGTCACTTAGCTTTTCTTCCACGGTGTCTGAGTGCTGGGGAGGTCGAGGCTGCTGGAGCCATGCAGAGCCCAAGGGAAACTCTCGGCTGAAGCACTGCCAGGCAGACAGTGCCTGGGGGAGACCGGGGCTGATGCCCTGCTTGCTCCTCCAGCCCTTCCCATACTCTGTGCTGTGGCAAGGACCTATTGCAAGGTCTGGTCTATGGCACTGTGTCACCGTGACAAGTCTCCTTTTTTATGCATGGCAGGAGCCCTTGAAATGTAATTTAGTGCAAAGCAGAGATTTGTGTTCTTAATAATTGTCACAAACTGGCAGAAGTAAACAGGTGCTTGTTCAGTTTACTCATAACACTCTAATAGATACAGCACCAGAACTTAATATAATATAATATAATATAATGTACTGTAATGTAATGTAATATAATATAATACAAACCTTAGTGATAGAAAGGAATAAACCAATAATCTCTGAAGACAAAGCAATACCCTGGCTCATTTTGCATAGTCCAGTGAATGGCTTCTCAGCCCACCTCCCCAGAAACTGGCAAAACAGCATCAGAAGACAACAGGGGACAGCACATCTGAMATTATAGGAAACATCCTATTTTACAGTTACTATTCAATCTACATTAAAAGATGAGTATTTTCTCCTTAAAATTTGCATATCACATCAAAGTGTCAACTGAAAACTACATTCTGACCAGGAAAATATAGAAACTCTGAGTGTTATTTATTGCTTTTTCTTGGACAGGGAAGGAGGGAGGGATGAGGTTGGTCAGACCTTTTGCATTTCCACAGTTTTCAGGGAACGCTTCACCAGTTTGCCTCCCATATTTGTCATGGTTTAACCCCAGCCAGCAACTAAGCACCACACAGCCRCTYGCTCACTCCCCCCACGGTGGGATGGGGGAGAGAATCAGAAGGGTAAAAGTGAGAAAACTCGTGGGTTGAGATAAAGACAGTTTAATAGGGAAAGCAAAAGCCGCGCACGCAAGCAAAGCAAAACAAGGAATTCATTCCCTACTTCCCATCGGCAGGCAGGTGTTCAGCCATCGCTAGGAAAGCAGGGCTCCATCACGCGTAACGGTGACTTGGGAAGACAAACGCCATCACTCCAAACGTACCCCGCTTCCTTCTTCTTCCCCCAGCTTTATATACTGAGCATGACGTCACAGGGCATGGAATACCCCATTGGCCAGTTGGGCTAGCTGTCCTGGCTATGCTCCCTTCCAGCTTTTTGTGCACCTGGCAGAGCATGAGAAGCTGAAAGGTCCTTGACTAGTAGACTACTTAGCGACAACTAAAACCATCAGCGTGTTATCAACATTATTCTCATRCTAAATCCAAAACACAGCACTATACCAACTACTAGGAAAAAAATTAACTCTATCCCAGCTGAAACCAGGACAGTATTCTAAAAGTGTCTAGTGTGTTACCAGCACAAATAACCTCTTCTTCAATAAAAATTAATATGTTTTTAAAGACTAGTTTTTCTTGCTACTTGTTGCTACTGTTGCTTGCTACTTGCAGGCTGCTCTTCAGAGCCTTCAATTTTATACAGTCCACATCATCTAAGTCTATATCAGCACTGGCTTATTTAATTTCTGTTAACATATTAGAAGAATAAAATGTAATATCAGAAGTAGTTTAAACTTTGTTTCATATGAACATTTTCTAAGATAAGCATCAGATGCCCTGGCAAATGAGCAATAAAATTCACATCAACTTTCCTGGTGCAGAATCAGGCCCATAGAAAATCTTGAATGATTTGGTCTGCAGACTTCAGCCTATGAACATCTCACAAAACTCATCTCACAGATAAYAAGGATGAAGTGCTATTTCATCAAGATATGAAAGCTAGCAGTGAAGGAAAGCCATTATGCAGTGAAAGCGCTCAGACTGTGAATACTCTGTCCAAAACCTTTTGGCATAGCTCCTCAGTYCTTTTATTGTCCTTGGGAGTCTATGTCATTTTTGTGATACTTCTTATGAAATGTGATACTTCTTATGAAACAGTAGCTCTGCTGCCATCATTAACACACGGTTGGTGTGAACTGTCAGTTATTCTYGCTTACATTGATGTGGAGACCGCAGTCCCCTAAGAAAAGTCCGTGGAATTAGTTCAGATTTGGCCTGACTTCTGGAGAGCAGGATTTAACAGAAAGCAAAACTATTTAAGTAAAGCTTAAAACGTCTCAGAAGTTTCCTGGTGAAATTATACTGATATATATTGCATTCATGATGGTAGCATCCCTGTGATAAACTACAGACATATTTGATAATTTGAAATACCTTTGATACCTCCAATTTTAATCTGCTGTAGGATTATACCTTGCATTTCAACTCCCTAAGAAAAGATCTTCTCTTGGTTTCCCGTCCATGTGGATATACACTAGTAAAATTACACAGCCATTAGGCCTGATACTACTAGCACTCTTCAAAAGTTAGGTTTAAAGTCCAATATCTCCCGGTCATCCAGAGTCACCTACCATTAGAAACCTAATGCATTTGTGTGAAAAAAAACCATTGATGTCAATTACAGGGGTTTCTGAAATGAAATAGTTATTATTCTCCTTTCTGTCTAAGGTCATACTCCAAGGAAAGGTGAGCTATAGAAGTGATGAGAGAGAAAGGCAGTATACACGTCATTTAATTGCTTGTTACAATTACTTTTAAAATGAAATGTGACAGAAGACTTTTAGTGCTCACATGGGACAACCTACATGATCCACCTAGATGCAGGTGGATCCACCTACTTTTCCAGCCCGTGAAGCCATTTTGAGCCTGTGCTGGTAAAACCTTGTCTTCCCTGTCTGACTGATGTGTTTCTTCAGTCTCCACTTTTTATGTCTAATAAAATGCCAAGGAACTGACAGACAATATTGACTGCTTCATGGAAAAGTGCAATGATGAATCAGCCCCTGTAGCAGGATTTTTAAAATTTTATTTGATTTCAATAACATGAATCCAGCCTGTTGCTTTGCACTCTGGCAAAGTTGTGCCTGGCAGCCCCTGGCCAGAAGCTAGGCTGATTGACCAACCTGAATTACAGCAACATCTGACAGGAGCCCCAGCTTGAAATAATCTGCTTTGTTTGCAATACTGTGCTGAACCAGTTCAGTGTTGTGCTGAGAGTGTCCTGCTCTTCATTTGCCAACACTTTTTCCTTTGACCTGCACTCCATTTTGTCTTTCTCTTGGTTACCATCCATTTCTTCTCCAACTGCTCAGCCTGATTCCTCTTGCTTTATTGCCTGACAATGCCTCTTCTCTCCCCAGCAGTCTCTGCATCCTCGCTCCGTGCCTCTCCGGCTCTTTTGGTGTTGATGCGCAGCACTGGATCTTTTCCTTTGACCAAGGCCTTGAGCCCCCTCAAGTGTTTCATTGTCACCTGCTGCTCCACTTCTGATTTCTTCTTCTGACAGCCATTTGGTCTCCTTTGGCAGCACTGGTGCTTTAATGAGCAACGCAGCCTTCCTGCTCTGCAGCCTACAACTTCTCTAACGGTGGKTTTTGTTGGACACCTGGGCCTCTGCTTCCACGCTCACTCTCCTCTCTCGTGTGYGTTGCTTTGCTGCTTTCTCCCCTGTTGGCTGTGTCTGCCTTTCCCACTGATGAGTCCACCCTCAGCCTCTTTCATTCCCYAGAAATGTAGACAAGCAAGTCCTGAGGAAGAACTCCACCGCAGGCTGTTTCTCTGTGTTTTCCTTTTCTGCCGAAAAGAAGAATAAAAATTATTCTAGATATTAAAGAATCACAATTTTTACAGATTGACACCAAAGGCATCTTGTCTTTGCAGTTCTGACACAGGTCCTGTGGGACTTCCTTGCCTTTCATCATGGGCTGGAGTGGCTTCGGTGACCTTATGAATGCAGACTCCTTCTCTGACAACATTGCAAGAAGCAGTTTAGCACAGAAGCCCTACTTTCCATGGGGAGAACCAGCCGACGGGTAGCTGCACATGCATAGTTGCATTTTACATGTAGACTAGGGCTAGTTGTAACACTTTCAGCAACAGAAAACTTTTCAGAATTGCATTTCTATAATTTCTGTCAGAGAGCACAGTTCCGTTCCYTGCAGTGAGATAATACTTGGTCTTGGTTGAGTGCTTAAGTTTTACGTTGCATGACTTGGATCACCCAGCAATGAAAAGCTCTCCTTTGAATCTGGCAGAGCTTGGACTTAACCTACACGTCCCTTATCTTAAGCTGGAACCTAGACATTGTCCTGCACAAATTTTTTTTGTGGAATTCAACTTACAGCACACTTTATTGCTGTGCTTCTGCAGGACACCCMCACACACATAGTCCCCATTTTGGCAGGAATGTCAATCCAGTTAGCTGCTGCTTATTAAAAAATAACGTACTTCTGCAGACAAAAGTTTATGTGAATGCTCTCAGAAAGAGTTTCTCTGGCTGTCTTCAGACCTGAGAGTTTTAAAGGGTGAGTTACACAGAGGAGTAGAAAAATCTTGCTATAAAAATCAGAGGCAGCCCATGTTATTGCTATATAGACACAAGCAGACATTCCACATGATTCCATTATTCTTAAACCAAACACCCCAGTGGTATAAGTATCCTGGTGATTATTTGCAAATTAATGCGTGTTAGACTTGGTCTCCAAATTCAGTTCATGCTAGGGAGTCCTTCCTTGTAGTCCTTCCTTATAGTAGGGCTTCTCTTAAAGCTGCAAAAGAAGATAATGAGTTCCCTTTCTTGCTTTTCACTTGTTCAGGAGTGAAGTTACATTGACTGCCCACAGAGTGCCCTTTGCTTTCCACCTCATGACTGTATGGATCTGTATGCCATATTTACAGCCATGGCTCTCTTCTCTCCTGGACAAGGCAGTTGCAGGTGCAATATGAGCCTTCTCTCATTGAATTCTAGCAACATTTAATTATCTGTAAAAAGCAGAGTGAAAATCTGCTTCCTTTTCAGCCCTGCAAGCTGTACTCTCACTAGCCAGCACCCAGCCTTCTTAAAATAACAGAAATCACTTATGGCTGGTCATGGTCACACCTTACCTGGAACTGGCCCAGATCTCCTTTGAATTTGAATAAGCACTGGGAAAAGGTACTGCCTTGTACACATTAGCCCCCAAATTATTTTGTTCAGTCAGATCATAATCAGTGCAAACTTCCTCATGCAGCTGCCAAGTAGACTCTTGGCTTATCCATAGGGAGCAGTGTTTTGAAAATAAACATGCTTTGCTAGGCTGCTCTTGGCGTATCCACCATAACTCTCCCATTATTCACAGGGTGGGACCTGGGGTAGAGAAGTGAGGCCATTTGTTAAATTACAGCCCCTACTCATGGGACTCATTTTACTTAAATGTAACTGGTGCTGAGGAGTGTATGCACGTATATCTTTAGGTCCTCCAGCTTCCTACCGCAGAACCAGATCCTTGCTGACGAATCCCTTTACCCTAGCAATCCATTTATGTAACTGTAYGGTCAGGGCTATTTTTGCAGTGTAGAAAGGGCTGGAAAATTACAGCAGTTGCTCACTTAGAGCAATTACCTTTCTCCCCAAGTAGTCCCAATCCTTTCAGCAAGGGGTCACTCAGTGTGAATGAAGGAGAAGAGTTTGTCAGTTAATTACTTTGTATAACTGCGCTTGTCCTTTATGATCTTACCTTCTCTTCTAATTTGAAGGTGCACAGCCATGGGCTCCGTGGTGTTCAAGGCTGAAGCTGGGAGGGGTGGACTCGCTGGCTGGAGCCAGCTTGTTGATCCTGCCTGTTCAGTGACATTTTTTTCACAGGCTGTTCCACCTTTGGAAAGTCACCCTGCTCAGATCAGGAACAGTGAAGAATCCTCTTTCCTCCCTTGCTTGCCAGTTTGCTTCTCTGGACTCCAAAAATCACTGCTACCCAAATATATAAACAGAAATATGGAAATATGATGGGAAGTTCAAATGCCAACATTAACGTTGAATGGCAATGATGTCTATGTTTATGACCTATGGCWAATTCTGATTTCGTTACTTTGAACTCACTAACCTGAGGAGAAAAAGTATGTATTTACTTACGGGTTTCAGAAAGCTGAACATCTACAAGACAGTGGATGATTAGTGGAAACACACTGTTTTGTAAGCCTTTTCCCAAGCCTTAGAAGTCTTTCACATCTTTAAGTCCACCAAAGAAATGCATCTAAAAACATGTTTCCTTTTTATACAGTTTTCTTCTTCAGGAAAGAAGGAAGTTTGGGCACACAACTGCTTTAAGATTCAACATTTCTTAACTATCAACAGACAGTTAGTGAAACAGATGTTAGCACTTGGTTGCTCTGTACATTGAAGRTACAGAATTACAAACATAAAAGGATAAGAAATGCTCCCAGCATCCAGACACTGATGGTAATCAAGAGGTCTCATAGTCGTTGTGCATACATTACTCTGCAAGTAAATGTACACATAGCCATGGCATGCAAGACCTGTATCAACTCAGGCATTTACCTTTACCAAGGCATGATACCTCTACAAATTATAATACGCACACACAGAGAACAAAATAAGAATTGATCTGTGAGCTGTAGAGCAGCCTCTGAACAAAGAGTGGTTCTAGCAAAAATACTCGGTTCTTGACCCACTCCAACCTTGGTCACTCCCTGAAAACTTTGCAGTGGAGTCTGCTGAGTGCTGTTGTCACTACATAAAACTGAATACAGTAAAATTAACTACATACATATATAAATAAGCATCATAAGGTCAAATAAACTGCATATAAAATTACAAAATTTCATTGTACAAAACCCAGTTTTGGGATGAACAATTTATGTTATCGCTTGTTTGTGTTCTTTTACAGGGAGGTAGAGGTGTTGAATTAAGAAATCAGGCAACCTAGCTACTGTTTATTGCTCTTTCACATCCTTCTTATATTCCCACAGCCAAGGCATCTCCAGAGGGCAAACTTTCCCACTCTTAAGAAAAGTGCCTGAGAGAGGCGGGATTAATCACCTTCTGAAGGGATCTCTCTCCATGAGGATTATAGAAGGAGCCTACATAAAACACGCTCAGACCATATCCTTAACTTTTACATGGCTGAAGTTAAGTGAGATGAATTCCTTTTCTGTACTAGTCTGTGTCTGCTTGGAAAGCTGAAGATAATGACACTTCACACTYTCAGAGTGCTCAAGTGAAGATCACTAGGGTAGGTATTACAGTAAAAATACTGTTGAGAAGTAGAAAGGTTTCTGGAGGAAATGAGTTTGAAATAAATCAGCCCACAGTTTCACAAGGTTTAGGGAATACATTTCAATTGGAGGAGAAACTGCAGGAATTATCCAAAAAGCTTATTTTGAACATCACTGAGGTATAAGGAAATTAATCCCTCTTAGCAAACATCTTAACGTTCATCTCTGTGAAAACAAGAAGGTTTGGCTGTAAATGCGGCCAGAAACAGATCACTCATGCCAAGGTATCCAGTGTAATAAAAATATATCAAGTATTCCAGGATAATGGAAAGCACAGACTGCCATCAATTTGTAGAGAAGTTACCACAGTGGAGCCTTGTAGGCATTCTCATCAGGTTGAAATGACTGGGCATTGCACCAACATAAATGTTTACTAGTGATAGAAGTTATGGGAATATAACACTTAGAAAACCACATCGCTAGCCTCRTTCATAAAAACTGTTCATCTGCCTCTCTGTGGGTACTATGGCCCAGACCTTCTTCCTCAGTGCAATCCAACTTACTTTCTTTTTCTTCCTAGCCAAAAAGGCACGGTCTGCTCCATGTGAGGTTTAACTTTCAGCAGCCATTTATCAAACTATTTATCACATTTATTTGCCAAATATAGAATGAAATGAGAAAAAGGGGCTTTGAATCTCAAGGATCACTTCAACCTGTGGTGTTGTTGAGGCAGCTCTAGTTAGTAACAGCTTTTGAAGGCATTAGTGATTTTGCACTAAACAGGGGTATTGTCCTTGGAACATGATTCTAGGGCATTTCCTGCACTTCAACAATTTAACTTTTGATTTCAAGTTGTTTTCTTTAAAAGTATGCCTATCTGTAGTGACAGGGAGAGAATGGAAAAAATCCTGCAGAAAAAGGCTACTGGGTCTTTCCAATAGAAATATCTTCTTTCACAAATGCTACTTTAATATAATAATCTAAACTAAACCTTGCATTAAGAAAACCAAACCTCTGAAACTGTCCACCAATTCAGCAAATAGCAGTTCATCCCAAAGAGAGATGGGCCCCACACTGGGGAGGGGATAATGTTGGCTCCACACCAGGGTGCTCTGCTGGAGATGGCTCTGCTGGACATGGGGCGTGAGACAAGAAGAATATTCTTGACCAAATGCAGGCATGCATGTGACTGCATTCCCTGAGTCAGCTTCCTTCAGCTCAGTCCCTCTAAATATCCCTGTGCAGGTCCTTATCTTCTCCCTGCTGTGAAATAGCATCCCTTAGCTTAAACCTCACTAAGAAGAATTTAAGCCAAGGCACATTGCCTTAATTTGGGCACATGATGAGCAAGCTCCAATCAGTTGCTGAGAGCAAAGTGGGTCAGCCACCCCATGTTTACAGCTCACTTCTTTAAAAACTTATGAACTATGTGATTTTCCGTTAAGTAACTTTTGCGAGGAGATGAAATGAAAGCCTGAATCCAAGGGGCATTTGGCTGTCCTTGCACTCTGAAAACAAAGACATGCTAGGCTACTTGACTCCTTTGGGAATATTTGTAATTTCATACAATTGCATCTTTTATTTTCCATTTTCTAAATGAAGCTTTATAAAACCAACGTCCCTTTCCCCCCTTCTCTGCCCCACTCCCAAATACCTACTGTTACAGGCCATGAAGGGCCCTTGCTGTTGGGGACTGCGGATGGATGGGCAGAAAAGATGCCATGGTAGGTTTTAGAACAGCTGGGTCTCAGGGTACTGGTGTTTTAATCTTCAGCTATTGTGGGTTGACCCYGGCCAGCAGCCAAGCACCCACACAGCCACTCACTCACTCCCACACTCCCAGTGGGATGCAGGAGAGAATAGGAAGAGCAAAAGCAAGAAACTTGTGGGTCGAGATGGAGACAGTTTAATAGGTGAAGGAAAGGGGGAAAAATCTAATGATGCAAAGGTGATAATCACTGACCACCTCCCACAAGCAGATCAATGCCCAGCCAGCCTCCAAGTAATGGCCACCTTGGAAGCCAAAATCCGTCCCTCTTTTTCCCTTACCCCAGTTTTATTGCCAAGCATGACGGTATATAGTATGGGATATCCCTTCGGTCAGTCCAGGTCAGCTGTCCTGACTGTGTCTCCTCCCAGCCTCTTGCCCATCCCAACCTACTCCCTGGCAGGGGGGGCAGAGTGAGAAACAGAGAAAGCCTTGACACTGTGCAAGCACTGTTCAGCAATAACCAAAACATTGGTGTGTTATCAACACTGTTTTGGTCACAAACACAAAACACAGCACCATAAGGGGTGCTATGAAGAAAGTTAACTCCATCCCAACCAGACCCAGTATAGCTATTGAACTAGTTGCATAATGCAGTCTCACTATGGGATGCCCTGAAAACAAGCCCTGTTTTACTTGTGAACAAACAGTCCTTCCTGTCTGCCAAATTTACAGGGGACATCTTTGAGTTGTCCAAAATACGGGACCCTTCCATGGGCCATGGCTGCTGCTGGCCTTAGCTCTGCCTTCTCTGCCTGCCCTAAGTCCAAGCAATGTTGCAAGGGGGCGCTGGCATGCGAGACAGAGCATGCATGGAGGGATGGAGATGAACTCTAGCTGTCCCTCTTCTCATCTAAGGCCTCATCACCTAGAGGTGATTGAAATGGGAATTCTATTTTTGATATCACGGCTAGGGGTCTTGTGGCTAACACTGCTGCTGCTRGAGAGGCAGCTGGGGATCTGAAATGCCAGAGCACGTCACCACAGTGGAGAGCTTGACAGGGAGAAGATGAAGGGTGAGAAGCTCTGGAGCTCTCTTTGGAAAAAAAAAATGTATAGGACAAGCTGTGTGGCCAACTGCCTTCTCACAGCTCAAGACCTAAAGTTCTTTCATCACCTTTTAGTTCATTCCACTAACAAATTGGCTTCGAACTACTCAGTAAGTCCTGCCAAATCATATCAAGCCCACTAGAGAAGCAAGATGGACTGTATCTTTCACATTTGCATAGGGGTTTTCAAATGGGAAGGTTGTTAGGTCAATCAAGAAGTATTTGTGGTCAACTTTTTTGTGAAAAATAGTCGGTCAAACACATCAGCCTAATTATAGGGGTCCCATTTCTGCCAAGATATAATTAACAGTCTCGTAGTGATATTAAGTGCTGTGAGAGTTCATTTTGAGATGAAACTTGGCCTGAAAGACCCATGTCCAGGACACTCATTTTTGCAAATATGTTTTATAATAGGATAATTATAATTGCTCTGAACTAATATTTTAAATACATTTAAAATGGCTTGTCTATTCCTAGTCTAGTAGGACTATGCATTTCAAAGCATAGGTTTCTGTCACTGCCAGCACAGTAATTTGGGGTGGTCACTGTTATTTAGACCCTTATGCAAGGATCAAGTGACAGGACCAAGTGGCAAAGTGTAACTACAGGAAATTAAGCTAAATGCCAGGTAGAACGCAAACAGGGGATGGGATGCCCTCTCCTCTCTTGCCCCCAACTCAATGTTGGCTGTAAGCAGTTAATTAAAGGCATATCTTCAAAGCCATGAGGCAGCACTGGGCAGGCACAGCATGGCCCCATGAGTACCCCCCTGCATCGCTGCCTCACCGCAGGCCATGCTAGCAGAGGCTCGGTGCCTTGGGAGCACAGAAATGTAGCTTTGAGAGCAGGACTGTGGGGTCAGCCATGGGCTGAAGCACTGACACTGGGGTGAACATGCCATCTCTGCGCATGTGTAAGTGTGTTTGTGCCTGGGAAGTGTATGCATCAGCGGCTCAGATACTGTTTGGTGCCTCTACGACTAATGGTATAGTTATTGTTATGGTGACACTGTCCTGTTTGTTCAGTGCCTTGCCATGATATGATGGCACAAAACCACGTGGCTCCCCCACACTCTGACCTGCACCATTGCAGTGGTACCCAGTGAGATGGGTATCTTCCCAAATGACTGCCCAAAACCAGACCAAAACAAAATGCAACACTTCCGAGACAGGATAAATGCTGCTTCCCTTCTGCATTTCTAAGGGAACATTTCCAGTACAAAAACCTGCGAAAACCACCTTAGTGGTAGGCTTTCAGCCTACAAGTAACTGCAAGCTGAGAGCAATTTCAGCCCTGCTTAAGGGGAGAGCAAAGGATTTCCTTTGCTGGCCTGAAAGCCCTTTATAAGTCAGAATTAAACTATATCAGAGCCATTTACAAAAAGATAAACTCAGGCATTTCATTCCCTATCTGGAGAACTGAATAAGGTAAAGAAGCTGAAATTAATCTGCATTTATCATCTTCTAGTATTAGGGCTGGCAGGGTAACCTGCTCTTATGTAATTGGACTAATAGCTGTGGTTTATTAACRTCATTAAATCAGTGCTGTCTAGTAAACTTTCCTTTTATCTCACAACGTCATCCTCTCTGCCCTGAAGAAAAGGACCGGTTTCCTAGAAGCGCATTCTTCCACATCATGTGTGAATCAGGTGACAGGCACTGACGTGGCTGATTCAGGGCACAGCACTGATGGTTTTAATGGTGAGGAAGAAGCAGAGATTGCTGGTTTTGATGAGCAGTATAACAGCTATTGCTGTGCTGCTGCACTTTGGCCAGCAATGGCTGCAAGAGATCCCTGACAGTACAGATACCCCAAATCCACAGTAATGCTTCTTAATCTTGCAGAGAGAAGACACAGTTGTAATGAAGGAAAAGAGCAGCTTGATCTGCTTTGCCATAGGGTGTCTCAAAGCAAACGAAGATTTTGAATTTATTGGCTTCTTTGATGGTAAAGGATTACAAGGGGAAAGCACCTACTCGTGTTGTGCCTCTGCCACCCTGATGAGTCTGCAGTTTGCCAGGCTGCAATTTGCACAGACTACATTATTAAAGGAGATGCTACGTTAGGAAAGAAGGCTGGGCGCGCTTGGAGGCACTGGATGACAAGGAGGATACAAGCAAATAAATAGCAAGGGGAAGAGAAAAGAAAACACAGACCTGAGGAGTGCTAGCCTTGWTTGGTTCGTTATTTGAGGTCTGATGGATCGCTTCCCTAATCATTTGCTTTTGTAATTGAAGCAGCAACGGGTGAAGAGAAATCTTTGGCTCCTGCCGATGCTACCTCTGTTTTCCAGCTGTAAGTCTGCTGCCAAGGTAAAGTCTTCTAAATTCCTCACACCTGAGCTGAGTTTTGTTTTTTATGGGTCTTGAATATTTACTTCCTCAACAGGGGATGTCATATAAAGGGCACAGCAGTCTGGACTAAGGTAAAAAAGTGATAGTATGTAGAAATAAAGGAATGTGAAAATAAATAAAATAGCTGGGCAAGCCATAAGTAGAAGACACAAGGAGAGAGGAAGAAAACCTTCCTGACTTGAAAGGATTGGAGCATGTATTTTGAAAGATGGGCCCACAAAGACCCAAAACACTGGGGAAGAGGTGAAGGAGAGGAGAGGATCAGGAAACCGCTCGCATTTCTGAATCCCACACATCTTGGGCCTATTCAAAAACTGTGGTGGGACACCTCTGACACCGCCACAGCAAGGTTCACCCAAAGCCTCGCATAAAAGGAAGATTGCTCGGAGTGGACTTCTGCTCTGTCCCATCCCTCCCCTAACCCAGCTCCACTCCCCTTGCTCCTTCCTCTGCTCAAAGATGTGTTTTGCACAAGCAAGTGGGAGAGACAAGGCAGATGGACTGGCTCCCCACTACTGCAGTACAGTTATACTGGTTCCAGTATAGTTATATGTAGCTGTATCCCAAAACGGCTGTGGTGACTGCCAGAGCTCTGTGAGGGGGATCTGGTCCTGTTCCCTCGGAGGTCACCGCAGCCCACCTCCAGCTGCAACAGCCCACCTCCAGCTGTGGCAGGGTGCACGGCAGCCCGTGCTGTCAGGCTGCAGCCACTGTTTCTCTTACCGCCCTTTGGGTGTTCATAGCTGTAGTTGTTTTGTGCATCACCAAGGCTGCCAGTCACTACTGAATGTATTTTCAGAAGCAGATCCCAAAAACTTCCAYGTTCTCAATACTTAGTGTTGTGGATCCGTCAGTGAGATGCAATAATTATGGTCTGGCAGTATTCCCCTAAACTCCCCTTGCAAATAATGCCACCAATAACTGTTTACCAGTTTATTTGTTGTGATGTTTTTCTCCAYCCTTAACAGTGAACTCCAGGCACCAGTCAATACCTTGTTATGTCGTTGTACATTAGACACAAAAAGCACAGTTGCATCAGTGATGTGGCTTAATAAAAAACATTAATGTACCGGGAAGCCTTTTCTTCTGGTGACCACAATAATGACAAAGAGTGAAATTATGGTCATGCCAAACAAAATGACTCTTACGCCAGCCTTGTCAATTTTTTTATGTCACTTACTTTGATTAAAGGTTTTTCAGTGGAACTGCTGCCAGAACTTTTGTTCTCTGAAACAACTAATATTGATATAACGTAAAAATGCCTCTGTCTATACGTTAACACCTTCTCCTGAGGAAAAAAGCAAGTTTGTTCTGATCATCTTCTTCTGTTCCTCTATAAAGTGTGATGTTAGCTCAAAAGCCTAAACTTGGAGCAGCCCAGTGAGATGAGCTTCTCTGTTTCTCATCCTGGGGAATGACAATGACAAGAGTTTCAGAACATGAATCAGACATCCTTAAGGACCTTGCTGAACCAGCGCCTAGCTGTCTATACTTAAGCAGCTTTGTCACTGCCAGGACTCACAGATCTCACAGACTAAAAGGCCAGAAGAAGAGCTGGCCCAAAGTGGGAGATGAAAGTCCCCGTGGTTCTCRGTGCCCCTTGCCTGATACCCAGAACACCTCGTCCTCCCTCTCTGCTCACTGGTCCATGTTGCCCTATGGGCCTGACACTGTGGCCCTGTGAAGTTATCTCTGTACAGAATTATTTCTTTTCAGAGTTCATGGCCTACACCTTCAGAAGATGTTAAATTCCATATAAAATGACTTTCAGTCCCTAAACTAGACTCATCATCAACTATGTTCTGGTATCCCATTGGTGTAATGATAAACTAAAATATAGACAGACTCATGTATTTGTTGTGGCAGGCTGGGCAGTGACAAGTGTCTAAATGCTATGGATGCCAAATTACAAGTGGCTTAACTCCTTTTGCATGTATTTGCTCTCCACTGGAGAATACCTTTTCTTTCCATACATTCTTTTCATTAGCTATGATGATTTTTGGATAAGTCTTACCCGGAGAAGTATATTCCTGTTTTAAACTAATATCTCCACTTCTTTTCCTCCTTTCTTTCTCCCTTTCTTTTCCCCCCTAAGCATATCATTGATGGCAAATGTGTTTGTGAGCAGGTCTTTCAAGTCAGCTGAGGGCTCCTACAGCACTGTGAGATGCGAAGGCTGCATTGAATCAGTAACCAATTTAGGAAATTATCTTTATTATTGCCAGCCCCTGGGGTCTCTGTGCATGCGTGTGTCCATGTGCGTTTTCCACTCGGCTCGGTGCTCTCTGTGTGCCACCTGCAGGCTGAAGCCACTGACTCTCCTCATGGGACCGCTCCCAAGGTGCACAGTGCAGGAGAGGAAAAACCTCACGCTACTAAATAACAGCCTTGAATTTCTTTTAACTCCTGAGTATAAGCAAGGCCCAAAAGCTGAATGTGTCCTACAAATTCAAGTTCAGAACCAGCCCCCCTTTCTTTCTGCCATCACCGTCTATGTGAATAAGCTGCAGATTCTTCCTTTTATATTAGACACAGGTTTGAATTAATCCAATTTTCCTCGGGTCACATCCCAGAGCAACAATTCCAGTTTCTATGCTGCACACATTTGCATGGCTTTGTCTTTTGTCAGAAGGGAAGGGAAGGAAGTCTACTATTCCTGTCACAAGCTACTATGCAATTCACCCCACGGGACGGTTTCCACAGAGCAGAGTTCAGAGTGGAAAAAGCTGGCTGGTAGTGAATAGTCAGGTTGTTCATTAAGGAAAATACTAGTGGAGAAACCTACTGTCTAGATTTGATGAAAAGTTAATGAAACACGCACAACATCCCTGTGATCTGCAGCTCATTTTGAACAGAAGCTGAACTCAGACAGGTGCATCTGAGGTTTTTGATAAATGTTGCATAGGTATTTGTGCATGACCCCAGACCTGGAAGGCAGCAGGGAACCTAGCAGTTAAACTGCCAGGTGTACAGAGGGAACCAGGACAGTGGGGAAGAAGAAGAGTCCCTCAACATTTTTAAATGAGAAACAGGACACCAATAAGAAAGTGAACATAAGGGCTTTTTTTAATCTATAGTACCTTGGCTATCAGCTCTAAGTAAATGAGCTGGTAATTAGTTGAAGGAGAGTCTAATATAATTAAGATACAGTGAAGAACATGATCCTGTTTACGRTATTGCTACTACAAGACTAGAACAAAATGTTGGTTAACACACATTTTGCAATCTATTATTTGTCCGAAAAGCTTGCTGTGGTATCCATGTTAAATCTGGCCTGCAAACAAGTCAGTGCAGTGCAGAAAGGGAACAGGTARCGTGCGTCACACAGCTCAATCCTCATTTTGACAGTAAATACATTTGAAAGTCAGTTAGATGCGATCTAGGAAGGGGGGGGAATCTCTGATGCTATCAAATACTCAGATACTGAGAAACAAAGGAGCATTGCAGTTAAATTTGTTCTAAAGCTCATACCATCATGTGACATAACCAAAGCCAGACTGTAATGCTGAATGCTTAAGAGTTTACAATTGCTTTTTCAGCTATGTGTAAATTATGAATGCATATTTCTGTTCCAGATTATGTGGTTAATGAGACTCAGCCTGCTTGGAAACAAGCTTGTCTGTTTAGAAAGGCAGGGTATGTGTGAAACACAAATGGATAATCAACAGGCTCACAGTTCTGGAAATAACACCTCCTGACAGCGCTAGGATAGAGCACCGCTTTAACTGGGGAAAGGCAGTGAGACTTGCTTATGCAACATGATATGCCCTGACTGCACTAGCAAGCGAGGCGCTTTTCACTGTTTCACCAAGCCCCGTGAAAGAGCCCTCCATGAGAAAAGTACTTCTCAACAGTCTCATTCCCCACCGTGTCTTAYGGTTGTGCCGTATCTCAGGCGCATCAGGTACATCTTTTCTCAAATATTCAGGCTGAGCAAAACTCGGTCACTTATGGGCTCTAGTTAACCTGGAAATAGCATGAAACTCTGAGCTGGTCGAAAGCCGAAATGCAAACTACAAATCCTGAAGAAAGATTCMGTTCCAATTTCTACAGCATGCTCTCTGTATAGGATGAAAGAGCACCTTGAGTTCATACAGGTCTTTTCTATACATGTTAGAGAAGCTTCCAGAATAAAATGACCACTGGCTTAGGAAGGAGAGACTTCAAGATGTAAAACAAAGACATTATGGTTCTGTATTTCTCTGGTCTATATAAGTGCATATCTGGGTCTTGTCTTCTTGCAAGGCTCCCTTTCCACTGTTGATTTGGCTTCGATAAAAATGATGCTTGAGATGATTGGTGGGCTTATTCTGCATACTTAAATGTTAAGAAGTAAAACCTGAAAGTAATCAAAAGGTAAGATGAAGCAAAAGGTGGAAAGAGAGTGGCCAGTTTGTGAGCGAGACCGGACCTGCTCAGCAGCACTCAGCGACACCCCCAAGAGCTTTGCTCCAGAGGTTTCCCCCTGAATTTCTCCTCCCTGAGCACCACAGGCTGCAGGGCTCTCAGCTGCCTCTTGGGCAGAACAGGTAGGTACCTGATTTCATGTTTTCTCTCCTTTTTTTTTCTTTTTCTTAAAATTCTCTTTTGCCTGCTGGCAATTATTTGCTGCTTCCAGACAGGCTTTGTAAAGCCATGATACCACTGGGGAGTCATTGGTAGAACAGCCTCAGAAGTCTTGCTGACCTGATTGCAAAGTATCACATTAACAAAACAGGACTTTTTTTTCCCTTGCTCAGCCTACCAGCAGGGTTTCTGCTCGATCACTCTGTGTGTGGGAGAGGAATCCAGATACTGCTGCATTACTCACTGGCCTGAATAGAGAAAGCGTTTCCGTATGTTTTTCCTAATGTGTGTGTACACATTACAAACTGAACTCTTAGATCAGTTGCTCTGAATTTCTAATAGTGATAAAGGGATCAGAATGAGGCTGCCTCTGTCACAGAGGAAAAAAATGGCTTTTAGCTTACTGACGTCTAATTTTTTCCTTGGTTTTCATGCCAACATTTTTGATGGACACATCAACCTAGATATAGAAGATTATTACAGCCAAGTTAGCACGAATCACAAAACTACTGATGCTTGAAAGCATTATTGTGGTCTCTCTTCTTCTCTTTCCATCCTTCATTTCAAGTAAATATTATTGTCGTGTGTATTCATGGCCTCTTTTATTTAATTGTAATATCAGATGCCTGAGATCCAAATACCATCAATCCATTCATATATAGTTATCCTAAATACAAAGCAAGCATTGTGCACACTAAATGAATGTGTTTAATTACGTTCAATACATTTGCATAAAGCAGTACCACATGCTAGGAAATGAATTTCTTACCGATCCTGACATGCTTGGGGTGATGCTAAGGAGCACCACTGCTGTGGCTGTAATTTCTAACCACTGGGAAAGCTCAGCCGTCACCCACAAGTGCACTGCCTGTCATGGGTCCCTGAGATTATGAAATGTAACTTGAGACACTAATGAGCAAGAATGGGCATTATAGGCCTTGGGTGTAATATCACCAACACTTCCAGTTTGTCCCAGTTTAGAACTGGGAAGCCTCTTCAAAGTACTTTCTATTGTGGCTTAGGAGAAATCTGAAATGGTAATGAAAGAAAAAACACAGATCCGATCAGGTCAAATCAGACCTCATTATCTGTGTGGCAGCACTGATAATGCCCTGGTGGATGCCAGGTTACCTGGTTGATGATAACCAAGCCAGCCTTGAAGCCTGAAGAACAGCAGTAAGACTCCTGCCTGTGCAACGTATCCACAGCTGGGGGAGAGCTCGATCCCCACAAAGCAGAGTGGGACTCAGAGGCTCCCAATCTGAGGGGCTGGGGGAGGCTGAAGCCTGGAGGGGCTTGGCTTGGCTGCTATGCCTTTTGGTGCTACTTTGGTGCTACTGCAGGCAGGATGCCTGGAAGTATTTATCAGGAGCTATTCAACACCCCTAGTCCAAAAACTGACGGAGAGCGCCACAGGGTGACAAACAGGGAACAACAAAGTGGCTGTCAGCTAAGGACACATAGAGCAGCTGGTGGCACTGGATGGACTTACGCTGATGGAGAGCCACCTTGGAGCTGCTGCCACACCAAGTGGGTGACCCTGACACTAGGACAGCCATCATGGGAGCCATCACAATGATCAGGATCAGTCCTGCCAGGAGGGAGTCAGGCAAGGGCAGGAAGGGATTGGGGAGCAGGAAGGGCCATTGAGGTGTGGAGACATGTGGTGGAGGAGACTAGRAGGAGGAGGACAGAAGAGAAAGTAGCTTCTGCAAGGGAAGAGGGGCAGGAGAATGCAGGTAAGTGTGGAAAGAAACTTCATAAATTCAAGGGGCATGAGGATGGGAAGTTGGAGGGGGCATCCAGAAAAGAAGGAAAGGGGAAAAAAAAGTCTGGTAAAGAGTTGCTGTTGATAAGGCAGTAAGAAATCTTGAAGGAGATAATTGCTCAGGTAAGAAAGGACCTGAGCCTTATAGGGGAAATCTCTTTTTCCTGGGAAAATGAACACTGGAAAATGATACTACCCAAGTAAAAAGAGTGCATTTGATTTGATTTGAAAAGCAAAGAGAAGGTATAATGATGCTGGATGACATAGAGCCGTTACTCTGGATGGAGACTTAAGGAAACCTAGGTTTTTTAGTATATGGAAGACCAAAACTTCGTGGTAGTCTGGCACTGATCTTGACAATGAAGTGGCTTTCAAGGAACTGATTTTCACTGTGCTGGTATAAAGGCAATACCATAGGAAAAGGAGACATTAAAAATCATGGTTTCTGAGAGGTAATAGGTGTTCAGTGGGGAGAAAATGGGTTGTGGGATACTAAAGGAAGTGATTTGGCCATGCAAGCAGCTGCCGGAGCCAGCCAGGCTGAGACTGCACAGACGGCGCCTGTGAGATGGCCTCACCACTAACTCCAGTATCACACACGTGCAAAACCTTGTGAACCCCCAACTTAAAAAATAGCCTTCAAATGGGCACGTGGGGGCAGTGGTTGCTCGGCTGTAAGGCAGAAGCAGTACCTGATCATGGCATGGGAGCTGTGTGAACGCTACCATAGGCAAATAACAGTAATGCAAAGGCAGCATGGGCCAAACCACACGCTCCCCAGGTCTCAGAGGGATTCAGTTTTCGGAAACAGGTTCACGTTCTGTCACAGACCTGAATTACGAGGTGATTCTTTGGTTTTAACTTGCCTTCATTTCTCAGGGCAGCATGTAGCCATGAAAGGGCTCAGAAAAAAAGATAGGTGCTGTCCTTCAGAGTTTGTCCCTTTACAGAAGGAGAGAAGAAACCTTACCTGGGAGAAGCCTGCAGGTGACATTTGTACGAGGACCCGCTCCAGTGGATGTTGGGATGGACGTTCTGGTTTTTACCTGTCTCCACCTGAACACAGTATTTAATACCAACTCCTTTAACACCATTAGGTGCTTTTTTGTTGAACTCCTATATCTCCTTCAGACCAGCAAACACCAAGAAGACAACATTACCCTTTCATATGTCCTGACACTCCTCATGAAACAAGTCCCAGCAAATAGGTAGGATGAAAAAGGGAAGGGATTCAAAACTTGTTAACAGTCATCAGAAAGTCCTCTGAAAAGTGCACATAGCCAAGGCTGTGTTAGTTCTTCAGCATGACTTTTCCTTTCCACAGGAAAAAAAGGCACTTGGCATGGTTTCTGTGGGCAGCAATGAGAGGGGTGCACAGATGTGTAGAGACAGATGTGACCGCCCCCACCTCCAACTCACCCGAAATCAGCTGGCCACAAGCTATCTTTGATCCTCAAAGCCATCTGTCTGGGCAAGCAACGCTCACTGCCCAGGTGAAAACACCTTTCCTTTCAGCAAGGCTTCCTTAGCAAGAGGGCCAAGGTGGAAGTAGGAAGTTGTCAGCCCTACAATAACAGAGGGATGATACATAAGCAATTAGGGCTTCCTTAAAAATTTGTGAAAAAACACAGTAAAAATGTTAGGATTTTATCACAAAGTGTTTTATGAATTATCATTTGAAAGTTCAAAAGGACAACTAAGACAAATGTCAAGGCCCCATTCTTCAGAATTAATCTGAGCAGGCAAAAGCAATCCAATGAAAATAAGCATAGACTATTTCCATGCTCAGCTGTGCATAAAATAAATGTCCCCATCAGAAACTGGGGATTAAAACAAATGCTTCAAGTTTTAGTGGTGCAAACAAATTGGGGAGAAAAGATTTATGGCGTTTTATGTTTTAATTTTGTTCCTTTTATTCTATGCCAAATTGCCCAAACTCTGTGATGCATTAGGCCATAAAAAAGCACAACTGTGAAAACCAAAGCACAATATAGATTAAAAAAATCTTTAAAATTAAAATAACGAGATTTCTTCATCCACCTCTTCTGAGATCTCACTTTCATAATTATCTAAGAAAGAGTTAATTAAGTCTATTAGTGTAAAACAAAACTCTTTTGTGAGATATATTAAATTTGCCATGTTTTTTGCACAAATCATGGCTGCCGATTTTATGCATTATTGATTTTTTGAATATTCTAGGTTTTGGCCCTCTTGGCTTGTCAACCAAGCGAGGGAGTGCACTGTTTCACGGGAGACAAGCTCTGTGGAAGAAAGGCTAGAGAAGCACGTCCTTTAGGGTTCTTCCTGACATGAGTCCTCATGGACCCTGAGCTCTCTGTTCCCAACAGATGCCTAACGGGAGAGCAGCTGGCGGTGTCCCGTCTCACTTCAGGGAGTGTACAAAAGGCAGAAGTGAAGTATGCTCCAAGCAGGAGGGCTGTAGGACCTGGCCCCTCCTGCAGTGTTGCTTTGATGTTGCAGTTCTTTAGAGGCAGACCCAAGTGGAGACATCTAAAGAGCTCAAAGATAACCAAACATCTAATTCAAAGACTATTATTTTCCACAGGCTTTGCAGCAAATTGAAATAAGAGTCCTGTTTGTTTGCTGTGATAATTCCAAGGGCTATCATTCTTGCAGAGTTAATTTTATTTTATCTTTTATAATTTCTGAATGACATTTAAAATGAGCACTTCCTTTGCTCAATCAGTTCAGCACATTCCTCAGCAGAGAGCTGGATATGAAAGGCCATGGTCTAATCTCAGTAAATTCAATAGAGACTGACATCACTGGCATCAGTGCTGAATCTACATACGTGTTGCCAGAGGCAGATCCAGAAACTGGGTAGAAAAGCATGGAAATTTTGTAGATATTCAACTATCATCCATCACTACTTGGTAATAAAGCAGAAAGAATGAAAGAAAAAATTATTCTGAAGTAATCCTGTTTTGTTGGTAGAAGAAAAATAAATGCATAATTAATAACACATAATGCAAAATTAACAGTCTATAATACCTTCCTCTGAAAATGGTAGCAAAGATCTGGGTTTCATCAGTTTTGCATTGTCCCGAGCAGGTAATTTACCTGTCTGCATTGTGAAATTAACTTTTCTCAATTAATGCTAATATCAGTTCTTTTTGTTCTAATCAGACTCTTCCAAATAAGCAATAAGCAATGTGGGATTAGCATTAATAAGAAAAAAAAAAGAAAACCAAGCATATTATGCCTGCTGGGTTTTTGCTGTTAGAGTTCCACTTCCACCTCCACTATTAATAAGGCTCTGGGTGAAATTGGTTTCTTTGATGGTAGAAAAAATAGTGATGTACTTCTAAAGGACTCTTTTTTTCCTTGCAGAAACTGTTATAAGCAGAGCAATTGTGTGGATGCAATGGAAGGCAAATGTCAGAAACAGAATGTGAATCTTTCCTCTCAAATCATTTAATAATGGCAGTGCCCGTGCAAATAGTCATCCAAGAGGGGTAGAAATCGCAAAAACTTGCCTACCATAGTAGTCTGCAGTCCTTTACTTTGTAGTACATCAGCTGCATGGAGATCCCAGATAAAAGAGTCTAGAGGAGCACAGATTATGAAGTGCAAGGGCCACCTCACATTTAACACACACACACCCCTTTTTGCCTCAGAAGCTAAAGAAGCTGTTCTGAGTGCATTACGGCCAATTTCTAGCTATGGCTTTATCTGTCACAAAAAGTGTGAATTTAATCCCTTACAGGTGGCAGGGGTTTGTTGACTGAAGACAGCTTTGAGGAACAGAGCACTTAACTGTTTTGTATGTTGATGTTTCATGCCCAGGTAGAGAAGAGATGATAAAACCGCCACAAGTTTGGGTTTTACACACTGGATAAAAAGCACTAGAGAGGTTTCATTATTACTGTTCTTCAAAAGCTCTCCGTAGTGCAGCCTCACTGAATGTGTTGCATTCAAGTCATCAGGAAAGAAGAGTTGTGATATTTCACAGTTAGGGTAAGGCTATGGACCAGGGAATGAATGAAATGAGATACCACGGAGACACCTCTCTGCATTTGAGAGGGCTCCAATTCAGCCTCATCAAACTATTGCAAGAAGAGGGCGTGTGAGAGGGTGTGTGCCAGGTACACGGTAGAGCCCTTAAACCTACTCAGAGGAAAGGGCGAAAGATAAGGACAGAGCCCTCTCCAACCAGAGAGCATTCAGGCACTCAGGCAGGGTATCATCTCCCCTTTGCTGATCTGCAGTGTATCTCAGGGCTTTCCAAGCCAGGTGGCCCCTTATTACAGTGACCAAAGGACAGGCCAAACTACTGCTGTGTCTAACACCCATCCTCTCCTGCATTCCCATCTCTTTCTCTCAAAAAAGGAGAAAAAAAAAAAGAAAAATAAGTTGTTTCAGAAAGCTAAGACCAGTGCGTATTTTCTCCAGAGACCAAGCACTGTTTGCAGACCACAGGCAAAGGCCTGGTGAGGATTTGTGAATGATGTTATCTGTTGAACACTGCCACTGACAATATCAACAGGGTTCCTCAGCGTGGCAGGACACCTCGCCCACATGCCTTCAGGCTGCAGAGGACGCTTTGGGTGGGGGCAGCAGGTGGCCTTGGTTGCATGGATGGAGCAAGCAGGAGGGGACCTTGAGACTAAAGCAGAAACGTGACATCTCCCTGTGAGCAGCCTCTGCCTCCAAGAGACTTTGAGGAGCCTCAGTTTCTTCCCACAACCTTTCCTGTCCCCAGCTTAGCCCTCAGACTACAGTAGCCTACATGTGACTGAATCTGTTCCTGTAAAGGGCTGCAGTCTGGCTTTTTGCCATTACCTGGAAAAATTAACTCTTCAATAGAGTTGTTACAAACAGTATGATCCTGGACTACAGCACTATAAATGAGGTTTTTAAGAGGGGCATGGTGAATGCTGTAGTGCTACAGACAAGAACAAATTAAGCATGTAAACAATTTATTCTCATCTGTCACAGGAGCTGCCCTACATAAAAGCCAGATCACCTTTGGTCAGTGCCGGAAGTATTTCTAGACAAAGTAATACGGACAGTCCTAGGACCACTCTGCTTCACAGGTGCTTATTTTTATTCCCAGGTTTAGAGTGGAAAAGGGGTTTGGAAACACTCACAGGACAGCCTGACACAAAYGTAGAACCACATTTAGGCAAATCAGAGCACAGTCAAAGGCAATTTCCAAGGATCGTAGGTTTGATTAACCAGCTTGATAGCATTCTCCTTGGGAATGAACTCCATGCTTGCACACCCCTGTGGTTTACTACCCAAGTACAAAACAGGTGCCTGTAGTCCAGAGCACAACGGTTCACTTCAAGTGAAACAAAATCCCAAAACACGTCTTGGCGTTCTGGCTGGTGGTTCCCGAGAGAAGAGTACATTACTGTTTGCCTCAAATGCTTCATGCAAGAAGTATGTAGCAGGGGAGAAAGGTGTTCCTCTGCTCTGACAAAGTTTTGGACCTGCATGCAGCAGATATATGCGTTGCTTGGTGCCAGCCCTAAAACAAATGTGACATTTGTATATCCTCTCTGCCTCATACTACCAAAGCATATGGCAAACATACTACAGGGTAGTCTTTTCCATACAACTTTTCCAGATGTATCATCTTTGCCACTCCAGCATCAGTCCTTGTTGCTCTGCCTGCAAGTTAAATCTTCAGATTATTGACTACTGACAGCAATTTGCAAAGTGGGTTTATTTTTGCCTTTGCAGGAAGTGGACATTTACCCTACCCAAAGTAGGTCTTTTTCCAGTGAGAGACTAAGCATAGCAGCAAAATAGAAGGACCTACAGAGAGCTTACAAAATTACCTCCTTGAGAAAAGCTAGATGGTAATTCTTAGGGAAGCACGCTGCAGAAGTGACACAAGCAATTACTGGTCATCCCAGCATGTCTGTGGGGTTTCATCTGATCGCTTGTGAGGACTGACCCGGTGAGGTGGTCCTGGATAGGACCTTTCCATCTGCATCCTCATCTGCAGCCCCCCAGGAACTGCTGGAACTGGGGCCACCCTGTGTGATACAGAGGTGCAGGCACATCACCAGCCCAGGCTCTGTGTGGGTTACTGCTGATAAGGGCTGGAGCCCCGGGTTTGGGTGCTGAGACTGCACCGTCAGTGACATGACGTCTTCTTTCTTCTAGCCCTGTGTTTGTGTGTCTTGCCTACTGACAGCCTTGTTGCCTGCTCAGAAATATCTGTTTGACCATGCTGGAAGCTGCTGATTGACATGAAAAAAAGCAGAAAAGTACTCCAAGTGGTTCTCAGCAGTGGTCATGACAGCTGCCAAGGAGCACAGCATGGCCAAGAGCTGTTTCAGTATAAAGGCAGGCCCTAATCTCAGGAGGGTGCTAGGCAGCTTTGGCAAACCCCTGCTCACTGCTCAGCTGATGATCCCTGTGCTGGGCCCGAGGACGGGGGTCTGCTTTCCCTCAAAGGCCCTGATCCCATTAGGGGCTGTTGACAGGGAGGTGCTGCTTGTGCGGCACTCAACAAGAGCAAAGCAGGCTTCAGCTCTAGCTGTAGTGACAGAAGTGGCCCTTCTGTAAGGAGAGTCTACAAGGGGCTCTCTGTGGCCTGGGTGTACAGCGGGGAGAAGGGAGCAGGTAGACCAAATCCCTTCTGGGAGGCCTCCTTGGCGCTGGTGTAGCATGACCTGAGGAGGGTTGTTCACTTCATGTGTGGCTGAGCAGTGCAAAGATGTGATGTGATGGTGTCTTGGCACGGGCGGCACTGCAGTGCCTCAGTCCGCTGTGCAAAGTGTGGGTGCTGCCAGGGGGGACGGCAGGTGTGCCAAAGGATGCACCCAAAGGCCACCCCAAGGGCTGGGGACCATGTCGCAGGGTCCACCTCCAGGGTATGGCTGGTGCTGGGACTGAGGGGAAAGAGRCAGGAGTTCAACATTGTTTATTCCTACATGGTTTGTTTCAGGGACTTTTGTAGTGGCATCCCTACTGCATCTCTCAGTTACATCTTGCTATTAAGTGATGTCAGTCACATGGGATCGATCTAAGATTGTCTTATTTCTTGCCAGCATCAAACTATTACAGTCCGAATTCTATAAAGGAATTAACACTTCAGGCATCAAAACATGAAATCATTGTAATAGGCAAACATTGTTTGCATTCAGGTCATCTGTCTAAAGGTCTAACATTGATTTTAAATTCTGCAGCCCGCTCCTCCTGCTTGGGCCCCGGCAGGCTGAGAGATGCTGAACCTGCTGAAAGCCCCCGTCAGAGATACATGTGGCTGCGGCAGCGGGAACGGCTGGGAGGAGAATGCGCCCAGAGGAGGCTGGGAGAGGGCTGGCATGGGAACGGAAGAGACAGTCCCCTGTTCTCATCAAATGACATCGTGGTGCAGAACAAAAGTGCCTTTCCTACACCAATACACCATTTGAATGCACTGTGTGACCGTAGAAAAAAGACTTTCGTAAAACACACTTTACTAAATCACAGAAACCCTTCTAACACAAATTTTAATCAGCAGGGTTTTCCATAACATCTTGTCTAATGAAAAGTTGCTTACCTGAATGCTGGCTAGCATTTGCTTTCTCCAGAATTTTGCAAAAAAAAATAAAGTGGGGTTTGGGGAGAGGTTGTGGGGTTGTGGGGTTTTTTGTTTCTTTTATTTTTCCCTGAGGAAGAAACTGCTTGTGCAGTAACCAAGGTAGGCACTAGTGTCAAGGCTGTTACACTTCCAGAGGCTAGCCATTAACAACACATTTGGCTGCACCACAGACGATTTGAGTGCTCTTATTTGAAGGGCAAATAGTCATGGTTATTTTTGTAGACAGAGAAAATATTTTAAAGAAGCATTTGAGTCTGCCTTTTGTGTAGCCCAGAAAAAAGGATACAAAATACAGGATCCCTGTAGGTACAAAAATGTTCTGTAGGTTTTTAACACCATTATACTTAGAATTCATCTTGTTTTTCCTTTCCTTTTCTAATTTTTTTCACTGTTTTTTCTCTGCTCGTATCAAGAGAGGATACATTGCTGCAAGTAAAATAAAAGCTTTTATCTAGGATTTCTCCATGCTCTAAAATTACAGTTCGATATGCCCAAGCGATGGTTAGGTAAGGGATTCAAACAACCAGTTAATGAGCAGTTCTTCTTTAAACTCACTGCAGGAAGAGCTTAAAGTTCATCTGGTTCTCATGTCCTTCACAGATGAGGCCTTGAAATTCCCCCGTGAATAATTTTTCTTTTTTTTGTCCCTAAGTTTTTTTTTTTAAAAGTTGTTATCACAGTTGGTATAGAAAAAATGACCATTGTTTTATGGTTGTGTTTTATGATTCCCACTATATATATACTCCTTATGGAAGTAATGGAAAGAAATGATGGAAGATGGTGGAACAAAGTCTAGTTGGAGGCCAGTACCCCAGCTGCCAGTCCTGGGTCCAGTCCTGTTTAACATCTTCATTAATGATCTGGATGATGGGGCAGAGTGCACCCTCAGCAAGTTTGCTGATGCTACAGAACTAGGAGGAGTGGCTGATACGCCAGAGGGTCATGCTGCCAGGGTTGAACTTGAGCCAGCAATGTAACCTTGTGGCAAAAAAGGCTAACGGTATCCTGGGCTGCCTTAGGAGGAGTGTTGCCAGCAGGTGGAGGGAGGTGATCCTTCCCCTCTACTCAGCACTGGTGAGGCCGCACCTGGAGTGCTGGGTCCAGTCCTGGGCTCCCCAGTACGAGAGAGACATGGAGCTACTGGAGAGAGTTGAGTGAAGGGCCACTAAGGTTATGAAGGGACTGGAGCATCTCTCATCTGAGAAAAGGCTGAGAGAGCTGGGACTGTTCAGCCTGGAGAAGAGAAGGCTAAGGAGGGATCTCATCAAGGAGTGCAAATACCTGAAGGGAGGGTGCAAAGAGGATGGAGCCAGGCTCTTCTCAGTGATGACCAGTGACAGGACCAGAGGCAATGGGCACAAACTGAAACACAGGAGGTTCTATCTGCACATCAGGAAACACTTTTTCACTGTGAGGGTGATTGAGCCCTGGCACAGGTTGCTCAGAGAGGTGGTGGAGTCTCCATCCTTGGAGGTATCCAAAAGCCACCTAAACGTGGTCCCGGGCAACTGGATCTAGGTGGCCCTGCTTGAGCAGGTGGGTTGGACCAGATGATCTCCAGAGGTTCCTTCCAACATCAACCATTTTGTGATTCTGTGAAGAAAATGCACATTATGAACAGGAATTGGGATTCTCAAGATACACACTGCCTCTATTCCAGTATACTACCAAGGCATGTCAAAACCAAACCATCTTGCCTGTAATCTCTACTGTTCCATCACTATTGCACAAACAGCTAGTCAGAAGTAATAGCAAAGAGGTCTCTGAAAGTCGTCTTCATAATCCTTTTACTGCTGGAGCCACCTGCCACAAGGAAGGCTGTGGTTCAAAATCACCTTGAGATCAGATCCGCAAAGAGCAGATTTTGCACTAACTGATTACTCCTCTTCCCTTCTTCCACCTCTCCTTGTCCCTCTCATATCGCAGCCCTATGTACTATAAGCACAGCAGAGCACACCTAGCAAAAGTCTCGGTGTAAGCTGTTGCCTGGGTTCCATGCCAGCTCCCCTCCAGCTCATGCCACCAAAGTCCCTCCAGCCCTTGAACTCCAGCGCAGCTGCAGCCCCTGTAGCCATCACAGTGGAGCAGGAAGCCGTGGGTTAGGTTTGCATGCCTTTTATTTCTGACAGCAGCGGTACTACTCTGCTATTTAGCGGCTGAAGGCAAAGCTGAGCACAACTCAGCTCTTCGAGGCTGTACTAGCATTTTTATACCATGTGCATTATTGCTGCGGTGCTTCTTTCCAGGAAAGTGGAAAGCGCGGAGGGAGCGGATCCACTCAGTGAGTCACCGGGCAGGTTCCTGCGGGCCAAGCCAAATGCGGGGTCTCAGCTAAAAGCTGCTTTTATGGGAAATATGGAACGTGACAGTTGTTTGGGTTGGAAGCTCCTTCGACGACTCAGGGCCAAGTTCATCCAGGAGTGTGTGTGCTCCTAAGCACTCCCTGGAAAGTGAGGCTGGAACATTTTACGCCTCCTTGGTCAGGTGTTTGCTTACCATAGAGCTTGCTAAATCTGTCTTCGGTGCCATGGGCACCCGCTTGTTTCTATCTCTTCCTCCTGCCCCTTCTTATTAACATTTTTGAAAGATTTTGGGTTTTTCCCCTAGGAGAGCTTACAAGAAATGAGTAAATGCTTATGTTGCCACTTTTCATCTATTTATTTTGGCTGTTTGTTTTCGCTATTCTTCGGAGGGACTGTGATGCATAAATAAGCTATGACCTGTCATCCCAGAGGGAAGAAATGGGAGACCGTGCATGGAAAATGTTCTCCAGTTTTCCTCCTATAATTTCGGTAATGACGTCATACTAAATGATCAGGATCTTTCCTGGAAGAGAGTTTGGTGTATTTTCTTTTAATCATCCAAGGTGTATATGCTCAGACCTTCACAGTGAACCTGAAACCAATTTGGAATATGTACGTTTAAGTCCTTCAAGATCTATATCACACCCCATTTAAACAAACAATTAAGGTTTAATTTCACTGTAGTTTTCAGATACAAGGCAATCACTGTCTCCTGCAGTGCCGATAAAGACTGCAGCAACAAAGACTAACACTCCAAGTAGTAATTTAAAGACAGAGAAAGGACGTGAAAGTAAAAGATTTCCCCCTTTGAAACCAAGCAATTATAAGACGACAGTGGCCGTTTCCTGCTGTGACAACTGCTGGTAAAAAAATAAATGAGAGATATCCCTAACCTATAGGCTTCACTGTCATTTGGGGGTGAAATATTTTTTGTTGATTTTATGTGATTTTTTTTCTTAGGGGTTTTGTGGTTTTCTTTTGGTTTTGTTCTGTTTTGGGGTTGGTGGTTTGTTGGGGTTTTTTTTGCTTAGGTTAAGGGAGGGAAAGTAACAGCATGGGCAACAGATGATACAAAAGCAGAAGTTTTCCCCACCATGCTGCCCAGTTGATTATTTTAGCACTGACCCGTGAGCACCCCTCACTGTAGAAGGGATGCCATATATAAACCCTTCCTTCAGCGTCTCTGCAGCAGAGGCTCAGCTATCAGGCTTCCAGCACTTGCAGTTAAGCAGAGTGTCTGGTGTGTGATGATTTTGTGACGCAGATCACTATCGGTGAGAAGCTAAGCTGCAAATTACTTCTTTCGTTTCACACAAGATGGGGAATGGAGGCAGGGCTAGAAATGAAGTAAAGCACTGTAGCTAAATTCAGCAAATTCAAATGGGAGCAACTTTGCTGACTTCACCAGAGACTGGCTGCTGATTACAATATTTGAACCAGACTTCCCCAACTGCATAACACAATGACTCTTTAGAGTCCTAAGTCAGGATTTTACTAATTAAGACTACATGTCTGAATATGCAGATGTACACACCAATATAGTCAAAAGTTGAATTTGTTCTATTATATTGGCTTTCCTTATTTACATTTATGAAAAAAAAAAAAAAGAAGAGGAAAGAGAGAAGGAGAGACCACAGATTACATGCCTAACCTGCTGGACATCTGCAGACATTCTCATGACACCTAATAAGCTAAAAAAATCAAAGTTTAGGAGGTTTTACAACATAACTACAAAGGAATGATCACAATTTCAACATTAGCTCTTTTCAGTGTGCTTCCCCAATGACGTTTATAGTATTAGCATCTTCTTGTTTCAATATTAAATTTTTTCTTACATAAGGATTTGTTGCAAGATCACACCTAAAAGAACAGAAAATGAGCGGAAAGCTGCCCAGGTGGGGGAAGCAATGAAACAGCATATAAAGAATGGGAATCCGGCCCAGACATCCAGACATCCAGCCCAGGCCTCCATCTACTCCCTGTGGACAAAACCTGCAGTCAGTGGAACCTGGTCAATACACCCGCTGTATTCATCTCATCCTAATGTAGATGCTCAAGCAGAGCAAGCACATAAGCTGCTCCCTAAATGCACCTATTTCTCTCTCTCTTTCGACTACAGTGAGCCCATGGTGACTAGCTCAGCTGTAGATATCTTAAATGATATGAGGCAAATCCTACCCAAGGTGTCCGTCAAATGCTCACTGAACTACAGAGGTGTGTTTTGTGTCCTTTTATCCCATTAATTTCTAGCAGATTGTAGGTGTTGTTTGTGTCAATAGAGTATAAAACATTTTTAGGCACGTATGTGACTTAAATTGACAACACGTTTTTAATGTATGGTTTGGGATAGACTTATTGACAGTTTGTTGTGCTCCACACAGTGGATGAAAGGCAGAAGAAAAAACCCCCACCATTGTTTATGGTATGGCAAAATATTTTCTCTGTGCTCTAAGTTAAAAAGATTATGGAAAGAAAAAGAAACATGAGGGGAAAAAAATAACAAGAAGAACCAAAGAATCCCAAGGCAAATTTCATTTACAGAAGCCAAACTCTGCCACTTCACTTCCTTTGGCCCCAACACCCCCAGTAAGGCAGTTCAAGGTCCTGTGCCTCATTGGCACCTTCTTGCTGGTTTTGAAGATCCAGTTTTGGAGGAGGGTGGCTGCAGCCAGGCACTGGTGGGGACTCACCAGGATCTCCAACCTTGTGCAAAAGCAGATGCCTGGCTGCTCCCAGTGACCATATGCTACTGGGAGGGCTGGGAAAGCCAGTGGATATCAAGAACCAGGTCCCTGCTAAGTTAAAACTGTGCTTGACTTTTCCCCATCAGTGTGAGGTCCGCACAGGCTCAGAGACACCCTTGGCTTTGTGCAGCACATGGTGCTTTAAACCAGATCCTGGCCTTGGCTGAAGTTAGGTGTGAACCCTTGAAGGAACAGTCCTGACTGGGTTATCTTGTGCCAGGAGGGATCCCTCCTTGCTTCGGTGAACCTACTCCTTCGGGAGGCATCATATTGTGCATCCTCCAGTAAGACATGGTCACTTCTTCTCTTTAAGTTAATATATTATTTCCATCCCCCAAATTCATACATGTTTATTGATTTTACTAGGTAGGAGGGAGGACTATAACTCAGACTGTGGCCAAATTGGGAGAAACAGAGTTCAAAAGAAAAATGCTGTTTCAAACTGAAGCAGGTATGAGATATGGAGAGGGTGCTCAGCAACCTCAGTCATACCTCAGCCAGGCATCTGCCCCTATAAGTTTTACATAAAAAGTTTATAGGCACTTGCACCTGGGAGCTGAGAAGCAGGGGAGCTCGGGGCACGATCGCTGAGACCAGACCGGTGGCTTTCCAGGGTGGCTGGAGGACCCCCAGGCTCTGGCTGCCAGGGCAGGGTGGCTTTCAGCAGTCCAGCTGCCTCCCATCCTCTCATGGACGGAGCACTGGGAACCCCCCCACAGCCCACCTGCCTGCCCCCCCAGCTCTGCCAGCGTCACACACCCTCACACCGAGGAAGAGGCTGCAAATGACGTGGTGGTAAATCGAAGAGATCTCTGCAGAGGTTGCTGAAAAGGCTGTCCATGTCTGGAGTTGGGTGGTGGTCACCACAATGAGGCGGTTTCAAGATGGCACACCAGATAAAAAAAAAAAATCTCGTCAACAGCTTGTTTGTTATACTCGTGGTTATATAAAGTGCAGGAGGCTCAGCCAAAAATAATGTGAAAAAAACGTCTGGTCTGAACTGGGGAAAAAACTAACATTTCCCAAAAAATTGAAAAATAAAAAAGTGAGGAGGGAGGGCAATCAATTCATGCAAATCAAAGCTTCTAATTTTGAGTGCAACCATATCTTTGTACATGCATGTGTGTTCTAGTTAGCCTAAACTGCAATACAAAGACACTTTGAACCTCAGAAAATAAAAGTTCTGGTTACATAATTACAAGAAAAATGAATTTTCACAGTTTCARAAGTTCTGTATCACTGTTCTGAGCAAATATTTGTATTGAAACCCATAATTTAGATTTAAGTGAATAGGAATTTTCTGACACGAAATATTAAATCACCAAATTTGCAGTCAGCCGTAGTGCAAAGCTTAGCTGTAACTCATTGTTCTGGTATTCGTATATTAGAGACCAATGTTTGACCTTCCTTTGTATCTTGGCAAATCACACCTTTAGTCAGGCGTTAAAGGAGGGGAGTAAGATAGGGAAAGCACACTCCATGCCTTCTTCTCCAATTTAAAACTAAACTTGTATTTTAGAATAATAAATTTAAACTAAAAGCTAAAGAGTGCATTAAGCCATAACTGCCTATTAAGATTAATTCAAACCCAACGTATMATTTTTAAAAGTCTTAATTTCTCCATTACAAAAAATCCATGCGACTGCTCCGTAAATAAATACAAATTTACCCAAGCATCATCTGAAAAAGGCCCTCCCCCCAGGCTGGCTTCCTGTCACAGGCAAATGCTTAATAGGTTGTGGCTGGAAAATCCCAGGGAAAGCTGGAGATTTTTATGAGATGAGCACTGATTGTGCAGGAGCCTGCAGCTATTGCTGACCTGCCTCTTTCACAGAAAGAGGATTATTACATAAAAGAGTGCTAGAGATATTGTATGAAAAATACATTTTAATTTCTTTCTCAGCAAGAGAAGAAGATGGAGAGAAGGGAAATGGGAACAGGCAGAGGAACTACTTCTGCAGCTTGTTTAGGTGGGATTCCTTTATTATTTTTATTATTATTGTTGTTACTCGGAAAGTTCTTTAGAGAGTCTTATATGGATGCACATGAACAGATACCTAGTCCCACAGTCTCCCTTTATCTCCTCCAGACACATAGAGTTGGTCTTTTGCATACATAAAAACACACATACTCCCATGAGCATATATATTTTTCTGGCTCTTTCCCATGATTTCCCTTCTGCTACTCCCTCCTTACCTATTAGACAGATCAAACTAAAAGAAAGACACTGCTTGTCTTTCTAATTACTGTGCACATGGAGGTGCGTCAGCCTGGGCTTTTCTCTTAATTGTTAGCTGTCTAGGGGGGGCTTTTTGTGTTGTGTTTAATGTCAGGGAGCTGCCTGCCTTCCCTCCTTACACTGAAGAGCGTGAATGCAATGCCGTAACCTCAATATCTTTGTTAAGTGCTCTCTACTCCTTCTCCCCGTCTCTTACAGTCACACTCACCTGGTGACGGCAGCTGTTTCTGCTCACCCATTTTCAGCCTCAGGTTTCTCCCCAGGTCCCCCCCTCCATCCTCCCATCCCCCTCCAGCCTGGCGCTGATGTTGCACTTCAAGCAGCTTGTTCACCTGTATCCATGACAACCAGGATGACATCAGCATGAGGACTCAACATCACAGTGAGGACTCCAAACCAATTAAATGCTAATAACACCTTTTTAATTGTGGTTGAAATATTTCTGGTAACAAAAAAAAAGGGGGTAGATGGGTGAGGAGATGTAGAAGGTGGAGGAAAATTTCTCTTCCCTTGCTGGCTGCCTACGCAGTGACAACACCGCGTTTTCCCCAGGCACCACAGCAGTCTCGGCTGCTGTCAGAAATCATCCTTTCATATCCCTGAAGCAGTCGTCTACATCCTCAGTGCCACTACGACCAGCTGCAAATGCTTGGGTGGCCACTAATGTCTGATATGCCGTTGAGAGGGACGGAGGGGTGACACCACTACTGCCTCAATTCCCATTCAGTTAGGCAGGGAAGCACACAGCTTTCCTCAGGCCAAACCTCTGCCCTCGCCTCCCACACATGGGCTGAGCAAGGCCCCGGGCACGGTGAGCACCCTGCCCCTGCCAGCGTGATGCTGCAGTGGGCAGGGAGAGAGGAGGCAGGTGTGCTGCAGGGATGTCGCCTCAGTCCCCATGCAGGAGGTCCCATACAGACACGCAGGAACAACCTGACTTACGCTTACCTGTCTCTGCTGCTTCCCGCGCTTGCTCTGGCAGGGAATAGCTCAGGGAGAGCTGCCTAGAGCAGCTCCTCTCCCACAAGAGCCCCTGTGGGCTCTGCAGCGTGGGGCTGGGGACCCGTGGCAGATCTTTTGGGGCTGCAGTGCCGACACAGCTGAGCAGGGCAGAGCTGCTGCCATTTGAGCACAGGCGAGCAGCCCTAATGCCTCATCCTCCCCCACGTAGGCAACTTCTCCGAACACAAAAGTTTCCTAGGCGTGGAGCAGGGAGAAAAAATAACTTCCACCTAATCAGATTTGTGTACGAGCAGCCCTCCTTACTCGCTTGCTGGCAATTGGTTTTAACAATGTAGGTCAGGTCAGCCCCTGACAACCAGAGGCTCTCGGCAGCAACCTTCCAGCAGTGAGGGAGCAATCATGTCCCCCCAGCCCTCATCCCCTGCTTCAAAACCTGCTCCTCAAGCTCCCCCCGTCGCACAGAGGCAGAGAGCTTCCCCCAGGCTGGCTGCCTCTGAGAGCCACCACTGCCGTCCCTGGGCTGCATCGGTCCTCGAGCATCCCTGGGCGAGCAGGGTGCGCCAAGGCCGACTTATTGGTAGTTCTGGGCTGCGGGCATCACGGAGAGCTGCCAGGTGTCTGCGCCTGCAGGGCTGCCCTTCACCTGCTGCCCGGGGGGGCTGGTGAGCAGCTACCTCCCTTTATCTACTGCTCACTTCTCCAAAGCCCTCAGGGTATGAATCTTTTGTACTAAGCAGGCTTTTTGCAAAGGGAAGGGTACATCACCTCGCAGCTCTGAGATGGTTTGGACTACAGAGAGCCCATTTGTCAGTCTTTCATCATGCCGGACGTGTTTTAGCTTCAGTTCATTGCCAGTAATTCAGGCAACAATCCCACCCCTCGTGAAAAACAGTTGCTCGTGCTCTGTGATGTCCCACTATATCATACCAGGTCAGCTTCAGACTGTCCTGGTTCCTAATTTTCTCAGGGAGCAGGTCTTCAATGTCCTACAGGCCACCTTTCTGCCTGTGAAGAGGGCCTGTGAAGCTGTCGGTCCCAAGGATGAGGTGAGACCGAATGCAGGGAGCAAACCTGTCTCAGCAGCTGGGGCGGGAGGTCCAGGCTCATTACCAAGAAGCTCAGAAGACATAAATCTTACGATCCTCAGCTGGAAGGTGAAACCTGCTTCTTTGACAGAGCTGCCCTTGTGCTGTAACAACAAATGTCACATGGGAAAGAAAGGGTAGAGGACCAAAAATGAAAGGAAGAAAGGAGAAAAAGCGGAGGCTAGGGCATGAAATAGGGAAGAGAGAGCAAAGAAGAGAGGGAAAAATTGTAATGGAGAAAATGTACCCACTTGGGAAGAAAGCAAGCAGGAAGGAAAACAAAACTTTCAAGCTGGTCTTCAGGGCCTCCCTCTGACTGTTCTGTGTGAGGAGCTCCAGTATCAAACCTCAGATGACATGGGAGGACTAGACAATTAAATCAGTTGGATAAGATCAACTGCCCTACTTGTTTTTAAGAAATTTAATGGTTACAGACACTGCTAGGGATGCTGCTGGAATGTTATTTCATGGTTTGATGTAGTTATTACCATTTATCTCTATAAAGGGCCTGGTCATCTATCACTGGTATCTGTCGTCGTGGCTAGAAGTTAGATTACTGACAAAGACTAAGCTGTTGAATCATTTACTTTTATAATAATGGACAAATTTTAGCTTACTAAGAAAGTAGTTAATTCATGTAACGATCTTTGACGTTAATCCATGAGGATTTACGTTGCTTTTGTCCCATCTTATTTGTGAGAACTCCTTTTCCTTATTACAAGCGTAACTGCACTGCTTGGCTGACAGTGGCCTTTTTAGCTGAACCGTGAACTGATTTAAATTGAGTATTGGAGCAGCTCCCTTTGTGCTCCAAAGTCCTATAAATTGGGGAAGGTGTTAGGGGAATGCTACTTTGGGCAAAATAAATGTTTAAATCCTTAGCTGGTTGGACTCTTTCTCTGTAAATGTTATTCCAACACCTTATTTCCAAATATCCAGATGTCAGTAAAATACAGTAGAACAGTATCCACCCACTGCTATGTAAGTTCTTGGCAATCTTTTAAAGTACGCTGAGGGAGATCTGTCACCTAGACTGGGCAAAAATATATGTGCCCAGTGAAAAATTAGAGGAAAATACAAAAAGGAGGTTTTATTTTTTTTAATCTTCTCGTATTTTGAGGTGTATGGGGAGGAAACGAGAGTTTTAAATCTCAAACACATTTTCCTAGCAGAAAGAGTTGGAGGAACGGTTCCCAACCCACTTCATCCACCAGCTGCTCAGGACCTAACACAAATGAACTACCCACTGGTGATGTTGGCAGAGCAAGGACTGAGGGGCTCCCTCGCATAGTCCCCCAGGAGCCCCTCGCCCCAGTGCCGTTGCCTTTCCTTCCCAGGGCCCAGGGAAGCAGGCAGAGAGAGCAAGACCTTCTGCTTTCTCACCGACATGGCCTGTGGTCTGTGCAGGGCTGTGCGCTCAGGGTGCTGAGCGGTGTAGCTGAGAGAAACCCCCTCCTGGGGCATAGCATCCCCAACCTGTGATGCACCACAGGTGCTAGTTGAATGATTGAGCTGAAGGAGGATGGATGAAATTTTGTTTGGAAAAGACCTACGCTTGCTTAGTTGCAGCTGGAGAGAGGGAAGGATGCCACTGTCCTTGTCCTGGAGGCAGGAGAGGAGGACCAGTGTTGATGCAGGCTCCTGCAAGAAGAGTGGAGACCTGTTTTCAAGGGCAGCTGCTTTACCTGGGAGGAAGGAGTTGGCTTGGGGAGAGCTAGGGCCTCCACACTCCTCCTTGGATTGAGGTAGAAAAGCTCCTCTCTCTGAGCAGGAGCAAAGCTGCTTGCTCAGTATTTTCCCTGCTGTGACCTGAGGAAACACTCAACTCGGATACACCCAGAAGAGGCCCTAAGCAGCTGCTGCTGGAGATAGCAGGATGAAGGCTGAACCTGCCATGCAGCTTCCAGCTCAGATGCTGCCACCAAATATTGTGTTTTTCCAGCTGACTGGGGCCCCAGTGCAACCTGAAGGAGCAGCGCTGTCCCTGGCTAACTGCACCGCCTGAATCACAACGCCCTTCCTGCAGTGTCAACTTCCATAATCTCACTGTTTTCCATCTACTGCTAAAGTTCACGGCAAAACTATGACCGACTTAACAGGGAATAGGAGCGGGCCCTATTAGCATTCACTATATCTGCTCACTGACAGTGCTGTATGTCACATTATCTCGTCACTGTAGGCATCCAGTGTGCTATCCTGCAGGATACATCCTATGCATTTTGAGCAGCTGGATTCTGTGTGCTAAGGCAGGAGTCTGCCAACTGTCTTTCTCTGGCAGGCTGTCTCACTGTATCCCTTCTGCATTTGCACGGGGCGTTCAGTCTGCAAAACAGTGCGAATTTCCATCAGTTCGCCGGCAGAAGGGCTAGCTGAAGCTTATGATTTGTTCCAGGCAGGCAACGGCTGGAAGTGTGAGCTTGAAAATTCACCAGAGCCTTCATGTGGATCCTACAGAGCTATGCCAGGAGTTGAAAAAATGGATGTCTAGCATTAGCTCCCAAATGCAATGGTAAACACCTAAATTAACAGCCTGACTTTGGGAACCGTTGCCTGCTCAGACCGTCTGGAACCAAGATAATTTGTTTACGTGATTCAAGATGGGTTCAGAAGCCTAGTTTTAGGTACCCAGATCTGAAAGTCTCATTTTAAAGCCCATCTAGGTGTCTTTGTACACTTACCAATCTATTCAAGATGCTCACTCGAGCCATTACACAGTAGTACTGGGCGTGAAATCAAAACAGCAGATGACTTTGCTGCATTACCACCACAGCACAGTCCTTCCTGGACCTCAGCAGAAGAAAGCTGGTAGTATAAAAAGAATGGCAGCCAGACACTTTGGGTTTCCACACGTATCACCTGCCCCACATGCAGTACTCCAGGTCCATACTCACTCATGGAAATCTCGGACAGCTTCAAACAGCTGATTTAAACCCCACCTTGTCTGAGAGGCTGTGAACTGCCTGCCTGGCTGCTCAATTGACCGGCTTGGCATAGGAATGGGAGAGGACTTTGTGCTTTCAAAGCTACATTTGATTTAAGGAGAATTTCTGCAGAGGTGTCACATGATGGATGCCCATGGTGGTGTCTCCTCACACTGCATTTCAGCCCCCGTCCCTGCTCAGCCCCAGGCCGGGGCTCCCTGGGGGGCCGGGCGGTCTCTGGGCTCCCTGGGCCCTCTGACAACGTGCCAGCCACAGAGCTGGGTCACGCAGGCAACAAAAAGGCTTTGGGTTTTGTTTTTGCACCATTTTCTTTGACTAGAGACACAGATTGAAAGATTAACTAGCCTCGGTAATGGCCATGCCTGTAGCATTCGACTGCTGGGAATTAGCTTGTCATTCTGTGCCTAGTTTACAAATGGAGGAAAAATGGTCTAGTCTCCATTCAGCAGTACCACTTTTCACCCCAGAATTGCCTTTACAGCTCATGTTTGAGCTGCAAGCATATATTTTCCTCTTTCCTCATTACGCTTCCAGCTCTCTCAAATATGAAATAGCAGGTGCTTAGAATAAAGCATATTATTCTGACAAACATTTTCATCATGAGGTAAATTGGCACATACTAACTGCTTTAAAATACTTACTGAGCAATTGAATACAGCAGTACAGGTTACTATGCAGATGTCTGTCTCTAATAGTTTACGATTACACACATTTCCCTGCTAAAGGGAGAGACTGTTCCCAAGTAGATCTTGTTGTTTCAAACAAGCAAAAAAAAAAAAAGGAGGAAAAAGAAGAGAGAGCAGTCTGTGCTACCACCATAGGATATTCTTAAAAAAACAGATGGTTGTATTTTGCAGAAGCTTTTGAAGAAAACTTTAAAGAACTATGCAAATGTTTGCCATTGCTTTTTTTGGTTTGCATATTTTTTCTCAGTCTCCTTCTTTATCACACATGATTGCAAATCTGTTTCAACCTATAAATAGCTTTCTTCTTGCAAGCAGAGAGCTTTGTAATACCAAGATACATGTTCCAGAGATGGGGGGGAAGTCACTATTATTATTCTTTATCTTTTAGGAAATTCTGGGTTGTAAAGCTCAATGCTTTACATTCGGTTAATGTGTCAGATCAAAAACATAATCCCTGCCCCAAGGAATTTACAGACTCAAAGGGACACCTTCAAACTGTAAATTACATTTCTGTCTGAAATGGCTTTACCTACTGTTTTGACAGGTAGCACTTATTGCCAAGAGGAAAAAGCAAAGGGAAAGCGTGTTTCTCCATTTTTGCACCTTGGTTTGCAGCTTTGCCGGCACCCCGTGCATAGTCAACGTTACGGCTTTGCTGCCGGCCCCTTGCCCTTCCTGTGTTGTGGGCTAAGCATGAAGGCGTCGCACCTCCACCCGCTGCCCTGGCCTGTGCTCGTGGACCTGTCCTTCCTTGTTAGGGGAGGCGAGGCTGTCTACCCTAGCAAGAGCCACGGCACTGCCGACGTCCCTGGCCGAGGTGTCCCTGGCTCACGTTCAGGAGTCCCTCAGAGGCAAGGGACAGAGGCATGCTCTGGTCAGTGCCTGGGGTGCCGCGGCCTCCTGTGAAAAATTAATAGTAGCTTAGTGGTGATTTAAATAAATAAACACACGATTTCAGATTCCTTCCACGAGTGTACTGAATAAGACTTGCTCTGAGTTTCAACAGCCTCTGGGTGCCCTGTGCTGCAATGTGGAAAGGTTGGCTATGCCTACACTAGCAGTGGGTGGGTATCACAGGGTGGCCTGGGTCCCCCATCATGCAGACAGGGTACCTGGCAGAGTGTGCTGCTTTTTTTTCTAGTCCGTGTACTGTTCCCATGGGGACAAATCCTTGGGGAGGGGTGACCAGTGCACATGCCCAGCCCCTTCCTACTGTGGGGGTGAGAAACATCCAAGGCCCATATGCAGAGACAAGAGCTTGGAAGCACTTCTCGGGCCTGTACGCTAAGTATACCAGCACCATCATCCACCCGTAGTTGTAAGACCAACACTTCTGGGTAAGCTGTGTCCTGGGAACCAGCCAGCTCCGCTTGTAGCAACCCTCGCCACATACCGTTGGGGTTGGAAGAGCAGCCCCAAACCCTTTACTTCTCTCCCTCCTAGGCTCCAGAAATGCTCTGCTTTTCCCTTTGGGACGGCTGTCCACGACTGCGAATCCACCTCCTCCGGGACCACTGCTGTTTGTGACCATGCTTCCCTGCAATAAAAACAACCAGCACCATTTTCATGGAGCGGTGGTTGCTACAAATATCTTGGCTCTTACCAGGCTTTTGTTTTTCTTTATCTGTTGGATACCTGTTAGATAAAGCAAATCAGATCTATTAAAGTTCTGCTTTAACTTTATATATTGGCAAATGCTGTTGAATCTGACATCAGGTTCTAACTGTGCAAACATTTTTGCTTTTGGTTTTCTGTTTAACAAAATATCAGCCAGTAACAACACATGCTGAAGTGGTGCTGTTCTGCAATTTAGCAGTGCTAAATAGGATTCAGAAGCTGATGCTGCAGCCTTTTGCAATAGGTGATTTAGTATTTTAATGCTTTTTCCACCAGCCCTTTGTATAAGGAATAACAGGAAATGGCAGTGACATATCCGAACCTGTATTTCACTGCAAACTGCTTACGTTAAGGCCCAGTGAGGTGTGACTAATTGCCAGATATTACTATGCCAGGTCTGTCATGTTGAGATAAAATAAATTAGATATCCATCATTACAGGTTGAGCTATAGACTAATTAGAAAGTACTGTCTCAGTGCAATGGACATAACAGTGTAGGACAAGTTTAGGTTGGCTTGCTTTTTCCTCCCAGTGTGTAAACAATCCATGTCGGCTTTCCTTCAGAAAGGACAATTATTCTTACATGAGAAACACATGCTTTTTGCTAGCCTTGGCCAGTATTTGTGGCATAAGTAATCAACATTAATAAATCCCTTCTTTGTTGCTACTTAAACCTTGTTAAGGTGCCTTCGACATTTAGAAGAGTTTGATTATGGGTCAGGCTGCTCCATCCCATGCCTCCAGGTATTTTTTAGTCTGCATTAATCTTGATATTATATGTTAAGGAGGTACCAGTCAGACCCAAAATACTGGCAGTCTAACCGATCAGCAGCCTCTAACCTGAGCCTCTGCATCATGCAGTTAACTTGTTCAAACTGCTTCCTACAAGGCTCCTTAGAAGGAGCCATTCCCTCCTCTCCTTCTTCACACCTCCTCCATTGTGTCACTAAGTGACAAGTGAGAGCACACGTGTTACAACAGTGCAGCGGTCACAGTGCATAGAAAAGGTCTATTTGGAAGATCTTTGTCACAGAAGATTTGACTGGTGGCTTATTGACTGTTCTACAGTTCTTTAGATCTCGTGGCCACTTGTGACCACATCTTATAGCCACATGGTCCACACTTTCCTGTAGATTTTAATCAGACCACTGCAACTAGATATGAAATTGGCCTGATTTTTGCAGAGCACCCATAAAGATAACACAAATGGAGAGAGATCAGCACTTGTGAAAACTGTCTACCGTGCTCAGGTATCCATACCTGGAGAACAATGCKTGGTAAAACAGTGAGACAGCTGGGACAAAAAACCTTCAGATGAGCTTGCATGCAAAATTCAGATGCATGAGAGGAAAACTCACACTACAACTTGATCTGAATTTTTAGAAAGCATGTGGTTTTCAGAGGCAGCCTTCTCCTCACAAAAGGACTTAAGGAAATTGCCACCATCAGAGCAGAACACCCTGTTCACCTGTCCTGCCCTGGCACGTGCTGAGGAAGAACCTACAGGGGCAATTAATTTCCATTCACTGGGGTATAAATTGGTATAGCTCCAATGAAGCTTGTGATTTTTCACCTGTTGAACAAAACCCCTGTGGCAGCTAGTCAGTGATGCTGAATACCCATCCAACTCAACATAATCAGTAATGCTCATAGGAATGAATGTTGTCCCTGAGAATCTGTGATTTGCTTGTAGATGCTCCCAGAAACCCAGGACACAAAAAGATAGCCTTTTTATAAATTTGAAGGTGGAAATAAAATAGGAAGCCTCATGGCTTAAGTTGCTTCAAAATAGCCTGTTATAATTCATTTGAGATTAAACAGAAGAGTATGAAGCTGATCGTGCCTTGACAGAACAAGCCTGTAGGATTTGCAGGGCTTCCTGACATCTTTCAGAATAGGCCATAAGGAATAACTGCGTCTTCATGTACAGGCTTTTATGCTTTTTCTAATGTCCACAGAGGCCATCAGTTGGGCTCTGCCCATTGACATTGAGTTAGTCCTAGGAGTGATGTGTTAAATCTGTCTAAGAAAAGGACAAGAGAAATGGCTGTTAACGTTACTGAGGGGAAATGCAATTTGGCTTGGAGCAGAACAAGCATCCTGACCAGACCAGACGAACTAATATGAGTGCAGTTAAAGATATATTGCTAGAGTTACAGCTGTATCAGAAAAGGAAAGAATTTTCTTGTATCAGGAATTAGGAGGTTTTTCAGAGGGCAAACAGCTTGCCTTAAGCTACTCAAGGAGAAACACTGGATTCAGAATTGAACTCGCAAATATTTCCTCCAAGTCGGTCATTTAGACATTACAGTCTGTCTTTCTTGCCAATGGATGAGTCAATAATTAATGAATATTCCTGTTACTGGAATATTTAAAGACTAAAATACCAGACAATTAGCTAGCATTTTGAAAGGAAATGAAAATAAATTAATTTTTACCTGCACAGCTTAATGCCAACTTAAACTAAAGGACTCTATACTTTGATTTTGATTTCCACCAGTTCCCTCTGGAGCTGATTTACACTATTGTCCTCTGCTGGTGCAGTGTGTTGTCCCAGCGACCAGCCACCTTCGGAATAAAAGACCCAAGGCTTGATTGAGAAACACCAGGATCTAGTGCTATATGAAGTATCTCAAGGCATCCATTTGGTTTCCACTGCTGATAGGGAATTCATAGGCCTCCCGGAGGCCCTCTGTCATATCTGCTGGTCCTGCATAGGTGTTTTGGATACGGATGTTTTGGCAACAGAGCTGAGTCCCCAGTGTGTTGTAACAGTATATAGACCATAACCAAATCCACTCCTCTGCTCCGGCCTGCAAATTCTTGTCTCTGTCTCAGCCACTTTTGCTGTGCCTGGAAAACTTCTGGGCCTAGTGCCTTGCCAACCTGTATGACTTCTTGTTGTCTAATTGTCTGTTCCAGTATAATCATGAAGCCTTTTAACATTTTTCTTTCTCCCCAAGGAAAATATATCTCAATCACTAGAAAATGACCTTCAGCTTCTATTGTGAACAATGAAACAAAAAGCTTTCCGAGCAATATCAGCTTCAACTGTACTTTTCCGTTGTCATGCCTCGAAGACTCATTAGTTGCTGGCGATTTCTCATGGTTTTAAAGAATTTCTTCTTGTTTATCCTAATTTTCTTGGCCATGTCTGTACCGTTTATAAATATAAACTGCCTTTATCAACTCCATCTTTACCTTCCTCCTCTGCCACTTTCAGAATAATCCCAGCAATTGTTGTCGTAAATCGTTTGAAGATCCTTTATTAATTTACTTCGGTCTCCTGAAGTCTCAATGGTACATGCAAACGCAGTACGTTTCAATTCTTGGAAGGATTGCTTCATTTTCCTTCCCGTGAGGAGGAATGAAGGAGCTCTTTACATGCCGGTACAGGAAAGGCTTACAAGGCAAAGCTGGAAGCATTGTTCCCTGCCTGTCACATAGATGGCACGGAGCGAGGTTGTCAGAGCACAAGGGAAGCCGCGCTGCGGGAAGTGCCAGCGGGGAGAGACGGCCTTACCGTGTCCTTTGGCTGATTGCTTCCAGATGCAGCCAGCTTTCTGAGCGGCTCATTGCTGGTTTTTTTATCTCTTAGTATTAAATGGAGGAAAAATATCTCCAAACTCATCTAAGGCAAGGGCCCAGACCTGCAGTCTGGGGCATTATTTTATATTCCTCCACTGTACCATCTTTTCTATCGGCCTGAACGTTTTTCTTTCAGCACCTCACCCCAGTGATTTTCAGGGGAACTTGCTGCTTCCCCAATGTTATCTGCCCTGACCAAGGTAAATTGTCACCCCTCTGAGTCTTTGCTTCGAGACAGTTTCACCAGTCTGGGGGAGAGATTTGTGCACTTTTGGTCTGTTTGGCTTTAGCTTGTCCTTGCCTGCCTTCCTTACAAAAACCCTGTTCCCTGGAGAGAATCACAGTCAGAAGTGCAATACCCCACCCTATCACTCCAACTAGCAGGGGTAAAACCACAAGTGCAGGCTCCCTGGGCTTTTTAGCAGCCTGCGTCCTGGTTGCATGAGGACAGAGAGTCCTGAGGTTGTTTGCAAGTCCGGTGTCTCCTGGGATCGCATATTGTATTATCCCTTGAGCCACTTCCATCTCAGTTAATCTGATCAAAGTGGCCCTTCAAATTCAATTGTTTTGACTTTTCTCTTAGGTTTTCACTTTTATGTAACTCCCAGGCCTAATAAAATTATAATCATGGCTCCCCAGCCATATTCCCCTTTATTCTGTATATCCTCTCCTTTAATAGATTCCTAATTCTCTGCAGTTAAAAGTCTTCCACATTTATGTTCCTGCTCTTTATGTCTACCATTTTTCTAGATTTTACCATCACCATATTACACTGAATTGTTGGGTTAATGGCTGTTTCCCTTGGTAATTAGGAAAATAAATAATTAAGGGTTTGGGTCATGTATTGAAAAAGGGTTATGATTCTAGACAGAGTCCTGAACTAAAACAGTCAAATTAAAGGCGTTTCTCCTTAAGCAGAATTTACCTTTTCATTTGTTATAGTTTTATTCTGTCTTTCCTTTGAAACACTCAAATACTGTTTTTAAGAGAAGTCCCTGGAAAGCTCCTCTATTCTAGACAGGAACTTTTTCAAGAAAGCAGCTCAGTTAATTCCTGTGCATCCTTTGAGTCACACTTGCAAAGAGGAAGATGTGCTGCAATGACACACGATATAACCTCTCTGGTAAACCCCATTCTATCAGTGTCAATTAATCTCAAAGTAGCTTAATTGTAAAACTATCTGAAGAAAAGCAGAAAAGCATCTTTTCCTTAAGTATGTTATGTCATTGTACTCTATTGTATCCAAAGTGATTTTAAAATGTTATTTCTTACAATAGTCAGGCATGGGCCTATTTATATGGATTTTCCTATGGAATCAATTAAATTCCAGTTACACCAGGTCCATCACCCAAATGCAACTACCTTGCTAGGGTAATGTTTACTAGTTTCTTCTGCAGCCACTAAACACACAGCTATAGAGTTTCACACTGGCTGACTGATGGACCCTGTATTGCAGTTCTTTATTCCTGTTTTGAAAACTTAGATGGCTCGAGAGACTGCGTCAGATGTTCTGGATGCAAGTAAATTCACCCATTATGCCAGTCACTCTGAGCTTGAGATTTTGTACACATGAAATTCAAAACTTCTTCCTTTGTCTGATTCATTTCTTCTTCCGAATTTCTCTTCACAGGTAGTTCACAGTAAATACCATACTATATACATCCTAAGATTTAAAACACACCCTAAAGCCTGGAACCTCCACTTTCTCCTGTGGAGACAGGAGTCTGGGACCAAAGGCAAGAAAGACCTGAGATTAACAATAAAGATCCCCGTTTCACAAAACAATTTGACTGCAGAACAGTCACATTTCTGTAAGACTGCATTGCTACTCATGCTTCTTCTTCCTTTTTGCTTTTAAAATCAAGCTTGTTGAAGGGAATAAAGGGAGAATATACTATCTCGAAAATCCTATTTTCTTGAAACAGTTCAAAGTAATTGTGCGTTGATTCCCTGGAGATAAACAAATGCTATTTATCAATTGATTTTAAAAGCTAGAAGGCAGTGGTTTGAGATCACTTGCTGGCTAAAGAAGTTGGCGGTTGAAAATAACAGAATAATAAATGGCCATGGTTTGGTCACACAGATGTGAGGTAAACAGTCGATGTCCTCCAGCAGTGCAGCTTATTTGCTGATGCAGCTATAACTGGGAATAAAACTGCCTCAGCCACTAAACCAGGTCTGTGCCTTTGGAGGGATATTACAAATTCTTTAAGAGAGGTTAGGACAGAGAAACAAGCCACCTTGAGACCGTTTTCAAAAGCAGCTTAAAATACAGTTTGCTTTGCATGTTTCTTACACCCCAGACTTTCTTTGAGAAACTGTTTGGATGTTCATAGCCAGCTACAGCACTGCGATAATGAAGACGAGCTAGGGATCGTGCCTGCTACCTTGAGCATACGAGGGAACTCGGGGAAAACACCAAGCAGAAAACTCACCTTGAGATAAAAGCAACCTGGAAAAGGAATTTTTAGATTAATTTTGTCCACACGTCATGGTCTGTCGTGCTCTTCAACRGTAGCTCCCATGGTCCCCTGTGGGACTCTACCACCATCTGCATGATCCCAACAGTTATTTCCACTCCAGGGGAGCCTGCTGACAACCGTGCTGTCCTTGAGTGGTGAAAGGAGACCCCAAAATGCCACTCCCTGGCCCAGGAGCAAAGGCCTTCTCCTCTCGTCCCTGCCCTGGGTTGTGACACCTGGTCATGGTAGTGGAGGAGCACATCAYGGGGCAGATCGAGGGGAGCAGCACCCGCTCCAGACTGCTGCATGGGGCAGGTGGGCTGCAGGGAACACCCATGAGAGAGAGAGGTTTCTACTTGCAGATTTGTCCAAGTGCCTATGTGATTTTTTTTCTTTGCTTTAGCCAGCATAACTTCCATATGAGGAGAGGTATCCCCTGATTGCAACAATATAGCTCCTCCAAGTACCTGAGAACTCATCTGGCATTTTGAGTTATGCAGAGCTTGCCAGTCCCACCAAGAAGCCCGTTTCTTGCTAATCCATATTGGTGATTGTGTTGTAGGTAATTGCTATGCACAGATAAGGAGTTACACTGCAGTCAAGAAGGTAACAGCTTGTTCACCTTCTCCTCTTTCTCCTAAGAGCAATATTGCTGCTGCTTTTCTTGGTTAAAAGCTCTGGGCAAACATTTTTGAAAACCTTGTTTTGTGACTAATTTGCAAAGGTCACTCAGTGTAAGGTGATGCTGAGCTCCTATCTTTGGCTCCCCAGGCTAGTAAATCCGCCGTAAGGTCTGTCAAATGTTTAGCATCACATAAAGATTGTTAAGCAGTACCATTTTCATTTTTACATGAAAAGGAAAATCTCTCCCTTGTGGCTACAACATTTTGTTACAAATTCTTGGGGTTTTGGATGAAAGAGCTATAAAGTTGGTAGGAAATAACATCCAAAGGACCTGTGAAACTGCACAGTAATAATAATCAGACAGCACTGTTTTCCCCATGCATTCCAATTGTCCATTCTTGCTTTGGTAGGATTATTTGGTATGTGCCTTTTCCCTTGCTTCAAAACTGGAGTGACTGAAAGAAAGAGTGTTGTACAACAGGTTCTTATTTTGTTTGACAAAGAAATCTCCAGAGCAACTCCTCCTCATCTTCACCAGAGTTCAGGGAGGTAGAGTGACAGTTTATAATTCAAGGGAAATCATTTCTACTTACAAAATAATTGCTGGGTACTAAACATCTTATCACGTACAATTTGTAATACCATCTCATATAAAAACTTAGAGCATATTTTCTCCATATCAATGATGTATTTCAATAAACTATTCAGACTATCATTTTTAATTGTTACAGAATTAATCAGTTCTTTATATTAAAATGTCTCTGCTTGGAACAACACATACACAATTACTTTAAATGTAATTTTATTAAACATTACGGCAACTCTGAAAAACACACATGCTCTTTCTCCTGTGGAATAGATCAACTTCTCACTGAAAATCTGAAAAAAATTAACACTCCTGATACATGTAAAATTTCTGGTTTCCACTAAGAACTGTTGGTTTTACAATTAAGGTTATACATTTCAAGGTAAGGAAAAAAAAGTTAAAGATTGAAATATATAATTACCCACAGAAGAAGTGTAGATAGAAAGTTTCTGACCAGATGTGAAAGATGTGCATCTATGTCTGATATATGGATTGTGTTTTGAAGTAGAATTTCCAAAGGCTTTGCATCCACAGTCAGGAGATGACTTCCCAACAACCTCAGCGTCTCCGGTGCAGAGTATCTGAAAAAATCCAGACACTCAGCGTAGGGCGTATCAGGTGCTGTCCTTTCCTTAAAATCTGTCTGCAACTGTGAGTCCTGACCTCGGTTGGAAATCTAGTCCATTCTTGGCAGAAAAGTCTTACTTTCATCTGTGTGTTAATAACTTTAACTAAAACTGCCCTTCAGCATAGTTTTGGCAGAACAGCTGAAAGCTCAGTGTTAGMCTTGAACTGTTTGCTATTGCCTTGATGAATAAGAGCAAAGGATTGCATACAATCCTCATTTTATACTTTCATGTAATCCTTGTACTCTATAAAAAAATCACACATATAACATTATACGTAGACCCTGCAACAGAGCGGTGGCCTTGGATTTATCCTTGTGTGTAAATTCTTCATATGCATAAGTGTTTGTAAGATGAGCACTTAATCTTACACTTTCCCTATTATATCAAGCAGGTGGCTGAGAGAAGCGTAGGAGACGTGTAACAGGAGCGGGGAAAATCAATAGTGTGATTTGGGCAGAAGAAATCAATGCAACAATGCAGCAAAAGAACTGAATATAGTGGTGTGGACAGAGGTAATCAATAAAAATACATGTGCTTTTGTGATGCGTGATGAGTGAACGGGTCCAAATAGGACAGAAGACTAACCTGGACTTTTATCTGAATCCAATACAAACTGGATATTTGGGGAGGTTCAGCTGAGCTAGTTTTATATACGCAGGCACATTTTTCCCCCTTCTTTTTCTTTTTTCCCCCCATCCTTCTGATCCCAGGTTCCAGCTAGCTCTGTATGCACAAATGACAAAATGTTCAACAGCTTGAGAGAAAAAGTAGGTTTCTAGCATAATCTGATAGATTCAGTTGGTCTGGACAGCTTGAATGCTGTTTATTCTGCTGGATGCTGCTATTTGCTGCCTGTGCATCTTCAGGTGTATTTTTTTCTGTGTTTTTGTAATGAAGTAAAAGTCTTCCCCAATCCACTTTCCTCCCCAGAACTGGTTTTCCACCTCTGGTCATTTTTTTGTGTTGGGTTACAAGTTTGCCTGTAACTTGGTAAAAAGGCAGCCCCCATATTACCTGCGAAGGGGAACTGTGCCTTAACCAGGCCATGAGTCAAATTCTATTTGACTGGCTGCTTTTGATGTGCTATATATATTTTCTGGGAACATTCTGCCCAGCCTTGCCTTCTGGCTTGGTCTCTCTATAATGCCACATAGGTTTGTTTACTTTTCCCTTGGGTACTGCTAAAACAGGTATAACCTCAAAATTGATTTCTCCATGAAGGAACACTCTCTCCTTTGTTTTGGCCATATTACGGCGTAATTTTTATCCCTTGCACAAAACTCCTGACTTTGTCCCACACTAGTTGAAAATATTTTTTTCTGCTTTGGTAGTGGATACAGGATATTTATGTTTCAGCTCTGGTGTATGGGTTTCTGAAATTGTAAGATACTATGCCCATAAGCTACATATCTGACCCCAATTCTGCTACACCATTTATTACATTTATGTCATTGCTGCTGTGTGGACTTCTGCAGTTTCAGTTGCTGTACACTTTGTACTGCCCGAGCAGCGTTTTACTTAACTATTACAATGCTAACACTCAACAGTATGAAATCTGAGCTTTTTGTTTTAAAAAGCCACGGGTATTGCCCACAGCAGGCACAGCTCCTCCCAAACCGGGTCCTTGTAAAAGCTATCAGTGCTCTCACCAGCTGCTGGGGAGATCTTACAAGGCCTGAAGGTGCTGAGACTCATCGCTGGGCTTTGACCTTGCTGTCCTGTTTGAGTTTTCCCAGCCCTCAGCATCCTCTGGCTCTTCTACAGGAACCCAGGCGAGACCGCCTCCTCCGCACTAGGTCAAGAGAGCTGAAGCTTCCCAGAGATCTTTGTAGCTCATAGGAGTTGACTCAATAAAACAATGCCGAGAGACATTGTGTGTCAATCGTGTTGCCTGCCGGGGACGTTACACTCCTGGTACAGACAGTTACTAAATCTTGACAGATCTGATGACCGAGGGCATTTTTTCCCCTGGGGCATGATTGTCCTGCCAGGAGGGCGTAAATGTTTGTTTGCAGAGAAAAACAGAAATGTGGTGCTGCTTCTGCTGTAGCTGGCACTAATAATCGCCTTTGAATAGGCTGGTTCAGCGGACACTGCAAAAGGGAGGGAAAAGGTTTGTGCCAGCACTCAGGAAGAAACCCAGGACAGAAGGCTTCACAGGAGCTGGTTGTTCAATGCTGCAAATTTTCCCAATCCTCAAATTTCTTTTCAAAGCTCTTTAAAAAAAAGTATTTATTAATAGCTTGTCGGATTCAGAAAGTGCTTTGCTGTGCTGATATTTGCATCCCCAGGAAAGAGTTGCACTCTGCTGAACTGATGCTACTTCCGAATTTAACTGTGTGTTTTCTGCACTTACCTAGTGTGTTTTCTGACCATGTGCTTATGGCTCTGAACCACATTTGCTGACTTAGCAGGGGCTGGTGCCGGGTGAGGGGGAAGGGAGGACAAGGGGACAGAGAGCGCTGTGTACAGCTTATGGCAATAGCAAATAGACCTGCCAATGGGAAATCCTGGCCCCAGTTTCAGGAGTTTGAACTTACATTTGAACCTATGTTTCCTCCTCAGGGAAACATGGGCATGGGAGCAGGGTGCATCACCAGGGCTTGCCTTGCCATGGGGCTGCAACAGGTCCCAGCCTGCAGATTTGGACCCAGGAGATTGGGAGCGGTGCTGCACCCCCAGCACAGAGGTGTCCACCAAGAGCGGGGCCCCCCGTAATGCCCGGCCCCAAGGGCCGCAGTATGGGCAGGGAAGAAGCTCCTTTTTCTCCCTCCTCTTTTACTCAGAGACCCTCAGAAGGGCTGGGAAAATCAAGTTCCCTGGTTTTAAACTTTGCAGTCTGACAGACAGATGCTTTTTGAAGCTCCCCCGAGGTCTGTTTACAGCTTCTTCCACTGAGCTCCCATTGTGACGATGTTGTAAGCGGCACCACTTTTCCAGCAAGATGAATGCCTTCTCTGGGAGAACCAGGAGAAAAAATGTCAATTATAATTAAAAATAACCTCTTCATTTTTAAATGCATATCACAGATTATGGAGGGAAACTCAGCAGTGTTTCTTGCTGATTTGAGCTTCTAGATTTCCACACTAAGTCAAAAGCATTTGTGGGGGGTTCTTCACAGATGAGCAAAATCCTGTATGATAAGGGTGTAATTATAAATGTGAAAATGCAATGTTGTGATATACTTCAAAGGACTGTGGGACAAGATCCAGATCTCATCTACTTCACAGACAACCCAGCAAAGCTCTCCTGAAGTCAGTCTGATGACTTCCTTGAAATTAAAGATTTGCATCTCTGTAACTGAGGGGAGAATTGTACCCTATGACTTTAAATCACGGCTTTGGCATTAGTACTAGAGGCCCAATTCCAAGGCTGTCAGAAGAGGATTTCAAGGATCTATTTATTGACTAGGAAAGAAGGTTGCCCTTTCAGAGACCATCAGCCTGACTTTTCATTTATTTTCATCTTCCTTGGACTTTTGCAAAAGTAAAGGCAACTTAGAAACAGGGAACTGGGCGATCTGTTACATACGGGGAACTGCTTCAAAGTGATAATCAGCTGCAAGCAACTACTGGAAATGAAGCAGCAAGAAATGTTTACAGGCAGGATCTGAAATAATCTCTCAGTCTTTTCTGGGGCTCCTTCATTTTGTGTTTACTCAAGTAGTGCAAAGTTATGAAAGAATAACTTGCCAAAAGCAAGAATAAATCTTGATTTTTAGGTTAGGCATGGCAGTATATGGGCATTGCTGCAGCTTAGTATTTATGTTGTTGGTGGGGAGAGGGAGTGGGGAATGGAATGAGGTTTTCAGTTTATTTTCTTTCATAAATCAGAGGAATTACTATTAAAAAATTTACTTCTTCATTTAGGTGTTCTATGCCAAGGACCAGTGCTGGGCAAATAATTGCAGCTAATTCAAAAGAATTCCCAAAGCCCCACATATGGAGGCAAATACGCACTTCCTACTGTGTATATTGTGTGAGTCACATTCAATTAAAGTAAATGGAGTTGTGCAAAGTTGAATTTGACCCCACATAATGAATGTACGTTCTTCCCACTGTGTGTTTGTGAAAGTTGCCTGGGGATTGCTTTATTTTAGCTGGGGTGCTGACAAGGAAAGCAAGTGTAATGAAAACAAAGCAGCCAACGTTCACAAACATGATGTATGTGCTGAAGTCAGGAAATCTTTTCTCACTCTGGATTTTAAAGCACTGTATGCAATGTACATGTCAGCCTAGATGAAATTCTTATCTCAAGGGGTCGTAAGAGTCTCCGACACATGATTTTAAACCTGGACTGGCTGAGGGGTTTTCCTGCTGCTTTTCTTTTTACAAAATGGCATCTGCATGGAAAAATTTCTGTTAAGCTTCACTCAACCAAAAAAACTCTGACTCTATTAAGAAGATATTTATGTTGAGGTAAATGCTGACCCTGATCAGGGCTTATTGCAGTTTTTGACCTTTGGCTATTTTTGAAATATTTATTGTTTAGAACGCTGGTCTGAATTCATGGATGTTTCCTGGACATTCTCCCTTCTCTCTTTCCTCTCAGGTAAATTTTGACCTCAAAGCCTTTCTGGGGAGATTTGTATCAAAAAAGAGCTGCTCAGAGTAACAGGGACGAATACTGCAGCATTTAACCCGCTATTGTGAATAACGGGGTGTCCCTGGTTTTGCATTTAAATCAGACCTCCGCCTTCCACATTGGTTAAAGGTGTACAGAGATGTCAGGGGGCTCATGGCAAAGGCTGAAACTGTGGCCTTTTTCTGCGTTAGGATGCAGTGCCATGAAATACATCGATGCTATTTAGGAGACCGCAACAAGAGACATAGGGCAAACTCTGCTTCCATCTTTTCACTCTTCCCCCCATCCACTGCCCTGATTTCTGTGCTTGGTCAGTCTGATAGGTACCTCTGAGAGGAGGTGGGCAAAACACACTGCCTGAGTTCAGGAGAGCTGTCACAGCCCCTCGCTGCCCCGTGCCCTAGGGATGTGCCCAGCCGGGACCAACCGCAGGCATGCAGCRCTGTCACCCAGGAGAAAGAGAAGAAGAGGCTGGAGGAGTGAGTTGATGCACCTGACTTTTGCCTCCGGAGGCCTGGCTTGCTTCARACTTGGAGTACACATCGCAAGTGTAATGAGTCTTATTCTCATCAGTTAGGCTTCAGCTGACACATCTCCATCAAAAGCTGACACATAATTTATTTCCAATAGGAGAGCTGCCCAGGGAAAGCTGTCAGTACTAAGGGAAAAAAAGGAAGAAAAGAAAAGCAGAAAGTGTTTTGAGCCAGGCCAAAGGGAACTAAGGGTGAAAGGAGTTGGCTTGGCACTTGCCAGCGTAGCATGGCAAGGAGAGACAGGACGCGGAGCTCACAGACCCGACTCGGGCTGGCCTGAAGGCCAAGTGTTAGTGGTTGCCATTGCACTCCCTGGCTTGGCTTGGAGTGCGGCACAGGCTGCAAGGGCAGCTGCAGGCATTGTCTGCCTAGTTCAAAAACAGCAGCGTCTGGTGGGTCCCATACAGCTCCCCTTGGGCAGAATCACTATCACTGACCTTAGTGATGAAGGGCACACAGGTGAGAAACCGGGGGATGTAAGCCCATGTTCACAAGCCTCAAAGGACACATCCGTGCCACAGCTTTTGGAGGTGCACATCAGCCAGCTTCACAGTAACCAGCTCAGTGTGTCCATGGAACTCGCTGTGAGCTACAGAACCGGCCAAAACAACCGGTTAAACAACCCTTAGCAGACTATTTTCATGTCGAGACGTGGGCTACTGCAGCTTCCTTGCCAGCAGCACTAAAGTGAGCTAAACCAAAGCTAGCTCAGGGATATGTATGGTCCCTGCAGTGGCTGGGCTACAGATGTGTCCAAATCTAGAAGACCATGCACTGTGGGAAGATGTTGCTCCAAACCACAAAAAACCAACAGATCATCACCAAAAGGAGTCCCTTGCTAGCTTTGGGCTGTATCATTTCCTAGAAGTACTCTGTAACATGTACGGGCTGCTGCGGGTCCAGAGGGTGGGCTGACAGCAGCCAACCTCCTGGATCAAATGTGCCCTGCAGTATTACTCAACCTCGTCTGTGGGGAACATGACCTGCCAGCAGCAACCACTGTCCCAGGGGTTGCTGGAGCTTTGCTGGCTGTGCGTGGGGGAAGATGGAGGTGTGGGTTGACAGCCCTGGGCAGCTTGCAGTGTTGTGGTGCCATCAGGGACATCCCTCACCTGCACTCGGCACAGCAGCGACACTGGAACTGGGTCTTTGAGAAAAACTCACGAGCATCTGGGGAGGAGAGTGGAAAAGGCACCCATCACGTTTGACCCATGTGTGGGGACCGCAGGGGTCTGCTGAAGGGGCATGTTGTGTTCTGCTTTACCCATGGAGCAGCACCTAGATTCATGTCTGAGTACATAAGAAAATGAGGTTTAACTAATCCGCCATTTAAAGAAATAACTGCTAAAATAATAGCATTTTGATGGAGCAAAGGTTATCTGTCCCAGAATGGCAGATATTGCTCAGTGACTCCGCTGATGAAAGGCACAGCCAGCATGAGCTTTGGGAGGCTCGGGAGTGCTTGCTCGCTCACTCTCTCAAGCAGCCTGTTGGCTATTTATGGCATTTCCCTTATCGCCCAGCAAAATTAATTTTACCACATACATTACGTAACATGCTTTTGTCTCAAACAGCAGAGACCAGTGAGCTTCCCATCCTCCCCAAAATGACACCTGGTATTTGTGGTGCATATCTGAACTGGAGGAAAATATTGGGGAGGCTCTAGCCAGAGAAGCACTGGGGAGAACATCAGTGTGTGGTGCCATCACAACTCTCTGAGATTTACATAGCTTATTTGTGCTGCTTACAACTGAGGAGAGGATTTTTTATGCCAACCCTGTAAACTCAGCCTTTGATCTTAAAATCTGTTGGTGTTCTTTTGCTTCTTACACCACCAAAGGTGTTTAAAAATCTGTTGCCAGAATTATGCTGACAATTTAGCTTTAGACCATGGGAAGCTCAGCCCCATTCTTACTTTATGAAATGAAAAGCAGGTGTTAACAATATCCATATGTGCTTTGTTTTTTTCTTTCAGCTAAATTAGACAGAGGTTTCTTAAAGATGCTGTGTGGGAAGATACAAGATTAAACCTTAATTCTTTGTGGTGCATCTTCTTTGTTCTGATGTATCAAACTACAGCTACTGCAAAACCAGCCTCCCCAGCCGCTCCAGAGCTTCCCTTGCCTAGGAAGATGCTGTTTGCACATGGGCAGTGGGGATTGTTCAGTGCCACCCTGGTACATTTATGCTGTAGCCAGTGCATCAGGAGTATGATGGGAATGAGCTGTTTGCCAGAGGATCTGGACTATCAGGGAATGAGGGCAGGAGGAGAGGATGAAGCTAATCGGATTAGCATAATTTGAAGCAGTTATGAGGTTCAACTAGACATCAGCATCTTTGGGTATTGGAGGGAGCATTAGTTTCCTCAGACACTCCTGTCTTTCCTGTATGGTTACATTGTGGATGAGGACCTTGTTTCATTGAAACAGCTGCAGTGTTACTGAGCCGCTTGGGCTTAAACGTAGCACCCCTCAGAGCACCCAGGTTCTGCTGCTTTCATTATGGGAGAGGAATCACTCTTCCTTTGCATTTGTTTCCTCTGCCTGTAGGGCTAATACACTCATGTAAGTTACTATTTCTTTAGTATTTGAGTACCTCCACATACAGTACCAACATAATGACATGCAACCAGAACAAGGACGCCCCACTGTGAGTTAGTGGAGTTGCTGGTGTTATACTTTGTGCATGTTAAAATTCTGCTCGTGGCAGGATTTAAATAATGATTTTCAGACTGTATTACTAGCTTTAATTTTTCACTGATCTGTAGTTTACCCGATGGAAGAGGATGCCAGTGCTGTTAAATGCTACCCTGTGGTGGAAAGGCTTCCTCAAAGAAAGCTATGCAGCACTTCCTAAAGACAGTCAGCCTCCAGATCCACCCCGTCTCCCTGGGGAGCTTGTTCCAAGAATAGGTCCCCAGGCTGTCACCTACATTATCCCAAAGGAAGGCAAATGCTTGTTTCAGTCAAGAGCCAGTAATGAGCTACCTGTTTTTGTCATGCTTAGCATGTTTGTTAATGTACAGATCAACAGAAATGTAAGTTTGGTGGGCAGACATGGTTCATGCTGAAAGGCGCACATTGAGTCATCAAAGGCTGTGAAGGGATGAATTTTACCTTCTGTTGTGCCTAGGAATTGTTAAACGGTCAGACAAGTCTTCTTATTACAAGGTGACATATGTGACTTAAAAATAAATGAGCTGATTCTTAATTTAGTTACAGGAGTGCCAGGACTACCCCCTGCATAAATCAGAGGTAAATATATTTCATGGGGGAAGGCATAGATTTGGAGAGGAGATGGAAGATTAACTCTGTCCAGATCCTTCTGGAGGCTTCAAAGAAATCAGTTATGAAACTGGCACGCTCCACTAAGAACGGTTTCCCTGTGATGAATGAAACCTAAGGCACAAAGGAAGACAGAGTGTCTCACAAGGTATGTGTCATAAAAAGTCTATAACAAGTCAGCTGGACAGGGGAAGAGAGAGACATTCAAAATTTAATTTGGTGTAAGTGTATTTCATGTCTTGATGTATCTTTTATAAATATTGGCAATGGCGCTGTCCATCTACTTTGGATACCAAAACCAAATAATTCAATGTTCATTTTGCTTTAACTTCTTTTGAGCAAAGAGTGATTTCAAAGTAACTAGCTAACAAGACGATCATTGTCACACAGTGGAGGAAATCTGTGAAATAGGGCCATGAGGTAAACACCTTTCTCCATTAGCACATATCTGGAATATTCAAAGACATGTCTCCACAGGAGCTGGAAGAGCTTGTTTGAGACCTGGTAAGAAGAAAGGGTCTTTCAGTGACTACTCATAACCAGGAGGGCTCTCTGATGTAAAATAAGGTGATGGACCCCACAAGCCAGAGGTCCCAAAAGAGAAATCACATAATCCCACTGAAATATTCCAAAACCTAAGCTACCTTTGATGCAGTCCAGACTTCTGGAGACATTTCTTGTTGCTCTCTGCACTAGCCAAAAAGCTTTGCCAGCCATTAGAAATGGTCAAGATTTTCCTGGGGAAATAATTCCAACAGAAAATGCCCTTTTCACAAAATCCAGAATTTACACATGGAAATTTCTTATTTCCCCAAAAGCTTTTGACTCTTCATCAAGAAAATCAGAAGTGGCCTGCCCTGCTGTCTCCTCCTCAGGAATACATGGATCTCACTTTTTTGTTGGAAGAGAAAAAGGAAAATTAACAAGAATACTCCAGGCATGTGTGAAGAGGCTGGGAATTAACAATAACAGCAACAAAACTCGTGTTACAGCTCTCAGACTGGAATCCTCCTGGAGCCCCTTCTCATGCAATGTTTTTTACTTTTGACTTTATGTCCAGAAGCATAACCAAAATATATATTCATTGTGAACAAGTGTTTTGGTTTGTTTTTGCAAGACTGGATTTCTTTTTTCCAAACCTTTCTACTGGCTGCTTCCTTCATTCACTTCTCTGGCTCTTGTTAATGGTCTTTTTGTCATCAATGCCTAATGCCCGGGCCCGCTTTCATAATCCTGTCACTGGTCTTCTGCTCATTCTCTCTTAAAACACCCTTTGCAAAAAGCTAATCTTCCCTCACAAAGGACTGAACCTAAAAATAGGAAGACCAGTGCTGCTGCTGTGATAATACATTGAGTGTGACTTTCTGACGTAATCACTATCTTTCATTCTCATTAACCCTGTAACATATGTCCTCTTGTCTTATTTTGTCTAGTTTTAGTGTAGCTTGACTCTACAAATCTCTACTTGTAGTCAACTTGTAGCTCTTGTGCAAGTAATTCACTGAAGCCAAACAAGAGAGGATCACTCTACTAATTAAAAAAATCTACATTTTGTACCACCAGACTGTTGTCTCCCTAGAGAGAGCATCAAGACTGTTTTTCAGGAAAGCACTTCACATTTTAGTGGTACTGTGTAAATACTGATTTTAAGAACCAATAGCTGAATATCACGTTATAAACTTTTGCAGTGAGGAAGAAGTACCTTTAACCATGTCAGCTGGCTCTAATCAAGCACAGGTCTGAGCAACCAAACATGTTGTGCATGCTCAGGATCCAGAGCTGCGTTTTACAAATGGCACCTACATTCACAAGAAGCAAACTTCAAATCCTGAGCTGTCACATCCTTGATGCTTAGGGGGTTTCAGTCCAAGGCATCCAAACGCTTCTCTTCCGGCTTACACCTAATTGTTAGCATTGCTACCTAGACAGCCACTCTGCTGTCCCTTTTTCTTAGAGATCAGTAAGTAAATAAGCCCTCTGTACTGTTTCATTTCTGAAAAAATAGACCTAGATTACTGTTCTGTTAGTCTTAAATGCTCATGTCCTCCAGGAGGGCTGGCATCCTCAGGACAGGCACAGAAAGCCAGCTTTGCTGAAGCGCTCTCATCTGGCGACAGCCGTGTTTCTGTCCTTGCTCACCCGGTCTCACAGACGACCACGCTTCCATTTGTCACTAAGTCACAAGATCATCCACAGCAAGCGGCGTCTGCCTTATCGCAGAACAGCACGTCAGTGGGTTTGAGCATCAAAGTACAACTGGATTTAATACGATCAGGAAGAAGGTTGGTGGCAAACTCAGCAGGCCAGGACTAGCCAAGGAGGGGCATAAGCACAAATACACTGTCAAAACCAAAGCAAAACCCTCCAGCCAAACCCAGCTCTTTACACCCAAGCTTTCCCAGCAGCGTATGAAGGCAGCAGCCTCCTGGGTGAGGGGAAAGAGCAGCCGTCACACGCCAAGGGGAGGTGGGGAACATACCACTGGTGGGGCACGAACCCAATGGAGTGAGACCAGATGAACCAAACCAAGCCCCAGCTTCCAGTGACAGCTCAAATCAGTCAGGGGAAACTTCTTGGATGTGACAATGCTCACAAGCCATCGGAAGAAAGGAGGACAAGTGCCAGAGTCTGAGGAGCAAAGAACCATGGCGGCTCTTCTCCCAGCACGGTGAGTTGAGAATAAAGCTGGGTTGTGTCAGTGGAGTCACACAAGAATAGAGACAGCATAAACGTGGGCAGCAGCCGGCTCCAGGAGGTGAATTTACTGTGTGCTCTGACTGAGCAGCCCCAGTGATGCAAATTGCTGTAGCTCTGATTAATTAGGCTGCTAAACTGGATTTATAGATACTATACTTTGCTATAGGAGCACAAAGCAGCCAGAGACTTTCAACAACATTTCATCCTTATGGCCTGGTACACAGACAATGTTTTCTTGCTTTTAACCACTGTAACTGTGCCAGGTAGGAAATGTTTCCTACCAACTGATTCACACAAATAAACCCTGAGTGTGGGCATGGCCATCGTGGCATAAGTTTGTTACAGCTACCTTGCTTATTTATTTCCCAGACTTTCTTCATCTACTGGTGCAGCTGCATTCAAATTAAAAAGGTCATACCACTTGAACTGTATTGATGTAGTTGTGCTAGTTTTGGCTGGGATAGAGTTAATTTTCTTCATAGTAGTTAGTATGGGGCTATGTTTTGGATCTGTGCTGAAAACAGTGTTGATGATAACAGAGGAATGTTTTCGTTATTGCTGAGCAGCGCTTACACAGAGTCAAGGCCTTTTCTGCTCCTCACACCACCCCACCAGCGAGTAGGCTGGGGGTGCACAAGAAGTTGGGAGGGGACACAGCTGGGACAGCTGACCCAACTGGCCAATGGGGTATTCCATACCATATGATGTCATGCTCAGCATATAAAGCTGGAGGAAGAAGAAGAAAGGGGGGGACATTCGGAGTGATGGCATTTGTCTTCCCAAGTAACCGTTATGCGTGATGGAGCCCTGCTTTCCTGGAGAAGGCTGAACACCTGCCTGACGATGGGAAGTAGGGAATGAATTCCTTGTTTTGCTTTGCTTGCGTGCGTGGCTTTTGCTTTCCCTATTAAACTGTCTTTATCTCAACCCACGAGTTTTCTCACTTTTACCCTTCTGATTCTCTCCTCCATCCCACCGGGGGTGGGGTGAGCGAGCGGCTGGGTGGGGCTTAGTTGCCGGCTGGGGTTAAACTGCGACAGTAGTACAGCATTTATATACAATCATTGAGTTAAACCAATATAGCTTTTCATCTTTAGAAAAAGTTTGAGCTATGGTAATGCATCAAAGTTTCGCACTGTTTAACAAGAGAAGTAAAATATAGCGTGTAAGAAGAAAAAGCAGAAAGTGGAAAAAAATTAACTCCTCATGAATTCATTTTCACTAGGTCAGAAAAATCTGCATTTTCCTTTTAGTTGTCTGATTACCGGCTTTCTCTTTGACTGCAGCTTTGAAAACATTTTTGTTTCCCATCTTTATTCCCTACAAAAAACATTGTCTTCAAACAAATATCTCAAAGGGTTTAGAGAACTGATTGCAGACTGATTCTGGAAGGAAAGAAAGATAATTGTGTGTGAGCTGATAAATGTTGCAGGGACAACTCTAAACAATCATGCATGAATTGTATCTTCAACCAATGTAATTACCGAACAATTCAGAAAATGCGAAAAAGCTGGTATTTTTTGTAGTTATTTCCTTTCCTGGCCTGTGTTTTGGATGGCTTTCAAGCATCCCTGATTAAATCTGGCCGGAAATCTTCTGGTGGAGCCCATTCCCAATGAGAAATGCTGATTCATCAGAATGAAACACTGCCGAGTGTGGGAACCTGTCGTGTTTGGTTCAGCACGCATGGGCTTCAAACCTCGCCTGCTGTGCAGGTTGCTGGCAGAAAACTACCAGATTTCCTCCTGTCCCATCTGCCCCTCCTGTGGCAGCCCACTGGGCAGCCTGCGTGGAGGGGCCCGTAGACTAAGGCAGACTTCTCTGCAGGCTCTCCAAGGATAAAAGGGATCAGAAGGTAAAAGCTATGAGGCAAAAATATTTACTCTTAAAATAGTTGGGCAAAGCAGTCAGCACCTGACTCGACTTCCAGTTTTCCGGTGTAGGACCTGTACTCCCAAAGCAGACTGCAAAATCAGCATAATACAACTCTGAAATTGCTTACAAGTGACCCCAGAAAAGATTAACCTTTGCTTACAGCAATATGTCAGGAAATGCGTTATAAGCTCTTTAATGCAGAATATCTGAAAGCTTTTTGACCTATATTTCTATTTGAGCATCCTGCTATAGTGCTGTGTTAATCACCAGTCCCTACTGGTAGTCCTCCACCTATGAAGCTGGAGCAACAACTGAGCATCGCGTGCAGTTACAACCACTATCTGCCATTTTTTTCATGTGTATGGTGGCTAGCTTGGAGTGCTGCACACCCCATGTCTGCCTAGGAGTCACCAAGAGCAATCTTCTGCTAACCTGCAGGACCCTGACTGTAGGCTGTAACTTGTTCCATGCCACGTTGCCCTCAGTAGGTATTAGCTGGAGCCTCTGGCTCCCAACTCGCCTTTCCAGGTGTTTGCTCAGGACACTGCAACACCTGCCAGGGACGAGTGACAGAGAGGTGTCACTGGGGACGTGTGCATTGGCACAGTACCTTGGATTCCCAAAGGAGATGACAGCCCTGAGGGACTTGCCAACACAAACATCTGCCAGGAGATATTTCCTACCCACTCAACTTAAAAATGCAGGCGATGAGACAGTCACTGGATAGGAAGGAAAACAGAATCAGGTGAAGGGTTTCACTCGACATTTTGCAGGTGTACTGGTACTGTCAGGAACGCACCTTCCTGCTGCAAGATATTATTGCAGTGCCTAAAGTGCCTTCATCTGTGTTGTGCTGAGGGCCTCCCTTCTGCAGTTCTACAGCCTGCCTTTCCCTCGCAGCCTGGGRCAGTGTTTCCCCTTGCTGTTCTCATGCTGTTGTTCTTGTGTTGTTATTCTCATGGCCGTGCACCTACAAACTCCAACAGCGTGAGAATCACCCCCTGCTCTCCTCTCCCTTTTCCTGCCTCACGTTTTGTAGCCTTTGGTTTATAACAGAGAAAAAACAAGTCTCAGCTGATAGCATAGTAGGTACTAGCTGGTAAGTATTACCCAGTAATACCATATGCACAAAGCTGAGCCACCCATCAGCCTGCAACACTTGTACCTGATCAAAGCATGCTCCAGTCAACACCGAGAGCATCAGAAGTGGGAAAACCAATAGAGACTCTGAGCAGGTCCCAGTGAAAAACATACCGTACTGTGCTTTCCTGACTGACTAGGGGGAAGAGATGCGGGGGGTGGGGGGAAATCATCCCCATTGTTGTGTTAATTTGCTGTACTGGAGAGATCAGTCTCAGGAAGATGCTTCTCTGGTCACCCAGAAATAACCCTGGAGAGCTTTTCCCTTTCCCATTTTATTCTCTTTCTTTCTATCCCTTCTCTTTACCAAAGGTAACTTTGAATTCACTGTATGCCACCAGATATGGACCCCACAGATAGAGCTTTGTGAATGTAGGTCTGTCACAAGATTGTCTGTGTGACCGTGTTTCTAAGGACTCACCTGAACTCATCTGAGTCCAGCAATGAACATCCCAAATCTGTTGTCTGTTATGGATCTTCAGCTATGCTGGGAAACACCATCTATTTAAAAACTTTTGGATTCAGAAACTATTTCAAAATAGCGTGCTGAGCTTGAGTCACAGGATGCATATTCAGGTGGTTAATCTTTGAGATAAGGAGGTTTAGACAGAACTATTTTCAATTCAGTTTCAGTGAAGATGGGATCTACAGGATGCACTCAGAAAGCTCCAAGGGAGCATTGTGCATCAAAAACCAACTTAACTTTCTTACAGCTCTTTAATTAACCCCTCTGATCAGAAGAGACCTTTCTGAATCATGTAGGTTTGTACTTGTCCCTGGTCTAACTCTGCAGCTCACTGCTCTGTCTTTGAAATCTGCAAACACTTCCACTTGTGTTTTTAAGTCTTTGTATAAATTAAAGCTCATTTGGGCTCTGATCATGTACAGCTTGAGTCAAAAGGAGTTAACCATTAATTTAATTGGGAGCAGGATACATGCCTTCTTTAGGAAAGCAGAAGCAGGAAGGGTATCATCTTAACTAATTTAGTTAATTTGTCAAGAAGAAGAGACAGTGGAACTTGCATGTTGCCATTAACCTTACAGTAACTCAGTTTTCTTAACACTAGCTGGCAATCATAATTTCTATGGCTGTTAGGAGATTCACTTTCTTCTGGGACTTGGTTTCAGTTGCTGATTTCAGATTCAGACCCACTGGAGTTAAGTGAAACCCTCCCTTAGTGGGTCTAGGGTAATGCTGCAAACGTTTCAGCAAATACCCATTTGTATATTCAAGAGAGTGATATTGGACTGTGTTTCCAGAATGTTTTGTATTTGCTTGCATCTCTAATCCTGAGTGAATCCCACAGGGACAGGTGGCTGACTGCAGATTTCTTGCAGAATTTGGCATTCCTGTGTTTGGATTTGGCTGTGTTCAACCATTGAGGGTGACTATTGCTCAGATACTTAAATTTCTGATGAACAAACTGTTGTAGGTGAAAAAACTGCTTAAATTGTAAATGCTAACAAACGGCAGATAATTGGGTGTATGCATGTGTGAGGGGATGCATATCCAAAATTTAACTTTTGAACTCTCAAGCAGAAGCCTGCTGCTTGCTAGCTGCAAGCAGTACAGGCTGGTTCTGAATTTTGATAGCACCTGGACTGAACAAACCTTGCATGTCCTGAATCCTCCCATTAATGAAGACACATAAGACAGAATCACCAATTAGGAGGCTGATCATGTGTTGTGCTTCTGCACCTAGACTATTTAGATTAGGAAAAACAGAGTCTTGGGGCTATTGAAAGAAAAGATGACCAAAACCAAGGGTTCCCCAAAAAAGAACTTGTCTCGGAGAGAAGAAGGGGACATAGAATGAAGAAGGTGAAGAAGATCTCAACTGGAGGAAACATCCTCAAACCACGGGGAGTTCTTGGAGATCAGATCAGACTGAAGACAAATGCAGTGGGACGTTCAGGAACCTTGGATTGTGATGTCCAAGGTCATTAACTGTGAGCAGCAGCACAGCATGAATTGACATGACTTTTGCCCAACCTTCCCAGACCAGCAGAGACCAGCTGGAGAGGGAAGCTGAGCCCTCATGAAGGTAGTGCAGGGAGGGGAGCGACTGAGTGTGTTAAATAATCAGGTAAGGTAAAAGCTCTGATCTTTCTGGTTCTTCAGTAAATCCCAGGATCCAGATCTACTACGCGTTGCTTGTTATTCTGTCTTGCCCCTGAACAAACAGGAATGATAAAATTCACCCAATAAGCTACTCATTACAAATGATTCCCTGAGGCTGAAATTCACGCAAGTGCAGGGAGCAGTACAAACTGTATGTATCACTTCAAAACCACGCAAGTCATGGAGCTGGGAATAGGACTAGCTCTGCTCTTAGCTGCTATAATGGCCTTGTGTTAATCCACTGTATAGGGATGAAATTAATTCCCTTCTCACCCTGGAAGCCATTATCAGTAGCAGAAGCTAAAGACTTTTCCTGCCCAACAAATCTCTTACTCCAAGACACCAAAGAGAATGGAAAGGCAGGTGTAAGTCAGCAGGCTTTGGTTCTGGACCAGTTTTGTTGTCTTTTTCAACCTCAGTTCCTGCTAGAATAGGAAGCTAGGACATTGTCTTCCTCATAATTTTTTCCTTGAAGATGACTATCTTCCACCATCAGTTCAAGACCTTTTTTTCCTTCAAGGTTATGCCAAACTTAAGGAGATGAACTCAAGGAGATTGAATGCAATGTACAGAGATAAAAAAATAGGTTTCAGATGGTTTTATGGAGGCACGGCTGTGCTGTTTACAATGATACCTTCACACAGTAAAGCCCAAGTAATTATAGACAATCTTCTTTCTTTTGTTTTCCGCTTGTCATTTTGCTAAGCACTATGAGTTTCCACTTGGGAGGCAGAAATGTTTTGGGTTTTTTTTTTTTCCTCTCATTTGCTTGTCACGTTGTTCTCCGTACCACCATCTGCTTGCTAAAAGAGCGAGCAGTGCTCAGATCTTACCAGTAGAATAGCTTTAAACCAGCTCTTTGACCCTGTTGCTGACAGTGCTTTCCCAGCAGTGCTTTGAGATACCAGATGCAATTCCAAGTATGCTGCAATACAATCCCAGTGGCAGAACAGACTGAAGGCCTTCTCTTAAGAAGATTGCCTTGAATTACTTGCAGGACAATCAACTCCTTTTTATAAAAAAAAAACATGCTAGAAGTTGGACTGTGTAGTCCATTGCTTAAACTGTGACTCACCTATTGGCCAGAAGTTTATCTGATGGTAAAGCCACCTTCGGACCCAGCAGGAGCTGGAATTGTCAAGTATTTCATTTTATTTATATAAAATGTATATATATATTAAAAAAAAATCTTTATATATATATATTTAATATATATATWAAAAGTATTTACATCACATTTTATACGTGATTTCAACTATGACTTATGGACAGGGACAATGAGTTACTTAGAAGTGTACCTACCACAGTGTTTGGAGAAACATTTCTCCACCTGCTTCTGTGCCAATTCATCTCTTTCTGCAGGTGCTAAGGGGCATCTAGAATGCCACCATGATATGTGATGGGAACTCAGAACAAAAAAAGGTTAGTAATGCAATATTTGCTGAGATCGTGGCAACTTTTAAGCCAATGTTTGTCACTGATTTATTTTACCGAAGACGGTATTTCAACCTGCTGCTTGGCTGAATGGGCTGCAGTTCTGAAGAGTTTGGTGTAAGACCCCATGATATATTTCTAGACCAGGTTGAGGTGGCCTATGTAGCTACTTGTATTGAGGTTGCTAAGACTGTGAGTGTGGTAAGATGGAACCAGATGTGAAAAAAGGAAGTTTCAAGCCTTTACAAAACCAGTAGGTGGGATGTCAGCGGATGCGTTCCAAGCTACGCCTCTGAAGGAAATTCATCTTCAGATGATGCATCACTCGATTGCCCTGAGTGGGAGTGAGAGAAAACTTCTACTTAGCAAAACTGCTAGCACCTCATCTGCAAACAGGCTAACAGCAACTGCTTTCAGCTGTTGTGCATTTTAGCTGGAATATTCACTCAATGGCTTCAGGGACAACAGGGCTCACCCTGCGGATATTTAAGAAAAATTTAAAATACTGGGAGATTCAAGATTGATTCAAGTTGAAGAACTATTCACATAGACTTGAAGGAAAAAGAGGATCCTTTACTTTAAATATCCCTAAAAATTTCTTGCTTTAGCAATGATTTTTTTTTTGTGAAGAACATGTATATAGGATTTTTAAATTATTTTGGCTATTGAACCATTGTAGCCCAAGAATGTTTAGCCTGCAGCACTTTGCACACCACAAATAGTATATAACATTACCCTGTTAACACTAATAAACTCCAAATTGCAGAACATAAAACATTTGACAGCAGTTCTGGGATTATTTTGGCCTCAGTGAAAGAAAGCAACTATCAATCATAGCTGTGAAGCTAAGAGATTTTGTGATGTAGAATTTATGACATATTCACTTCTAACACTAATTATAAACAAAGAGATCTATGAAGAGCCAGGTTGTAGCATCACAGTGTAATTTTAAAGGGATCTAGTATTTTTTTAAAAATTGGTGAAGAAGGGAGATATGGAGGGGAGATATGGATGTGGGACAGTTTACACTTACGGTGCTAAAGGAAGCAGTTTATCCTGCATTCAGTAAAACCAGCAGGTGAGGCAGACACACTTAACTGATGATTTCTTTGCCATTACACCCAACCCAGTAAGGTCCTGGCACCAACAAATACTCTATGTCCCTTGGACAAAAAAGAGCATCCATAAGGAGCAAATTCTCACTACTGTCTAATAAAAGAAAAATAACAGCTGAGAGATTTGTAAATGTTTGCTGTAATTCTGCAACAAAATAAAATGTTAAATTTCACATACTGCTCTGGCACTCCCATCCTGATCATCATCAGTGAAAATATACCTTCAGTGCAGCAGCTGTAGCTGCTCTAATAAGATATCTACATAGAGAAAATAGGCAATCAAATTTCTGCGAAGTATGAAATTTTCCATTAAATTGTCTCTTCCTTTTATATAACACAGCTGCAACAGTTCTCACTAGCTTTTCCTATCCATGCCTCAGCAAACATAACTCTCACTAGCAGGATATTTTCCAAATGAGTCATTTGAGATTCAGAAGATTTCCTCTAAAGGCGTCTAGACCATGACCCCCAAAAGTTTATCCTGCAAAAAAAAATTTGATCCTATCATCTACGGCCATAAGTTAAGAAATAGAGAATGTTGCAAATGAAGAACATATTCTGATAAATTAAAAATGGCTGCAGATGTAATGAATGTCTGTGTCATTTGCTTCCCAATGAATCTCTGGTAATTTAGTCAATGTATTAATCTTCAAAAGGCCTTTGATGTTGTGGTCTGTTTGGCTTTGTCTGCTGAACTTTATAGCTTCGCTTTTAATAAGGCAGAGGTTCTGTGGTTTTCATCTGAGTAACAAGTCATTATTGGTAGACTGAATTGCTTGGAGCTACTGTAAATTGCAGTGTTTGCCTGCTAATTGATGGGGTTTCTGAAGTCCTGGATGAAAGGTGTTATTCTTTTCCAACATTAATGATCTATTGAATCACGTCCTATTGCTAGTTTTGGTGTTGATAATGGTGATACAAACTATGCCTATAAGGCTGTGTCATTGAATCTACAGGATGAGTCTTCGGTGATTTAAACAACAAACATACTTGTCTCAGAAAGATACAGTTGTTGAAGTACTCAAAAGGCCAATGCATGCTTACATGGGGTAATGACAATCATGGGAAAACCCTGTAGCTGCTGTGGAGTCTTTTTTTTCCCTTTGCAATGTCAGCCTGAGGAAGCAGCCAGTCTTGAGCTAATTGGGCCAAATCTGAGCGGATCACTCGAGATGTGTGAAGGCCAGTTCAAGGTTTCTGTTACCTTTGAGGCCTACCTAAGCTGTGCCACAGTGACTTAAATGACACACTGGCTGAGAAATTACTCAAAATTAATACACATTCTTCAAGAGCTTTGTGTCTTTGAAATTATTTCATTTTGAAGTGTCTTGCAATTTTTTGTTCAGCCTGAAAGGAAATGTTTTGCTTCCTTTGGATGTGGCTAAAACTCATATGTCTTTAGTTTAAGACAAGGAGAAATTACAAAAAAAACCTTGAAAATAATTTGAAAAGGAAAAGTAAAAAAATTCTGATTTGAAACTGAAATAACAAAATACTTTGCTGTTTCAGAAATATTTCATTAGAATCAACTGTTTGGGCTTCCACTAAAACCTCGTAATTCCTTTTGGGTCAAAAGGATCTGCTAAATTCAATAAATGTGGTAATAGTTTTAATTCCTATCCAAACTCAAATTTCATTGAAAATTACCATTAAAATAAAAAGCACACAATGTGCTGCAAAGGTCTKTCTTTGTCAATGGCAAATTTCACTCCCTGTTACTAGCTTTCTTTGAAGAGCTCACAAGGTTGTTACTTCCATGGGACAGTCTCATAGGCAGAAGCAATAGTGGTTCCTGAGAAATAGACTAACAAACAGGACATCTTTGACCAAAACTATCTATGAATCTCAGAGATAAGACTGAGATGAGTGCTGAGTAAGAATTGAAGAGTGACAAGAAAACCCAAGAAAAATAAAAAACTCATGCAACTGCAAAGACTGTAATGGATTAACATGTTTGTGATGGGATCAAAGATACATGTTCTAGAAAAGCAATAAAAGTTTATCAGGCTGGATGAAATCTAAATATATTATCTATTTAAGAGATTTTCCACCTTGTTCAATTTGCAAACCTGCAAACTTTTCCAAATGGCAGTGAAAACTCCATAGCTAGTCTAACTTCAGCATTGACTTTGTGGTGCCGTTTCATGGGTTGTTTAGAAGTAGTCCATGGGCACAGAAGAGTATAAAGACCACAGTCCAAAAAGCAGACTGACCTATTATAGAAATGTAGTTGGTTAAATTTTAACATCAATATACTGTATGTTTTATCTGTGTAACAGATTGCTTTATTGTTGTGATGGAAAGGAAATATTTGTTTATGTGGTCACCTTTTTAATTGTCGTATTATTGACATTGCCTTAAGAAAAATACACCAAGCTCATATTTCGTTCACTATCCTTCACATCTTCATCCTTCAGCACTGAAAAAAATGCTGTATATTTGACATTACTTTTCCCATATAGAACAACAGTAACTCTCTTATTGAATAATGCATACAGTAAATGGGAAGCAGTCTTGCCTGCAATGTCCTGTGATTTAAAAAACTCATGCTTTGGGTGACTTTGAGCAAATGACTTCACTATTCTCTTCCTTGATTTCTTCCAGTATACAATGTATGTATAATACATACGTATAATGCTATGGACCTGCTCTTCAAAGCACTTGGGTTCTGTGAATGAAATTGCTAAATGAGTGAAGTAATAACAATTCCCCTTTTCATTTTCCACTTGCAGTGATAAATGATATGTGTATCTGTTGTCAAATGCTCCTATTACATTAAATATGCGTTATTATCATCTATGCCTTAAGGGCACAGTGCTGCACAAGACTGTGGAAGGACCATATACAGGACTAAAGGACTGTGGAGGAGGTGGAGGGAGGTACTTTTCCATGAGAAGACGTGTAAAAGGGCACAAACACTCCCCAGTTAAGACTGCCCCTCAGCTGAACCTCAGCTCTGATGTCTCAGGGCAGCTCTTCTTTTCAGAGAAAACATAGGGAGATTAAACAAGCTGGCCAAAACATCAGCACTTCGTGCAGGTCTGGCAGTGAAGTGTCCTTGGCTCTTCTCAGCACTCCCACTTTCCTCCTTATTGCTGCCTTATGCYGATACTTACTCGTACCTATACCTGCTTATCCCTGTCCTATTGTACACAGATGTGTTTCGCTCTGCATGAATTTTTCCAGAAGAAGAAGCAGAAGCAGATACTCTTGCAGGTGTAAATACTGTTTAGCACATCCCCTTCCTTCCCCCCCAAAGAATGTCTGCATGCACACACACACACACACACAGAGCAATATTATCTCACATTAAATTACCACTATTGAAATCAGATTCTGGCTTACACGATGCTGAAAATATTGTGTTTTTTTCCTAAATGCTACAAATAATTCTTTACACTTTCAACGTTTTATCATGTAGCTCATCAACGCAGGGATTTCCTCCACATGTAATATTGCCAGAATTTTGCCTGAGGAACAACTRCCAGGGAGGACCTGCTGTTATACCTTGCTTCCTTCTTCTGGAACATATTAGCGTAATATAAGTAAACATCACAGAGCAGTTTGACATATTGGATAATTTTATGTTAAACTTAAACTGATAATAGATAAGAAGAGGTCAATTTTAAGAAACCTTCTTAGTCCACTAATACATTTTAAAATAGGAAAACGTAAAAGCAGCTGGTATGTCTGTATCCACTATAATCCAGCCACATTTCTGTATCCTTGCCTCTCATTTAGCATACCCAGAAATTCAGACTGCAGAAAACACGTTTTGCATTTATACTGTTATACTAGAAATATCTTCCCTTTGATATCAGACAGTGAGTCTGTAGTTGCATATATAATGTCGAGCACATGTGTAGTCCCCCTTGCCTCCACTTGGCTCACTCACAGGAAGCATGTTAGAAATGCCCAGGTACAGCATACATGACTTGCTGAATCAAGGGCATATTCATCCTCATTGGAACAGCGGTTGCTCCCAAAGGAGTACAGCAAATGCACTAATTGCTCAGTTCGTTAACATAAGAATATAATAATGACCAACCTGATTCAGGCCCAACTAGCCCCAAATCCTGTTTCCCAAACTACCCAGTAGGAGATACACAGGGGAAGTTCATAATAAGACGGATCTTTGGCCAAGCACCTCTTCTTGGCAGTCAGTGCCTTAGAGAGCACTTGAGCTGAAGGTCATACAGAGACCTACCTGTTTAATGAGTGCCAGTGGACCTGTCTTAATTTAGCTAATCCCTTCCTGAATCTATCTGCATTTTTGCCTCTGCAGCTTCTCTCAGCAATGAATGCCTTCTTTAGTTATGAGCTGCGTGAAAAAACACCTTCTTCAGTTTGTTTTAAAATTGCTGCTTGATGCTTTGGCATTGAAGTCCCATTAATTCGTTTGTGACCAGAATTGGGGAATAGTCCTTCCTCATGTGCTTTCTCTAACCCTGTAATAACTTCATTCTGTTTTAGCATATGCCTTTCCCTTTTGCCTCTTTCTGAAGTCAACGGTGGTCTGTTTGGTCTCTCCTCCCGTGCAGGCTGTTCTCTGATCAAACTTTTTGGTACCTCTTTCAACTCTGCTTTTTATGAGATGAGGGAAGGACTAGCCCTATATGCAGTCTTCAGAATATGTCTGCACCAGGCACTTACGCAGATGGTTAAAAGTGTTTTCTGTCTCGCTCTCAATTCCTCTCCCTAATAATTCCTAACAGCCTGTTTGCCCTTTCGACCGCTGCTGAGCAATGAGCTTACAGAAGCAACTCCAAGATTTACTTCTTGACTGGTAACAGCTAATTTAGAGCCAAGAACAGTATATGCATGGCTAGAAATATTTTTTTCCTGGATGCATTATATTGCACATATCAAAGCTGAATTTTGGTTAGTGTATAGCAAGATCTTCTGCAATCATTCAGAGTCAGCTTTAGATTTGACTGTACTAAGTAATTTTGTATTACCACCAAACTTTGCCACCTAGCCCCGTTTTCAAGCTTCCTTCTGAGAATATGGTGATGCCCCAGCACAGTTAACATTTCCCTACTATGAAAAATTCATCATTTGTTCTTCCTTGTTTCCAATCCTTTAACCAGTTATTAATCCATGTAAGGCCTTTCCAAATGACAATTTCATCTCTCTAAGAACCTTTGGGGATGAACCTTGTTGAAAGCTTTCGGGAAACCCTCAGACACTATATCAACTGAATCACCTTTATTCATATACTTCCTTACACCTTCACAGAGCACTCATAGGTTTGTGAGTCATGATTTGCCTTGGTAAAAGCTGTGTTGACTATTCCTCAATAAATCTTATTTTTTTCCCTGTGCCTAGTAAATCTATACTTTACATAAGTTTCTATGAGTTTGCTTGGTACAAAAGCCAGGTGTAACGGCTTGCCCACATCTCTCTTGCAGTCCTGGTTTAAAAAAAAAAAAAAAAGTGTTACATTTGTTGCCTTTCATTTTTCTGGTATCTAGAGCCTAAACTTTGTTTATTCTCAGAATAAACCAAAGCCTTTAACTCCTTTACAGTTCTTTGGAACTATTTATTGTTATTTATTGATTTGTTCCATACCCTAGTCCACTGTTTTTTCCAGCTAAGACAGATGTTACCTGGATAGGTACCCCCTAAAGAACAGCAAAGTCTCGGGTGTCTCCTTCACCTCTCTGTGGAGAACATAGAGACAAAGAAATCCAATTACTACCGTTCCCAGGAGGAGAAAAGGATATGCTTCCCACCAGAAGCAGCTGCTGCTACTTCATGCCTTCCTGTACCAGAAGATGCGGTACCAGCCGTGCGGATATCTGTTTACATTGGGGTTCATCCCCTCCAGTACTCATTCAGCTTTCTTGCAATGACCTTGTCTTCCCCATGTGATGCTTTTATATCTTGTTCAATTCTGGACCCCTCCAAGTGTGGCAGATGTCCTACTTCTGATGCTTTTGAAGTTTTTGTTGTTAAAAAGTTTCACGCCTTTAGCAAATTGCTTCTCATAATCTTCTCTATTATTTTTTCTTGGACTGCCTTAACAGGGTTTTACATTTCACTTGCTAAAGTTTTTGCTGCTGGTTATGGAATCATTATCCCTTTCTCTCCCTGGCTAAGGGCTTGTTTAATTATTTAATGCAATGAGACATAACCTGGAAAGAAGAGACTAGGCGAGCCTCATGTGAAATCCCCCCGCGTAATCCAAGAGGAAGCAGTGAACGACCTGCTACTCCACGTGGACGCTCACAAGTCTATGGGGCCGGATGGGATCCACCCGAGAGTGCTGAGGGAGCTGGCGGAGGAGCTTGCCAAGCCACTCTCCATCATTTATCAGCAGTCCTGGTTAACGGGGGAGGTCCCGGACGACTGGAGGCTTGCCAAGGTGACACCCATCTACAGGAAGGGCCGGAAGGAGGACCCGGGGAACTACAGGCCTGTCAGCCTGACCTCGGTGCTGGGGGAGATTATGGAGCGGTTCATCTTGGGGGCGCTTGCAAGCCATGTGAGGGACAACCAGGGGATCGGGCCCAGCCAGCACGGGTTCATGAAAGGCAGGTCCTGCTTGACCAACCTGATCTCCTTCTATGACCAGGTGACCYGCCTAGTGGATGAGGGAAAGGCTGTGGATGTGGTCTACCTGGACGTCAGTAAAGCCTTCGACACCGTCTCCCACAGCATTCTCCTAGAGAAGCTGGCGGCTCATGGCCTAGACAGGTGTACTCTTCGCTGGGTAAAAACCTGGCTGGGTGGCCGGGCCCAGAGAGTTGTGGTGAATGGAGCAAAATCCAGTTGGCAGCTGGTCACGAGCGGTGTTCCCCAGGGCTCCGTTTTGGGGCCGGTTTTGTTCAATATCTTTATCAACGATCTGGACGAGGGGATTGAGTGCTCCCTCAGTAAGTTTGCAGACGACACCAAGCTGGSCGGSAGTGTYGATCTGCTCGAGGGTAGGAAGGCTCTGCAGAGGGACCTGGACAGGCTGGRTCGATGGGCTGAGGCCAGCTGCATGAGGTTCAACAAGGCCAAGTGCCGGGTCCTGCACTTTGGCCACAACAACCCCATGCAACGCTACAGGCTGGGGGAAGAGTGGCTGGAAAGCTGCCTGGCGGAAAAGGACCTGGGGGTGCTGGTTGACAACCGGCTGAATATGAGCCGGCAGTGTGCCCAGGTGGCCAAGAAGGCCAACGGCATCCTGGCCTGTATCAGAAATAGTGTGGTCAGCAGGACTAGGGAAGTGATTGTGCCCCTGTACTCGGCACTGGTGAGGCTGCACCTCGAATACTGTGTTCGGTTTTGGGCCCCTCACTACAAGAAGGACATTGAGGTGCTGGAGCGTGTCCAGAGAAGGGCAACAAAGCTGGTGAAGGGTCTGGAGAACAAGTCTTATGWGGAGYGGCTGAGGGAACTGGGACWGGTTAGCCTGGAGAGGAGGAGGCTGAAGGGAGACCTTATCACGCTCTACAACTACCTGAAAGGAGGTTTCAGTAAGGTGGGTGTTGGTCTATTCTCCCAAGTAATTAGTGATAGGACGAGAGGAAATGGCCTCAAGTTGCGCCAGGGGAGGTTTAGATTGGACATTAGGAAAAATTTCTTTACTGCAAGAGTGGTTAAGCATTGGAAGAGGCTGCCCAGGGAAGTGGTTGAGTCATCATCCCTGGAAGTATTTAAAAGATGTGTAGATGAGGCGYTTAGGGACATGGTTTAGTGGGCATGGTGGTGTTGGGTTGACAGTTGGACTCGATGATCTTAGAGGTCTTTTCCAACCTTAATGATTCTATGATTCTATGTGAAGTGCCCTACAATCCTCTAGGAGCAAAAGGGTCATGTTCCCTTGAAGCATTGAAGGGATTTGATGTTGGGTTTCTCTCACTTCAGCCTGTGAGTAAATGCTGGTCTCATGTTCCCCTTTAATTCCCCAAGCGCTTGCATCTTGCCCCCCCTACTTGGTGTTCCTCAGGGGTGCTCAGGTGGTTTTTGGCACAGCATCAGTGTACCCTGTGCCTCAGGGCCAGCTTCTCCCCCTCACTCCATGAGGATCCCAGGCATCTGACTCTGGGACCCACTTTCTGCTCCTGGGAACCCATCACTGTGAGATGCTCAGTGTTACAACTCCTTCTGTGCTTCTATAGCTCCAGCCTTCAGGCTGTGCGTATACGTTATCCTTCTCACCAAATGCTGACAGTTTAAAATTAAAATATGTCAGCACTAGTTAAGCCGAATATACAGTCTTATGATCATGACAAAGTAGTTTGGGTCAAGATTTGTCTTGTAATCTTTCTTTGTAGTGGCTTGTAAGGAAAAGTCCCTTTGGTGCTGACCCCGGCATTAACCTTTCAGACTGGAATGTAATCAGACAAGTCGGTCTGTTTGTCCCCTGCTCTAAAACAAAATAGTTTCTAAAGGATACTTGTATATGTATTCATTAGTGAAAATCCCCATCCTGCTAACAAATATTCAAAATTTACTGTTACCCTATTGCAATGACTCTTACTGTTTTGGAACAGTGTGATTTAATAYGTGAAATACAGAGGAAATTGCTTTTTCATGGTGTTTCAATGCTTCTGAAACACAGCCTCACTGAAATTAAGCTAACTGATTAAATGAGCTAACTCAATCAACTAAATGAGCCCCAGTCCCCCATAGGACTTAAAAGGAACCCCAACTTTCCTCCAATACATCTATCATGGCCCTAGGGGTCTTTTAACTGGAGATTTGACTGAATCTAAAAACAAGTGTATTGTTATCTTAAGTTTACCATCAAAGTTGCTTAAAGATACTATCATACTGGTCTTCTCAAAAACACCAGCCCAATAGGTCTCTGAATTTGCCAGTGTATGATCATGAAATAAGTAAATTTGAATTCTAATTGACTCAAACTCAAAACTGATCTCCATAATATCTGGCCTTATAGGGCATATTTAGATTATCTTGCCTTGAAATGAACAGACCAGAGTTTCTTCTAATGCAGTGTTGGGATGTCATCAAAGCTTGGGCAACTGGAGGAATGGTAACAATAACCTGATCCAGAGCCAGTATATCATCACTCTGATCATTTATTACGCCTTTATGTGGATGGAAAATTGAATGAAGTTCCATGAAAACAAACAAAATGAGGAAATGCTCAGCAACGAGATACTGTGACATTTTCAAGAATGCCTCTCTTAAGAGAGGCTGCCTGGCTGCTTCTCTCCTAGAGTGATTTGGAGGGACAATGACATGCCATATAGGCTCTACAGCCACAGAGGAAAGTAAACTCCTCCAAAACACAGTCCAGGCCTGCTCCCTTTTGTTGTCCTCCCCAGAGAAAGGAGCTTCTTGGACCAAAGCAAGAGGAAGCAGCACCTACAGGGATGTGGCCCTTGCTCCCACCTTTCTCAGGGGCTCAGGCTTTCTGGATGGATGCACATTAGGGACAGTGGATGTTTCGGCAAGTCCTTTTCCAGGGCTGGGTTCCTGAGCAAGCGGGGAGCAGGTGTTTTCTTTAAGCAAATTTGTTGGGCAAGATGGTTTCCTCCTTTGTTTATGAATCTGATCTCTGTGGAGAAAGAGGCAGATTTCCGTCTTCTCTTCAGCCCTAGAAAATTTAATCCTACATCTTCCTCAGGAGGGTCTAAGCCACAGTGGTGCAGAACCACCTTCCTTCACTCAGCCCAGGCTCTCTCCCACCTGCCCCCTCGAAAGAGAGGGGAAGCATCAGCGATAACAGGCAGCAGCTCCATCAAAGCAGCGTTGGCAGCGAACTCTGACTCCTCGCAGGCACCAAGACCTAACTAATGTTTCCTGCTGAAGTTATGGCACGGTGTGACAAGAACAAAGTACTTAGGGGGCCAGAAAGTAAGCAAGCACCTAAAAACCTAAGACTGTGGCCTCAGTATTATGTCATGGGGCCACACAAGTGGGCTTTGAGGTCCTATTTTAGGGCTTTTTCTAGGTTCAGTCATAGTATTGGGAACAGAAACCAGCTCATAGCCTTATTATCTTCACTAACCAGGAGGCAATGTCAGTCTGGAGGGGGGGAGGGAGGGTGTGTCAGGATCTTCCTCCTGATCGGCACTCTTGCGTTCCTCTAAAAATGGAAGTTGCTTTTTGCTAGCAGGGAAAAGGAAAACTGTGTCTAATAAAATGTTCAGTGTAAACACCAGCAAATTCATTATTCATAGTTGTTTAATGAAAGTTTTATGTTAACAAATCTTTTTTCAGTGGATGGCTCATAAACTATTTGCTGCCTTTTCCTGTCTTTTTGCTTCTTCAATTCACTAGGTCACATTCATTGCAGTTGAAGCTTTCAAAAAAGAAAAAATAAAGATCTGAAGTGAGTCAGTGCTTTTGAGCACTCACTAGCTACAAGATGCCTTGTGCTCTACCTGATTCAGCTCCATTATTCATTGCTTGAAATTTTTCAGGAGAAGCATATTTAGAATGTCACTTACAATATAAAAATTTGTTTTAATACAATTTAGTCTGAACATTCATGGTACTTGCAGTGTTCCCATCTGTGCTTATGAACCTTTTTTTTCTATAAATAGGTGAAGGAAACTGCATTTTGTTCAGCTCTTGTCTTCAGTGAGAGTCTCACGACTTTTATTAAGTCTGTGTTCGCAGAGGTCATTATGAATAACATCTTGTTGAAGCTGCAGTCAGAGATAAGAGGTTTATACGTGGGATCCCCAAGTAAGGCCTGGCCATGGTGATTTTCACTATTTTCAGGATTTTACTCTGTATTTTCAGTGAGCTGACTCTTTGTCAGAATGACTTCTCCAGGCCTGACACTTCCTCTGCTTTGTCTTATTCTGAAAGCAGAGTACACGCATCCACCACTTTCAACAAGGCGTGCTTCATCCTCTTCCAACTCCTTCTTTGTCCTCACAACATTATTAACAGCCACTGCATTTTAAAGCAGGCTGCATTTTTGATTATGAGGACTTTGTGGATGTTGAGGGATCCAACTGCAAGCTTGAAATTAAGCATAGGCAGAAGTACTCAGGCCATTATCATTTCACTGGGCTTCAGGCATGGGTAAATAGAAATTGAAGCTATACGCCAATGTACCAATTAAGACCTCCTTTTATTTGAATACAGTATTAAAAATATTAAAAATCCATAGTATGAGTGAGGAAGATTAGATCTGTTTTCTTCCAAAAAATGTAGTCCAACAGCTTTACCCTTCCATTTAAAAAAAACACATTCCTGTCCATGGCAGGTGTTGTATTTAATATGTCTGTGAAGCCCAGCATAACAAATGACCGAGATAAATAACCTTCAGTCAATAAAGAAACCCGCTGTTGAAAGGAGGTGCTGTAATCACAGCTGGCTACAGCTCTGCAGCACTCTGCGGGCAGCCAGGAGGTCTGGAGGTACAGACCCAGGCTGTGTCCCAGCTGGCAGCTCTGCTGCACCAAAGCAGAGACAAGGAGGGACGAGGAACCCAGCAGGGTCTCGCCTGCCCTTTATCTGCTTCAATTTTCCTAGTGGTCCCACTGCTTATTTCAGATGTGCATACTTTTTTATTTAGCTACCTAATTATTTTCATCATCAAAATGATATTCGTAAGCCCGGCACACAGAGAGGGAAGAAAGGATGGTGACAGCGAGAGCACAAGGGGAGGAAGGGCTGTACCACCACAGTGTTTCTGCCGAAGCCTYGGCTGCCCATCCAAAGAGACAGGTTCAGTCTCCACGCATTTTCACTGATACTTCAGACAGAGCTGGATGGCAAAATGACAAACGGTCACCCCTTTCCAGGGAAGCCCCTCAGCTCCATTCGGTGCAGGACTGGTCAGGGGGTGGGCTGCTGCTGCTTTCCTGAATGTGCAACTTGCTCGATTTGTTCCTGCCAAGACCAAAAGCTCCATCACTTGCCCCAGTTCAGGCTGCTGAACTAGAAGCCTCTAGTTGCCTGTCTGCAACCTAGGTCTGCTCTAATGATTTTAAATACTAGCAATAATTATTGCAGCAAACATGGCACACATGCTGCCATTACTAGCCAGAAGAGATATCCTAAACAGTCTTTTTGGCCAAGTCTTCTGCGGCCTGGCCCTGCAGGTTGTTGTTTTAGGGTGCATGCTCCCCTGGGGCACTTTCAGGCACAGTTAGCTTTCCCAAATGATTTGAAAGTTATTATAACTCTTGTGATCGTCTCCACTTCATGAAGTAGCCGATTTGTTAACAGCCCTCCTGCAGAACAGTACAACTTAAGACATGAGCTGAGCCTGGCTGGGYTCACTCGTGGATCCCCTTGCCTCCTGTCTCTGTTGCAATGCAGGCCAACACCCTCTCTGCTTGGGGATGCTGAGGCTGGACACTGCAAAGCCTGGGGGTACCTCGCAAATGCATTTTGGAGTAGTCAAGAAGAGCTTGTCCATCTGAGCTCCACTGAGTGATGACCTCAAAATGGGCGCTGTGGCTGGGCCTCTGCGATGATGCAAAGGCTTGAAAAGTTCACTGAGGTGCCAGTATAAATTAGATTTTCAGCAGCTGCATGTATCTTTTTCTCACTCGACTGATGAGAGCTGCAAAGTAACAGACATTCTGAAGTGGGGTGTTTAAGTTCAGTGAGTGAGGGAAAATGCTGATATTATTCAGGAACTGATTTGTGTCTGCCAATATCTACCACCAGTGGATGAGGTTTGATGGAATAACTGAGAAAACATGTTGAAAATGTGACAGCCAGTGAATGCGTTCTTCTTGATTGCTTCAAACTGGATAGTGTTTGCACAGATGGGGCACCTACCCTGGCTGGCAGGAGTACTGGTTGTGTCGCTTTGCTGGAAAGGGTTTTGTATCAACAGTTATCCAAAATATCATTTTATTGTCATCGGGAGGCTCTTTGTGCTAAAGACCTGGATTTCTCCAGAGCTCTAAATCTGTTTCATCAACACGATACTCGTGCATGCACTAAATCAACATTTCTTACAAATGCGAACAGGAGGAAATTAATGCTCCTCTGCAATGTTAGTTAGCTGGCATAGGAAAAGGCCCTTCAAAACTTTTGGAAACAAAAGAAACAAGGGGCTTTTGGAAGGCAAGAGTGAATTGATGAATCACAGCAAGCTGCTTAAAGACCAGGATTAGATAGTGAACTGGCTTCCTTTACAGGCATTACATTTTGTCTCTACCGCGTCAGTATGCCTGCAGGGGAAAGACTGTCTTTCTGTTATGATGTTTACTGGGCTTTTTCATGATAAAACCAATTAAAAACTCTTGTCTCATAATAATTTGGACTGCTTTCTTTTAGAGCAGTTAGGAGTTAATAATAGGGTTATAAATTAGGAGATCTATGCTGCAATGTCATCAATTCTGGGCTTATATGAGTGAAGTTTTGAAGAAATTATGGTAGAAAAGACCACTGTGGCCATTTAGTAATCCTCTTGCTGAATTTGTAATTGGAAATGTTGAAATTCAAAACTACAGTTGGGCTTGAGAAGGAACTGCAATTCATCCCTACTGATGAAGGCCAGTGTTGTCTTGAGCTGAGGGCAAGGTGGGTAGGTGCAGCCCTGGTCTGACCGGGGTGCAGTGCAGCTGTATCCCCAGAATAAATGGTGCAACGTGGGAGAGATCTCCCTGCCCTGACCTGGGCTAAAAAAGGAGTATTTTACCCTCATCCTGATGAAGTCATCTCTGCTGGAGTGCATAATTACCACTGAATTTTTAAACAGCTGTAACACATAATATTAATGCCTGAAGAGAACAGCAAAAGAGCATTTCCAGGGTAACAAACCACCACATTTCCCTGCTCACTGCCACAATGGGCTGAGATAAAACTAAAGCTGGTGGAGAGCTAACAGGGTTTAGAACCAGTCAAAACTGAGAAATACAACATTTACAAATGGACAGGATCATATGATGGAGCAAGCCTGTAGAGAAAGGGCAGAAGCTTTAGCCTCTGTTTCCCATCTCATATTCCCAGCACATCTCCACCACTTCATCACCCTAAAACTGGCATGTGGGAGGAAGAAGCCAGAGGAGAGATAGTAGGAATGCAAGAGGTGCCAGAGCTGGGGCAAGAAACCAAAGGATGGGTGGCAGAAATGACCCTGCGACTCCAGTTTTGCACACACACATCAGAGATGTTCAGGTTTAAACACCTACCCATGTGGTGAGGTGCTCCAGTGATGGCATCTCTACTTAGAGAAGTGAATAGGAAGAATAGGGCAACAGAAAGCAGAGGGAGACCCAGCTCTGTCTCAGAGCTTTATTTATGAAGGTATTTGAAGTCTGCATGCTGAACAGGTCCCCTCCTGGAGTCTGTGGAGCAGTACGGGGTGTTCCTGTGTAGAGGCAAAGGTTTGTGCCAAACACTCGAGTGAGGGGAGGGACTGATTGCAATGCTACGCTGCTCTGCAGATCCCAGTACAGGCAGTCTCCAAGCCAAAGAGACCCTGCTAGAAATGCTAGTTTTTAACCAGTCCATTGTGCTGAACCAGTAACCAGAAATTCATTCTTTCCCTAGTTCCTCAGTTCTGGCTCAGGATCAATAAAGACCTCAAAAACCCCACAGTTCAAGTTCAGTTCCAGTTCAACTGAAGGGGGAGGGGATGAGATGTCAGAGAGGAAGCATTTCAGACTGATGTTTGGTTCAGGTTTAGTACAACTCTTTGAGCATTTTTTTCTGAAATTTGTATTATAATGCCTCTGGTGAAAAAAACAGAACCTGCATACTGCAACATAATGACACACACATTGCAGCTAGATAGATCCTGATCCAGGTCTGACTGATTATAACTGCAGTGGAGAACTTTGGCCACGGTAGTTTGATGAACTACATGATAGGACAGTGGGCAAGGTGATGGAGCTGTTAGCAGCAAGAGACGATAAATCTTTCTTTTGAAATGGGAACTGACTGACAACTATCTCTATCTCTAGTGTATTACAGGTTATTTCGTCTGCTTCTCCCTACAGACATGACTGAACAAAGATCAAGTCAAATAAATGACTAAAAGTTAGCTGCTGCAAAATGTAGCTTTTCACTGCCTGAAGCCCGGGGTTGAATCCTGGGCCACGGTAAGTGTGCTCCCTGCAGCACGCGGGAAGGGTCGCACCACAATGGTATTGCATGGTGTTGCAAAGGTTTGTGTAGCTCATCATTCTGTTTCCAGCAGTGGCTGTAAGGGGATGGCTACAGAAAAACATACAGTCAGGCCAGGCATGTAGGTTACTTTGCCCTAGCAGTCTCCCAGCCTCTAAACAGAGAAACAGCCTTTCTTCAGGGACTCTAAAACCACAGCTTTGGCATTGCTGGTGCATTGTTCTAGCCACCTGAGGCAGGGGTCTCAGGACCTGCACGTGAAATCAGAGTCACTTGCAAGGCAGGACATAATGGCTCGAGCATATTTGCRTGTCAGTGTGTCCATATGGCATCACACAAGAGTCAGCTGTATCAGCAGAGATTGCATGTCTAGGTGTCTGCATCTAAAATGTGCCCTCAGAACAGGAACCCAAAGAACCAGTATACTTTAATTCAAGTAATTGGATGTGGTCTTGGGAGCAGGGATAAGGCTTTCTCCTTTACAGCTACATGCCCAAGCCACCAAGGTTTAGATCCAGACTCCTGCATGGCATTTTGTCTCCTGCATCCTCAGAAGGTTTTTTTCTGTGCACTGTCAGGATTTCAAGAAAGGAGAACAAAAAAATACATCTCAGTTTAGCCCACACCTGATAGATGGGCAGCATCTATCTAGGGCCACCTAGGGCACGAGGAGGACCTGAAACATGTTCTTCCATTTCCTATGTTGATCAGTCTAACCTGTGCAATATTGTATAAAGCAGAGTTGGGAAGCGACAACACTTTTCCTACTCCCCATTTTACTGAAAAAAACCAGCCGTAGTAACCTTGTTTCATAAGAAGTCTGATATGGAGAGCATATGCTACAAGTGTCCCCACTGGGCATCGTTGCCATTAGGGCTTACACACTGCAATGCCTAAATGCTGGGCTGTCTCAGGCGTGGGCATAAACAAGGTGCTAAAAGGTTTGGTGCTGTCAAGTCTGGGTCTGTTCTGGGTCACACAGAGCTGTAACTCAGGAACCTGAAGGTCTACGTGCAAACTGCTTCTAGCATTTATAAACCCACAGTTTGAGTAAGGATTTTCGGATCTCAGTTCTGGCTTCTGACAGCTCTGTCCCACCTAAGCTTTACTTCAGGCACCCTTAAGAATACTACCCCGTCACTGARCTTGTTCTGTATAAATCTCAATGTAGATAAAAACTGTTCATATTATGCATTTATGTAGCAGTTGTAAACAGGCTTCCATTTTGACCACAGCATATGTCCTTAATTACACAGAAGAAGGTTACTTTAGTTTGGTTTTTTTGTGAAAACAAACTCAGTATCCACAGCGAATTCAAAGCCAGCCACAGAAAGGTAGCCTTTGTTTGAACTGTGCTGTGATTAACTTTGCAATTATTTTTTTCTTTGCTTTCTTGGAAAGCCGACATTTATTTTCTATACCCGCCCTTTCCACAGAGCAGCCGTGTACTTGAGGTGATGAGTACTTAATAATGGATTTATGAATCATAGCTCATGTATTAAGGCCGTGTCCAGCCCATGACTTAGGAGTGAAAGCCAGGAGATGGAGGCAGTCTGTATGGCCTTGCTAACTCATTGCGAATGAAAGAGCCAGGAAGAGTTACTGAGCTCTTAGCCTGTGACCTGCAGCTGCTTAAGCAGAAATTACCCGTGCAGACAGAGAGGAGCCCTGTCTACTCTCAGGTTGGTGAGACACACTACAAAACTGAGCTTTAAAAAGAAGGACCGAGCAAAAATAGGAGGAGGACTTAATTTAGTTTAAAAAAATGGAACCTGAGTTACACTGATATCCAGACAGGTCGTTTCTGAAAGAGGTTCCTGGGGTTTCCATGTATGTCAGATCATTCTAGCCCTAAGCCTCTTTAAAAACATTTAAAAACTTGGATTATCTGAAGCTGGGGCAGGCAGGTTTGTTTAAGTGCCAGAATTCACAGGTTAAAAACTATGGCCTTTTGGGGAGGATGACATCTTTAAAAATGCTAAGACACTGGCAGCCCTTTTTTGCCCTGTTATGTATGGGAAAGGAAATGAGGGCATCCTCACGCTGTTCTTAAGACCTCAGACAGAACCTTCACCTTTCCCTATAGGCAGTTTTAGATATTGGAGAAGTCGTCAAACTTCTGAGCTTGCTGCTAAGGTTTAGAGGAGGAGGAGATACGTGGAAAATCATTCCTAAACATTTGCAGTGCTGGAGACATTAGCAACCAAAATCTGGTAGATAAATGTGAGTAAAATGTAGCAAGTAACATGTGGAGTACAAAGCATTTAGTATTATGTTTAAGTGCTTGCAGAAGGTCTCTTTGTTGTTATATTTACAAGGAGAACTTTGCATACAGAACATCAATCTCTTGCGGAGCCAACGCATTACTGTAATAGAAATAGTAAATTAGCAAAAATACGGATCAGGTAGGGAGGCTCTCAGCAAAGGGAATTTACCTTTATCACATAAAATGAAAGAGGAAAACCTATTTTATACCTTTATTCTTTGTCAGCCCACATGACAAGGTGGCAGTTACCCCTGCTGCTAGATGCCTTTGACAACATTGTAAAAAGGCATGCATAACAGAATCAGCTACCACAGGGATTAAATAGTCTGAATGTTTTATTTCAAAGGATAGTCACATTCATCTCCCCTTCCTGGCCCCGCTACCCCAAAACCTGAGCAAGTGGAAGGGCTGGAGGGCAGGAGTGCTCCAGAGGTCAAGACATTGACACTATTTTGGACCAAGGCAACAGCATCCCTTTGAAGACTTTTAAACCACTGGGACGTGCTTTACCTTGCATGCTTTTGCAGGCAAATGTTGTAGCAGTAGCAGGTAGGAGATGAAGAGGGTTTATAGACAGGGAAGTCAGAAATTTTTTTGCATTTCAAGGGACAAAAATAAGCCCCCCTAGCCTTCACCAGAAAAGTGGTGGGAGGTGAGGGTAACCCAGCTGAAGCTCAGTCCAGTGAAGTCAGGGCACATCTAGGCTTGGCAGTCTGTACCTTCAGTACATACCCACGCTTGCACTTCCATGAAAACTTGCCTCATCTCCAGACTGCACACAAATATTGAAGCTCCCGCTTTGGGTGAGCTCCTGGGCTTCCAGATCTGAGCTCACACTGCTGTCTCACATGGGCTTGGCTGACATGAAACTTGCATTGGTACCAGTTAACCTGCCTGGATGCTCCGTGCTCACCTTCAGCCACTCCATTGCCCACAATGACTGGTACCAATGTCTGGCAGTGCTCTTTCTTTGCAGAGCCAAAAACAATGCATGGCATAGATTTGTTGGGCCCATGGCAGTAGATATGAATGGAGGGGTCCGAAACTACCCTAAAGTGGAGAACTGCTGCAGAGACAACTACCACTACCTTTCTCTTGCAGATCTCCCCACTGCTTTACCTGCAGCAAAGGCTATGCAGTTGAAACTCTATACACCAAGATATCCTAACTTAAGACCTGAACCTGCAACTGCTTTCATGGGTAGGAGCTAGAAAGAAGGGTCTGATTTTCCTATGAACTAGCTCTATCCACTTGTTATGGGCTGAGTGGATTCCTTGTTCTTGCTAATAACAGAAAGAGTTTTCTCATAAATATTTGCTTGCATATCTTGCTCTTACCTAATCATTTTGAGAGACCAAGAAAGGAAATAAAAGAATGCCAGTTTTGCTTTATTTTGATACTGCTTAGGTTATATATGTATGTACTTGTGGACTAATACTAAAAGAACAGAGGGCATGATCTAAATTAATCTCATATTTGATCTTCCTAAAATTGCCTCCGTGAGAAAATTTGGGCCCATGCTGAAGTTTTCTTCTTTCTGTGATGCAGCCTTCTTGTTTCACACAGTACAGGGTTTTGTTGCTTAATTATGTCTGAGGTTTTTTAACTGCTTAGCTAAGATGTGGGAGACCTTGTGCAGTTTCAATGTATTTCTGCAGGGAAGGGAGAAATTGTTATCTAATTCATTAAATGCTGTAGATTGCTAAAGTTTGTAGAAGACTGCAGACACAGTACCTTGTATTCAAGTTATGCAGATGTTACTAATTTCTCCATTTCCAAAGACTTGCATGACTCCAATTTATTTTACCAGAGGCTATACAGTTAAAATCTCACACACAGGTTTGAAATCCTATAACAATAAAAGAACAGAGCTAAATTTCTATTGTTGTACCAAGATTGCAGTTCACAGGTCACAGAGGGTTCCTACGGAACAGAGTTTGAGCTTTGTGAGTAAGACAAAATGAGAATTTTCAGCTTTCGCTCCTCAGTTGTCTTGCTTGTCTGAAAAGAATTGGAATTGTTATTGTAATGAGCCTTAAAAAATAGTTAACTGTGCTCTTTCTCAATTACTTTGAATATGGAGACAAAAAAGAAAGAGATGTGCCAATCCAGTCCCTGTGCTTAAGAAACAGGACTGTTACGTATTCCATATGTAACCATAGCCAGGATTTCACAGTTATGCAGCTGAACAAAACGGTATCTGACCTGCAGGCAGTCAGTCTGTCATGTACCAGATTTTTTTTCCCTACCCTGGGTGGCTTTGTGCTGCTAAGGCTCCTTACGCAGCACCTGTGAATTGTCAAGTGCTTCAATAAGCAGTTTTGGAAGCCAGTCAGCTGAGGAGGGAAGGAGAACGTATGGGTGTAAGTGGTTGGTCTCGTGAATATTACTGATAGATGATGGCAAATGTATCCCTCAGTATGGAGTCCTCAGGCAGTGAATGCCACTCTAGAGGTAGGCACCCAAACCAGTTCACCCAGGGACAGTATGTTAACACTACAGTATCTTAAATTTGGGGTAGAATAATCAGGTATTAGAAACTTCAGGGTAGATACGATTTAGCCCAGGCTGTCTCTAATGTGGAGACCCTACATGCCTCACCAGTTGAAATAATCCCTACGTCTGTTTTCTAGACTTCATTAGCAGCATTTTATGGTAAGGAACCTTTCTCCAGGTTGACTATTGAGATTCGGACCACTTTGGGCATGGACACTTGCTGTGTCCCAGTCTGTGAGCCTACCTAGAGTATACTCATGAAATGTGTTTTTGTTAAGGTGGTTTTTGAAGATGAAATATTTTCCTGCTACATCCCCAAGGATGTTCTCACCCAGAAATTTGAGTTGTGAAGTTAAGGGCTCTCTTGTCATTTCTAATCAGAAAAAGACTGGAATGGAAAACTTGACCTTTTCAGACAGAAAATGCACATTTTGACATAGTTTTGTTTTTCAAAACATCCAGAAGCATCTCAACATGAAACAAAAACAAAATTTGAAGCTTAAAAGTAACTTCAAAATTCAGTGTTTAGCTTTAAGATTTAGCTCTGTTTAGCTCTACATACGCTTTTTTGTATTCCCATAGACACAAAAATCCTCATAATAACAAAAATTATGATAATAACAACACAAAAAATGTATAAAAGGCATGTTTTTTCCATTTCTGGAACAGAAGGATTCATTCAGATGTCTTATACTTACCGTGAAAGTGATAGAGAAAAAAACTACCAACGAGTATTAAAAGAGCTGTCCTATTCAACAGCAATAAAGCTGTCAAGGTCTGCTGTCTCACAGCTCACTTGGGAAAGCTTTAATCTGAAGGTTTCTGACTCATTAACATGCAGATTATTGATATTATAGCCTTGTTGTAGCTCGCTGCATGAAAGCATCTGCATCATGATTCCTCACTTGACCACACACTAAGTTCTCTTCTATCCTGTCCAGGTTCTTCCAACAGACCCTTTGCGCCCGAATGCCCCCCAGCACCTCATTAAGCAACACATCTAACATCTGCACAGTTTGTTCTCTGTCATCTCCCAAGGAGGACATGTGAGTGCAGTAAAGTGTTCTGTTATGGTGGGACTTCCTTGACATTTTTTAAATAAAAACTTATGACCTTAGGTATAAAAAAGTTAAAGTGAATTTAAATGCACTGGATCATGATCCACCAAAAAAAMCAGAAGAAGTTCAACCCCAACTTCTTTTGAATTGTGTAGAAAATTTCCACAGTTATTAGCATCCTTTCTTTTTTATCTGCTACTTGAAAGAAACAATCCCAAAGTTTTTCCTTTTTTTTTTTTTAATGTAGCTTAAACCTCTTGGGTAAGAGACCTGGACTGCTAGTTCTTACTCTTACCTGTTCACAATGCTCAGAAGAAAATTTTGCAAGATGAATGGGCACACTTCCTGCCCAGAAGAATATGGACCGATGTGAAAAATTAAGATAATATTGCTCATTTTACACAACAGGGAGGGAAAATCATGGGCCTCTGGGTATAAAAGCCGGCCTTTCCTTGGGACAGTGATCTTTCCCTTGTCCACTGAACAAGGTGACACAAAGGGGACAGGAAGGAGTGTGGCTGTAGTCATGCTCCATTCCCATCCTCCCATGCCCTGCCCAGGAGGACCACCAAGTGTTGGGAGAAAAATGAACCCTGGACCACGTAGCAAGCAGAGGAGCAGCCTCTGAGGTCCATGCAAGTTTCCAAATAGGCTCTGCACCTTTTCGTTTGGAGACTGCCCCCCGGCTATGCCCAACTGGCTATGCCTATGAAGCATGCCTGAGCCCACTGCTCTGCTACGTTTTTGTTATTTAACTTTATCAATTGTTCTGATCCTTTCCCAACTACCTTTTCTAGAGGCCTTATGGTAACTCTTTAGAGAAGTTGTGTTACTAACTTCATCAAAATTTATACGTAAAATCTGTCAAAATGCCAGTTGGCTATATTTTCCTTCCACCTCCTGGGGATAATATATTTTCAGAGAGGTGGAAATAACATGTATTTGAACAAGCTATGTTAGTTTTCCAGAGGATCAGACACTCTTGAGAGACAAGTGCCCCCCTACTTACAGATACCATCCTCTCCTTAAACAAGATTGGATGCCACAGAAACAGCGTGTGTCATTAGCTCCTTGTACGTTCTCCTGTAAAGGGAAGAGGTTTGGAGTGGGGGCAACAGTTGACTGGAAGAAGGAAGTGTTTGTATTTTAAATTCCCAGGAGGCTAAAATATTAAAGGGAAAAAATACACAGCCAGTCAAAGCAAAAAGAAAAGAGGAACGGGAGAGGATTAATTGAGGGAGAAAATAGAAAGTCCTCAACCACATGGATTTGCTTTAGCACTCAGTACTAAATAGAAATACCAAAATCTTTATGAAACACACTTCAAAGTTGTTGAAAAGAACTCGTATCATCATTAAAGTATGAAGCCAGATTATTTCTTCCAGCACTCTTAGGAAGATCCTTTCTCCCCCGTCTCTGCAGCTACCTCCATGCTCTAGACAACACTCTGTATTTGAACAAGACCACTGTTACCTGCAGCTGCTAAAAAAATGGGYCTAAACAGCACTCCATGCCTTTCTCCAAAGTAAAACTCCTTGATTTACTTTCAAAACAAAAGTAATTCAAACTCTGAAGAAACTAGCTACATCCTTATAAACACAAGCATCTTCTGTAAGAAGAGCATCTCATCTTCTGCTTGGGTCTGTTTGACATGGGTACAGAAATGAACCAAGCTGGCTCAAGGATAGCCACCGTCAGAGAAAATCAAGAGAAGTGCATGACAGCCAACCTCACAGCTGATTTTGTACTGGGTATGTAAGGGTTGGACCAGCAGTCCCCGTGAGTGCTCCTGCTGGAGCGTTGCTACAGCCATATCTCGCAGCTCTCAGGTACTCTGTGCTTGTCTCCTTCCATTGCCTGATCGAATTAATTACACAGGGCATGGGAAGCAGCAAGGCAGAAGCTGCCCTTACTCGCGTCTGTTTACAGATCCCGGCAATCTTGTGTCCTAGGCACACCTAAGCTATAGTAAAGAGTCTGGTACATTTTTTGTTTGTTTTTAAGACATAGCAGAATTCGTTTGGTCAAATGAGAGCATCACTAAGGCACATGCTGATGTCTAAACTACCCTTTCTAGTCTTTCTTAGTGGTTTTAGTGGAGAGAAATGACTGCTTCTTACATGAAAATCATCTCATCCTAATGCAGATGTCCAAAACTGGTCAGAGGAATTGTTCCATAAAAATGCCTGTTTCTCTCCTTGGCCTACCGAGGCTGTTCGGGGTGCCTGACTTCAGCGAAGACCTACACTGCAAAGGCTGAAATTTAGCTGCACCACCATAAGTAACCAAAACCATAAAACCCCCACAAAAGGATACAAAAGATATGCAGAGGTTCAACAGAATACTAGGTAGCAGAATTATCGTTTCAAACACACTTAGGCATTTGGCCATGTATGTAAAACTCAGGGTCTCTGTGTAACTTAGTTAGAAGCCTACCAGTGCTCTCTGCGGGAGCTGGGCCAGCCCATAATTAATTGCTCCCCCATCCAAAAGACAGCAGTCAGTCATCCGCCAAAGGCAGGCTGGCTCAGCAAGAAATGATGGAGCACCACTTAAAAGCATATTTTTTCTCCAATGAACAAACCTGATAGGATGATCTTTGTCCTTCCCCTCACATTACCATGATAGACACCCATTTTTGTGGGTATGATTAAAAATTGATTGAAAGTACCTCACCACTTTCTTCTTTCTTTATAATAGAGTAGAATTATTTACCCAGACAGGTGTTTTTCTGCCAGAGGTCAGATCTCCAATCACTGGCTTTCTGTGTCATAAAAATAATCAGCATTCATGTCATGGTATGTCACTAGGATCTCTCTCCTACAGATTTCAAAGAATAAAACAATCTCGTAGCTTTACACTCTGATCCTCTTTGTCACTCTAAGTTATTCTCATGATGGGTTGTAGCTTTACTGTTGGAAAGAAATGGCACCAGGTGATAATGGGTTATAAATTGTGGTGCTCACACATTAATCTTCCGGCTATCATCTCTCTCCTCCCCTTCAGTTTGAAGGGTTAATAAATATGTAAACATTTTGCCAGAATGAAACTTGTCATAAAACCTGTGGAGTGAAATATCTGTGTAAAAGAAATATGAAAACAGGGAAGTAGCTACTTTGAGACTTCCCCCCCCCCCCCTTATTTGACTCGAAACCCAAATTTGAGTTAAATGATTAATGATTCAACCATTTCTGTATAACGAAATGTTTCACCTGCTGAAATTTTAATTTCAGGATGCAAAACAAAAATACACCTTTGAATACATTAGTGTTTCCAGGAGCTTATAATGCTATACTGATTTGTACGTATGTATATGTATATGTGAGTATATGTATATATACATACATACATATATATATAATTTGTACAATTCATCAGGAATGTAAAGTTTAAAATGGTTTAAAATCTGTAAAAGATCAATTTCTCAAAAATTCATGCCAAACTCTTCTAGTGTTTGTATAGGTTGCATTCACCTGGTCTTCCAAATTGCTCCTGAGGTCTAGAGGAGTCATTACAGAGTTGCTGAGTATCATTAAAGGTAAACTTTGGGTACTCAGCACTTCAAGTATCTCAACCTGGCACGTACTGAGCAAACCACTTTTGCAGCAACTCTTTCTATGGATCACTGGATTGGAGTAAAAGATTTCACTGCTGTGGAGTTCATGCCCAGCTGCTTTTTCTGTATCCATTTCCTACTGAGGACGTCGTTTTAGCTTCCCGAACAGGCCAGCTTTTCTCTGATGGTGAACAATAAACACAAAAGTCTCTTGCGTTTCTCTGTTTTGATTAAAGTGGATGCTAAACTTCAACTCCAAAGAAAAAACAAATGACCAAGGTAGTAGGCTGATAGATATCAGATTTTTAAATCCTTGAAGAATCCCTCTTTTTCCTGGTCTGTTTGCCTATTTAAATGCGATTTGCATTAGCTCCAAATAAAAATAACCATTCTAGCCTGTAGGATAGCTGCAACATACATGTGAGACCGTTCTCTGGACTCCTGTACAATCAATGGCAAGATATAGGCACTTTTAGGGAGAGATTCATCTAAATTACTTAAAACATAGAAAATCACCCCAGGACCGTCTCTTTTTAACTCTAATATCAGAAGAGTCTGAGGGGCTACCTCACCTATAAAAATTTTACAAACTCTTAAAAACACGATTCATAATGCATGTTAACAGCTTATCCTCTGAACACACAACTAGCATAACGAAGCTGCGTGACAAACCTGACAACAAAACCCAGCAGCTCCCACACCCTGAGGAAAAAGCAGCACCTTGCAGCCTGCTCTGGAGGTGACCAACCTCAGAGCCCCACGGACCTAGTGAGAGGGAAGTTCCCAAAACATACCCCTCAGTGCTATTATCCTGCCAGCAACTCTTCCTTTACGCCGGTGAAAGCTCCCTTCATGCATTTTTGCTCTTCACTAGCGCAGCTGGGTATTAGTGGCAAGGTGGTGGTTTCTTGCGTAAGTTGGTTGTAGGTCACTTCGGGATTTCTGATTTTGTACAGAAACCAGGTGTGTAAGACAGAAGGAAGCATTAAAATTCCATTTTTCTGTCTCTCGCTGTCTCCTATACAACACAGCCTTCATTTGTTGTATAGTGCATGAGGCAGCATGTTATGAAAAGAAGGAAAAAAGGCATCTATCTGCCCAAACGAACAGAATAGAGTGTTCTTCACACCAAAAGCGACAGGACATGGGTTCTGCTTCAGTTCCCTGTTATATGAGGGAGACAGAAAGTTGTGTGATGGCACTAGACCTTCAGGTTTAAAGTTCTTCTGACTCCCTGTGGTTTGTCACTGTGACCCAGGATGCTCCAACAGGTCCCAGCCTTAAGGCCTCATCCAAAGCCCTTTTGATTCTTTCGAAAGGTCCCAGCGGATAGAGTGCCAGCTCCGTGAGGTGTGAATGCTGACTGACTCACCCACTCCCCTTACATCTCCAAGTCACAGGAAGGAGATTTCCCAGGTGGTGCTGTCTCCACCGGTGGGAGGCTTCACTCAGTTTGCACGAAAGAAAAGACATAAGCTAGGGAAGACTTAAGCACACTGCTAATACTGAGTGAAATCCCATGATTTGGGTGGGATACTTGACACCCTAATATTATGGGCAGCTATTTACTTTACTGCATGTAGAACAGATTTAACAGCTGTCATGAAGAACAACTGTTCATCTAGAAAGTCAGGTTAGTTATTAAATCTTTGGAAATTCAGCAGCAGAAGTGGAACACAATCGAGGCTTGTGACCAGAGACTGCTCTAAGATGCACTAGTGCACCATCATTTATGTCAGTGCAGGAGCTATGGAAGAACTGGAAGCAGAAGGTGAGCCTTAAGACTTCTGAAGAACTGACTCTGCTCCGGAGGTGAAGAGTTACCTTATCTCTAATGTCAGTGCTGTAGGGAAAAGGAAAGCAAACAGGGAAGGAGGAGAGGAAAGAGCACGAGGGAGCGAATGTGGAAGGAATGCAAGTAGATAAAACAATGATGGAGGTCAGCTCCCCTTATCTTTACCTTTTTCCTCACATCAAAGTACAAGGTGTTAAAAGAATGACTGTGTGGACTGAGGCAGGCAGGGAAAACCCAGGGGCGTCACTGAAACAGAGAACGTGTTTCACAGGCTGCACACAGAGCAAAGGTGGAGAGCGTTAGATGCACAAGTCGTGCTGTAACTTGCAGTAAGGGAGTGGAGCTTACAGGAGCTTACAGCTCCTACAGGACATGTTCAGTTTCTGCTTTTCTTTCTGATTTGGAGTTTATCAGTGACAATGTATATTTAAAGTGCTGCAGTGCACCTCTCTCTTGAGCAAGTTTTGTGTGGATTTTCTCAAGAAAGAGCTAATGTCTTGTCTGAAAGACAGGTCCCACCAGCAGCTTCCGAGCTCCATGCTGAAACACTATATTAGTCCAAAATTGGAGGGGAATCGTGTTCACTGTTGAATCCACATCACTACTTCCTGCATTATTTTGGATTCTTGAAAGAGGTTTCAGAGCCAAATATAAACGCGGCTCAGTTCAGCTTACTTCGTAAATCCGATGAGGTCACAACTTGAGAAAGCGCGACAGCTGGCTCCACCACTAAACCACACGTGCTTGTCTCAGGGCTGAATTATTGAGCATCTGCTTTGCTGTGACATCCGTCAGGGTAATGCGCTCACCATTTTATCCAAGCTGCTGCATGGGGGGCAGTGCTCCGTGCATGCTTGCCAGCCGCCTTTAAGTCCTGTTGATTGACTATTGTCTGCAAACCAAGCAGCAGTCAGAGTGCTGATTAACCAAAAGACTTTTAATTGCCACTTCTCTTGAAGTTTTTAGCAGCAAGGACAGAGATTGAGGTTTCACAGTGACCCCTTTTCAGGGCCTAATTGGAAGAGCTGATGGAGCGGTGCCAGATGAATGCATTGGATTGCTCCTATTCAACGATTTGAGGGCCTCCATAATAAAGCATGGGGCTCAAGCTCTCATTCTTTACTGAAGATGTAGGAACTGAAAAGCAGGCCCGATGGCTCCTCTGTTTGTGTTAAACAGACATCAGCCTGTAGCTCTTAGGGAACTTTCCATATCTTTCAACTGGAGTCTGAATTTAGTGATGCTTTTGTCAGTGTTTTCAAGGTGGAACGAAAGGTTTCAGCTATTGCATTTCAAACTCAGATATGCATGTCCATCTAGCCTCGGGCCAGAGACTGCAAAGAACCTGTAAAGTGGTGAATAGGAGATGGAATCTGTGCCCTCTGGTAAAACAGCTCTGTTTTCTTCTTTCGCGCTTTGTTTTTTATTTAACAAGGCATGAACGTTGCATCGCACTGCAACTGCACGCTAGAGAGCAGGCTGCAGAGCTTTGAAACGTAAATGCCATTTGTTTCTACCCTCCCTGGAGTTCTCTCATTTCTATTTATTGTCATTAGTAGAAATGAAAACAAATTAAGGCGTGCAACACTCAATAGAGTAGGACTGCAGCAAGCACAACTGCTAGCACCTGGAGCATTTTATTACTCCAGTGGTGTCCCTACATTTGAACAAAGCCCAGCTGCCTCAGAACTGTGCAGGCTGGAAATCCATGTTTTTTTCTGGTCATACAGTTGTATGCGGTTCTTGATCTCACAGCTTGGTTCCTGTTTTACCCCCAAAGCCAATTCACTTCCCAGCCCCCCAAAAGTCTGTTTGCTTGAACCCCCCCCCAGGGTCAGATTCTCAGCTGGTTCAGCTGGCTTGCTCCATTTGCTTTAATACCTTTAGTTTTAGTATGCTCTTTACTAATATGCCCAGTTATATTTTAATAATAATATCATACTAAGAATATGGTAAGCACTTTGTTTCCCTCCTGTGCAAACTTCAAACTTAATAGTGCAACCATGTGCTTGTTCCTTAGTCTTGTTTTCCCACCAAGTTCAATTCCTCTTCCTTGCTAACTCAGTTCCATTTTTCACTTTTATTAAAGAGGTCCTGAAAACACGGGACATACTTTCTTTGGTTACACAAAGGGTCCTGGCCTTTCTGCATGTCAGTCCAACTTTCGCTGCTGTTCTCTTCCATTTTTGCTTAGATATGTTGCTTCTATTTTTGTGAGTCTTCCTAATTGCCTGGAGAAGAAACTTAAAGCACAGCAATAACAAAGCCAAGTGTTCTGGATCTTCGCTGACAGCATGGCACGAGGGGAATTGTGCCTGAACTATGTTGGTCACAGAAAAAATGACCGCCTGAGATGGGGAAAAGTTCAAAAAAATGAACCTAAGCATTAAAATATGGGCCTACAAAAATACCGAGGTTATTGGTAAAGCATCTTTCTTATTCTTCCTGTCTAGTAGGATGGCAAAACTTGTAGATGAGTAACTGAGAAAAGGGAATAGAATGTAGGAGGTCAGAATAAAAAGGATCAATGTTTTTCCTTTCAAATTGTTTTTTCCCCAAGAAGAAACACAGCCTCTTCTCAAAAAAAAATGAAAAATATCTTGAAAACTTCCAGCAATTTAGAAAGAAAATTTGCTTTTACTACTGAAAATATAAACATCACTAATGTCATATTCTAACATTTCATAATGTGAATAAGAAAAAGCAATCTTTTGCAAATATTGTTTCAAATATTTTTCGAAGTATTGTTCACCTTCAAAACAAAAAATGACTGAAGCAGTTCATTTTTTAAATTAAAAGGCACTCCAGCCTAGACTTTCAGCTGGTGTAACCTACAACTCCTCCCACTTTATAGCCTAGCTGAAGTATATTTTCTTGCAAGGAACCAAATCCCATTGTGAAACATTCAATACAGTAGTTTGTTTCACTGAGAGGTAAGACACCTGTGACATTTCTGTGGCTACCTTAAGTGTTGCAGGGTACAGAAGCAAGGTAAAACTGCAAGTATATACCATTACTCCACAGCTAGCGATGCTGAATATTTTGTTGCTTGGTGGTGGGTCAGAGTCCCACGGTAACTCCAGCTGCTGCATGCTGCTAGATTGCTTAGGAAACTAATGGAGTTTGATTCCCTCTGCAGAGGGCCCCATGGCAGCGAGTAGATAATATGCCTGCATTTTTGCATCCTGCTAGCACAGGAGCAAGCCTACAGCAGTATAGCGCAAACATTTTTCTAGATGCTTGCACTCGCTACATAGCTACCACCTGCCAGTATTTACTAATGGACCGGGCACATGTGAGAATCCACTCCCGCGCTGTGCCAAGTTCAGGCACAGATGTTTTTCGGAAATAGGGGGAATTTTAAGGCATTGTGTGTAGTTCTGTATCTTTCCCCTTCCCACACTGCCAGTTTCCATCCTCAGTTTTATTTTCTGCAGAGCTTCTTCCCAATGCCTTTTCATGTTAATTAGGGTGGAATCACGCCAAGTAAAAGGTTTTGGCTATTACTAAAGCTCCTGAGAGAGCTTTTGTAGAAAGTTGATACAATTTCCTGCACCCCCTGGGAATGCACAGCCCTAAAATTGGATTGAATCTTAATACTGCTGAATCAATGAGGTCAGCATATTCCTTGAATCATTTCCCTGCTTGTAAAATACACACAGGATACCAAAGAGGTTTACATTCAGTGAGGACGGGATTACACGCTGATCTGACTGCTTCTGCTCCCGGACAGAAAGAAGTTCCCACTCCTTGACCCATCTCTGCAAAGCAGTGAACAACTTTGGTGGTCTAACTCTAATAGCTCTTTCTTTACGTTCCAGTTTCATTTTTATTATATTACTATTATTTTCTTCTGGAATTAAAGATTACAGCTCTAGCAGGACATTTTAGCTCTCTCCAGGTTAATAATGGGGTACCTGGATGCACATTCATTGATTCTGCGTGCAAGCTTCATAATAACAGAACGGGGTTTAGACACCAAACTGTTTCTATTTCAGACTGGAACATTTACTGCTAGAAAAAGAACATGGAATATTACCAGTCTGCTTACCCATATCTTCTCAAGTGTCTATAACCTGTATTTTTGGTGGAAATGGATGTAGGTGGAAGAGCCAGCTGCCAAGTCTGTGACAAACATGTAATCTGGAGCAAAAGGAGAGAGGAAATCTGTGTTGGTTGGGCTCCCCCCCGCCCCGGGAATTTTAAAATTTCCTCTACTTTCAAATAAAATGATGTACAGAAGAAGAGGAAAAAAGGCCACCAACCCCAGCAAAAAACTTGATTTAATCATTCAGAGATATTCTGTCGATTTAAAATTTTTCAGTCTAACTAGCACATATTCTATAGACTATAGAAAAAATGAAGAATGAAACAAACTTAGTTTGAAACAGAAAAGTTGAAACATTCCATATTGAAGAAGTCAATCAGAATTGCCTGATTTCTTCAAAGTTTTCTCATTACCCTTCAAAACAAATTTCTCTGAATTGACAAATCTTCATTAAGTGTGTCAGTTTTGACAAACCAGTAATTTTGGACAGAATCATTCAGCTGCAACATTTCTAGTCCTGTGTGTAATCTTGCCCTGAAATGCTGCGTCTGATAAGACAAGCAAATACCGATCATCAGCGGCTGGGCTCTCAGATGGTGGATAACCAGCTCCCACCATCCTCACAGCATCTGGCTGCAGCACTGCTGCAGTTCCTCCCTTGCCACCTGATGCTGGCAAACACCACTCGCACACCCCAGGCACCACTCTGCCTTTTGCTGTTTAAAGCTGCCTCTGCTCTTCCCAGGATGCTTTTAACAAAGGGGCACATACTAGGTAAATTCCTTTGGTCTAACTCAACTATGTTATTTTTATCTGATCCTGTCTTATCCAGGTTATCTTATCGTAGCTGGTTTACGCCTTCACTGCACAGCTCCTTTCGTTCTCTTTAGACTCACAGCCAGCGCACAAAGAAACACACATTATCTAACTTCAGAGCTCACTTCCTGACCTCTCAACCTCCCAAAGATGTTCTGGAGATTTCTCAAGTCCCAGATTTGATAAAGCACCAGTACTTCAGTAAGTCTTCCTGAAGTTGGTGGCCATCCCTACACTTTGAAGAGAAGGTCATCATAACTACGTACAGACTCATAACCATCCAGAGGTGCTTAGTCTAGGTGACCACATGAGCTTAACGTCACAAAGACCTTTTAGAGAAGTATATTTTCCAGGTGTTACAAATCTGTCTTCATCTTGATTAGGAATAGATGAGGAGAAAATTTATTACATCAGTTACAAAAGTGACTTTCTGTGAGCATCCACACTTTGTTTTAAAAGGAAGTTTCATTCATGCTATTCCTCAACGATTGGATGAAATCCCACCTCCTAACACTTTGCAGCAGCAGTTTTCAAACTGTTCTGTGCAAGTCCCTGGGGCAGACGCATGATCCCATCAAGGGATACAAAAGAAAATCCTGAAGTGATGGCTGCCACATTTTTTATCATGTCAGTGTTTTGCATCTTAACAATGAAGGCAATAGGGTAGAATCTCCTTTCAAAATTTGTGAGTAAATTGCTTTCTTGTAATAACTGGATTTTCCACTGACAGATGGCAGCTACAAGCTGTCAATCATTTTAAATTCAAAGGATAGATGAAGCGCAACAAATGTATTGTTATTGCCTGCTAGGCTGGAAGTACGTCCAAGCTGGTGTATGCTTCCTTTGTGTTATGCCGGGTTCATAGATTTCACAAGTACAATACTTCTGCCAGGCACTAACTGGAAGAAAAAAAAGGCCACATGCAATTTCTTATGGACTTCATCAAAAACACAAACATCATTGGACCCAGATCCATCCAGAGGAAGAAAAAGAGTCTGGGCACACAACGAACAATGTTCCCTCCCGTGCAAACAGTCGTTTAAGCAGATGGACCTAAACAAGCAGAACTTTGTTGGAGGGGAGACAAAGAGGAAAAGAAAATTATTCTTGCTTTGGAAAACTTGTGTGATCTCCAGAACCAGAGCTGTTGCCTTCCAGAGCACGCGAGCAATCAGCCCTGACCACTTCCCTCCTCCCAAGGCCACAAGTGCCTGCGCTGCTTCCCTCCTGCACTCTGAGCCCCTGAGGCTCAGAAAAGCCCAGCAGGTATTGCCCAACACGTGCCCCACTCCCATGCCACACTGGGCTCTTTTTCATGGCGAAGGCTCACTGGAGGTGCAGCCGACTATCGGCCAGGCTGCCTCCAGCTTCTCCATGCAGGGCTGGCACTGGCCACTCCAGCTAGTCCCATCCATCACCAGCTGCTGCCCCCGGCCACGCTACCCTGCAGCCTTTGCTCCCAGCTAATGTGGTCTCTGCTGGCTGTTGCCACTTGCCAGGACACATCTCAGCAGCCCCCAAGATGCTTCAGCTGTTCAGAGACGCTGTGCAGAGCCACAAGGGATCACAGCCCCAGAAGAAACTGTCCTCTGAAAGGATGTTCTTCTTTTGCTCCCCTCCAAACAAACCAAAAACTACCTCAGAAAACCAAGAAAATACCCACAAACCTGTCCAATCTTTGCTTGCTTAACGTTTCTTCATCCCAAGCCAGCTTTGAGTTTTATTGGTTCATTTGTGTGCTCTGTGACAGGCTTATAAATGCCTGTTTTTCTCACCTTTATAATATGATGCCTGGCTTAGCAGAAACGTCTATGTTTCAGAATGTAGGTGCAAATAAAAATCTATTTAGACCTAATAATTTATCAGTTCTACTCAACTCTTGCACTTCTAAAACAGGGACTAAGTATTTTTGCCCATTCTGGAGCCTCCTGGAAAGGGCTGGTTTTCTCCCTGAAGCATTTGGGAGCATTTATTCTTGTAATTAAGTGAGAAAAATAGGAATAGCCAGCTTGAAACCAGTATATCTGTAAGAGAGAAACAAGCAGGAATTAGAAGCACTGTAATTTAGGCTGAACTGACTCCTGGCTGACTCCACTTAACAACAGCGGACCATGCATGTTGCTCCTGGTCTGGAAGCATGCAGCAAAGAAGGACAGTGGGAAAGCGTTGAAAAAGGACAATTGTAATGAAAGTTGCATTGCATTTGGATCTTTACGGACAAGCTGACTAGTCTCAGCCAGGGTAGTGGTCCTATTTCGGTAAGTTTGTTGAACAACTCTTAACAGTTCTTTTTCCCTGTCATCTTTTCAGACCAAACCTGGTCAGCTTTAAAGAAAAAAATGGGTTCTGTTTTTTCAAGTAAAGCTGAAAGCACTAAAAGGCAATTGAAAAAATCACAGTTTTATAGTCAATTTCATGCAGGAAAAAATAAATTAAACTAAAAATTATTGGCATCTGAGTTACAGAGCTAGGAAATCAAGGGAAGCAGCCCTTATGGCAGATGGGGTAACTATTGCTAAAGACGACCAGATAAGCAAACTTGATAAAAATAGGGGGAACTGATATAACACTCCTCTCTGACCACGTCCTTCACAACACCGGTAGTATGGCAGAAAAGTTCTCTTAATTGTGTATTGTTTTAGAAAAGAAGATTATTGTTCTCTACAACAACAGTGAATGGTGAAATTGGTTGAGACATTCTTAGTTGATGGCATTTGTACAGTGCATTGTATCAAAAATACTTTGGGCAGGGCAACAGGGAGGAAAGCTTCCTATTTCTGGTGGCTTTACTATGGCTCTGTGGCAAGGTGCAGCCCCTGGATGAAGAGGAAGGAGCTTGTTCCTCACACAAGAGCAGCTCCATGTGGAGCTCAGTCTGGAGATGCTTCACGGATGCAGAACTGGGCAGGGCAGGCTCAGTGGAGAGCAGGAAGACAACCTGCAGAACCACTGAAGTTTGGGAGATAAAGTTGAAAAAAGGGGTCTTCTTTTGAAGTTCTTTTGACAGGTCTGGGGTCCTGTCATTACAAATCTAGGAATGTACAAACACAGATGATCTTCCAGTTAATGCTCCTCAGTGTCATAAAGCCCAGGCCATACACGTGAGGAGGTTTTCTTTTTTTCTCTTTTTCCTTTTCCTTCCTTTGCTCAACAGCTTTATGGCCTGATGACAGGCCACTGCAAGAACTTATATTGGCGGTGCAGATCTAATTATGTAAAACATAAATAGACTGAAAGGCAGAGCAACAGAAGCCACACAAGCACACTTATTCGATGCCTCTAATCTTACACTCAGTGTCTTCTGACATAGCCAAAATAATTAACATCGGTACGTTTCATCCTTTAACTTCAAGAGCTTCTGCTGCTGTAGCAGACTGGAAAGCAAATATGTAATCTTTCTGTTGCAACAGGACAGATGTTCAGTGGCTCTCAGAGGGCAAACTCTAGCACAGATCTTCAAGGTGCATCAGGAGTTTCCCTTATTTTCTCAAATGAGACATCTGTGCCATCTTCTTGGCTGGAGGCACACGTCCTGGCTTCAGCAGATAGCCTATGTTACACAGTTTTTTCTTTCCTAGAAGATCTCAGTTCAGGATTTCAGGACTTATGTGACAGTTTTCAATACACAACATCTCCAAATCAGTGGTTAAAACCCCAGAATCAGGTAACTGCTTGGAGACAAGTGTGCCTGACTGCTCTGAATGTCACAAAAGTTTCTTGCAACAGATGACATGTGGTTAGATGAGAGCATCAAAATGGAAATCATGATGTACAGAAAACAAGTGAGGCACCCGCGTTGAGAATATTTCCTGTAAAACATTTGATTTCTTTCCCATTTCCTTATCTGCCAGGTACCCGAGCTGTGGAAATCTGTCAATAATCTGATGGTGGCTTTGAATTACAGCCTGCATAAAAACCTTTGGTAGGCTTTGGACACAAGAGACTGTGTGTCTCAATTTATCAGAGCAAACTGTCTTTTTTTATTATTATTCCTTTCTCTCTAACTTGTCTTTGTGAGGTTGAATTCTCTGCCCTCCTGGCAATCAAGAGCAAGTACCATCAGCCACTGAAAACAGCTTGCAATGGAAGGTTTTCCTCCCCCTTACCGAGATAAAACAACAGGTACATCTATCACACTGACAGATAAAGATTTCTTTTACCATTATTTTCACTAAACACCAATGGGAATTTAAGCCTAGTAATTAGAGCAGACCTACAGATCACTGCTGGAGTAATTTTCAATGCCAATGATGATACTTTAAAGATATTTCTTTTTCTGGCCAATCCAGTCCTTTGGCTACTAAAGTGACCCAAAACGGTCACTTTCAGGCTTTGACAGTAAGAGAGTCATGCAGCACTCACCACTAAYAAGGACGCTAATAGAAGATGACAGAAGGAAATGGGCCCAAGTTTTTGCTCGATTGCTCCATTTCATTATCGTTCTCAAAGTTTCATGCTGCTTAATGCCTTTCCGAATTAAATAACCGACTCACATTGATGAACAGTGTCCATCCTAACTAACTGACTGACCCATTTTTTGGAAAGGTTCCACAAGCATAAGGCCGTTCATGGGAAGGAAAAAGTGAACAACAATGCAGACAAGGCACCTAACTTCAAAGCAGACCAGTGAAGTCCCTCTCCGCTATTACAGTTCTGTTTTCTCACTCTGTGAGCCAGTTCATTTGCGGTTACCTGTCACTGTCTCACGAGCATTCAGAAACACTCTCAGCTTTAAAGTTCACTTGCAGAACTACAAGCAGTGCAAATGTGCTCGCCGCCCTGTTGGCCAATAGCCCAACCACACAGAGGCAAATATACAAAAAAGCATTTGTTCCATCACAGGAAAATTATCTCAGGGCACCACATTCTACACATATCAGGGTTTATTACAATTCAGATAAGATAAAATCTTCCCTTTTTGTATTTGCTGCTCTATGTGGAAATGAAATGATTCTCTCCAGTATTAAAGATTTTTTTCCAGCCTCACTTGATTCTTATAAATTAGATTACATCTCCTGCAAACATGAGCCAATCCTATGCATTGGCCTAGACTTCATTATTATTATGCTATTATACAGGCAACAGTTCTATCATTTCTTTGTATCCTAGTCTCCAAGTAGTTGCTTTTTTGTGGTGGGTTTTCTTTTTTCTTTTCTTTTTTTTTTTTTTTTTTTTTTTTTTTTTTTTTTTTTTTTTTTTTTTTTTTTTTTTTTTTTTTNTTGAAATTACTGTATGCTTTTAGGCAGTTTCCTAGTCAGAAGATTCTCCATATCACAAGGACATTAGATATAATTTTGACTGCAGTGAAAAGGATGTAATCCAGGAATAAATCTAGTGAATCCATAGAGTCACACAAAAGAATTACCTGTATGAGATCAGAAACAGACCCATAGTTGTTGCTAATTAAATTGGCCTCTATTCACATTATATTCTCTTATAAGGGAGGTAGTAGGCAAAATGCCCACTTGTGCCTTTATTTTTCACAATTGCCTTCTAGGGTTTCCACCAGTTCCTGTGGAAAGCATTAATTAAGCACAATAAGGAAGGCAGAGGTTGCAAACAAAGGCAGATTGAGTTGATGAAGTTTTGCCACTTACTTACATTTGAATTCAAAAATTTCAATTCCAGCAGTGATTCATATTATAAATCAATTTGGCAAACTATCAGGCTTTAAAATCAATTACACCGGATCAGCAGCCATGTTTGCAGATAATGCGTGAAGGGGCACTCCTACACAGCAATGACCTTTTAAGCTGGCACAAGCCCGTTTCCACTACTTGGCAAAGTATCCTCCCACAATGCTAAGTCAATTATATTAAATCTATTTCAATCTGTTATTGAGTATATAATGGGAGAGGACTGCTGAGGGCAAATCAGCCTATCCTTCCTCAGAAAGGAAAACCACAATCGACCGGACAAAGTTATCATTTATCCCATGTCTATACTGCACACCTCCTCTTGAAGGAAGAGGAACAATAAAGAATCAGGAAATGTTAATCCATTTTATATATCACCAAGCTTTCCTCACAGTTTTAATGTCATTAAATTACAACTCTGCGGGTAAAAACAATAGCATACTGCGTGATCATCAGTGTGCGTACAGGAGGGACCATTAGCAGATGATACTTAGGATAGCAAAAACTCAACATTGCTAAGAACTACGATCTGTACAACCTTGTGAAGCACTGTTAGTTTCATGAGAGATTATCTGACGATTCCTTGTTATTTGCACAGCACACAGGGATTTATAACCCAGACAGAGATTGAGCACCACCCCTAAGAAGCGTGATCTTCATGCTGACGTGTGCAGCACAGCAAGCACTGAGGGGAGAAGGGGAGCTAGGATATTCAGAAATACAGCAATAGGATTACATGTCACATGCTTTGGTCTGCTACATGCATATGGTTCAGCAATTTTACAGGGAGATTTTTTGCTGTTCTTAAGAATCAAGCCATTTGTGCCAGAGATGCACACATCCCCAACGTGGATGTGGTAAAAGAGGTGAAGTGTGGACCAAAGGGACTGAAGCCAGAGTACAAGGGATGTGTGTGTTGAAAAGTGGGACCCACAATAAGAAAAGGCACTTATAGCTAATATATGGTTCACAACAATAAATGGAATGAAAGACAGCAGTAGAGCTAATTCATCAATAACAGCAGTGATAGGAACAAAATTTCTTATTAAAAAAAAAAAAAAAAATCAGTGTCCAAGCAGGTCTGTACTCSAGAAGCAGTATGGTGGGATGGTGTGTAGTATCACGGAGAACACCAGAACAAGGTCAGACCATCAGGCTGAGAAGGAATGGGGGGAATCTGCTCACCATCAGACTTTCCCAGATTATATAGGGTTCCTGAAGGGCTCCCTGCACCAGAGAGCTGCTAGGGGAAGGAAGGCAGGGAGGCACACAACAGCAGATAGAGCAGTAAGACCCGAAGGCTGCTGCATCCTGAAGACCACAGGGAGAAGCTGGCAATTTGCCATTCCCCATGCTTGGGGAAAATGGCTGTTGATGGAGGTCTACATTTTTCCATCATGCCTGCAAGTGGCCACCCTCACAGCTGGCTGCAAGCACAGAAATAGATGCCAGGTTAAGCCCTCTTGGCAAACACACCTCTGTAAGTGCCTTGCCATACGTTGTTCTTGCTTGGCTCAGTGTAGCCTGTTGCACCAAGCACACAGAGAAAAACAAAGATTTCGTACACCAGAGACGGAGCAATAGGACAGTGGTAAGGGAAACAGGTAAAGAGAGCAGGAGAGACTTACTGAAGACACACACGATCAATAAAGGGAATAACAAAAGAAGCCAGACTTAGCAGCCCAGCCTCTAAACCCTGCAGCTTCTTCTCTCAGCATCTTCAGTTTACTTCTCAGTTTTTTAGACAGAAAAACATGTTCATCTGTGTGGCTGGGATAGTAGCAAGCAAGAAATATGCCTGTCTAGCTACAGAAAAGCAGATGTATTGTCCACCCTGAAGATAAGGCAGCTGGATGAATTAGAATCATAGAATCATTAAGGTTGGAAAAGACCTCTAAGATCATCAAGTCCAACCATCAACCCAACACCACCATGCCCCACTAAACCATGTCCCTTAGTGCCTCATCTACACGTCTTTTAAATACTTCCAGGGATGATGACTCAACCACTTCCCTGGGCAGCCTCTTCCAATGCTTAACCACTCTTGCAGTAAAGAAATTTTTCCTAATGTCCAATCT